>VXAA01004516.1:224648-314262 GCA_013399115.1 Anseranas semipalmata | reverse complement strand
AAAAAAAAAAAAAAGTATTTGGCTTTAAATTATATAAAATCAACTTACTGGAAAAGATGCAACTCCAGACCTGTGGCTTACACAAACACATGGAGCCAGATGCATGAAGTTGACAAGCATACAGCAATCAAGAAGCAGTGAGATAGAGCCATCTGAGAATTCCCCTAATGCAGAAGAAATGTTGGCTTGTATAGAGCTTATTCTGACATCTCACAAATCACTCTAATCTGCTCATCCTCATTGCAGAGAGTGATATAGAGGGAGTATGATAAATCAGAACATACTGATGCTTATATAGAGTTTTAAAAAGATCCCACAAGATTTGGTTACTCCTATAAATGAGCCCGATTCGCATAGCTGGTTGAAATAAAAGCTGCTTTTAAGGATTTTAGGATCTTTGCGGTGATAAATTGAATTTAGGCTTAATATTAAGGGAATGATTATTTGCGAAGCTGTTAATGTCTCTGTTTGCAGATATCAATGAATGTGAGAGATCGGACCTCTGTTCACCTCACGGGGAGTGTCTAAACACAGATGGTTCCTACCAGTGCATATGTGAGCAGGGCTTTTCTGTGTCTGCAGATGGCCGAATGTGTGAAGGTGAGACAAGTCACAGTAATGCATGAGCTTCCCCCTGCGTTCCCATTGATTTGCTGTTACTAGTTGGGTAAGAAGAGCAGTCAGTTTGGGTGTAATATTAACTCAGCAATCTTCTACCTAAAGGTCCTTTGTGTTTTTTTTCTCTTAAATGCATGGTGCGATAAGTTGCTGTTTGCATTGTAAGAAGTATAACGGGAAATGTACAAAATGGGCGACACAATAGAGTTAATGTTTGTTAGAAGCTCTTTTACTTCTCTTGACTTTTGAAAATTTTGCCATCTTAACATTGGATTTTATTTTTTTGAGCAAAAGAAATTAGTGAAAGAAATTACCTATCTATGGCAAATGATGGCAAAGAGGGGAATTATATCCTTATATCAAGATATGTGAAAACAGCAGACATCTGCAATAATATGAAAGTCTGTTCAGAGATGGGAAATTATCTATCATATAGCATAGGTGGAAAGAAGAAATATTTATAAAATGCAAATAAAATGAGGTTGGGATTCGGGCTTCTGAGAGATTTCAGATGGGTAGCCCTTACTGTCATACATATTTAGCATCATTTAATTTAAAGTGTCTTACATGCATTAGCAGCAAGCCTGAGCTGCCTAAATGTTCTTATTGCTGGATGTGAGACAACAGAACCTTCCTTGTCAAGACCTTGAAAACCAGGTGAAGCGTCCCTGCAACAGAGCTCCAGTAAGAAATTATAGTAAAATGCCATCTATGATAGAACCTCAGACATTTTGAAATGTCAAAAATTGAGTAGATCTTAGTAATTAGATCTTTGCTGTGATAAAGTCAGCTTACACTTCATATGCAAGTATGGTCATACAGGTATTTTTTATATGAGATTGTAAAAGTTGCTACAGTAATAACACTGGTGAGAAACATCAGCGAGAAGCCTGGAACTTAGGTCCACCTAGGGTTTTTATTTGGTTATAGCATGAGAAGTCCTGTTGCTAATGGAAAGCACACACTTGCTAGTGATGCTGCTCTCCTGCACTTAATTTAAAACAGGAGACTTGTGGTCAATGATACCAAGAAGATACGTGGCTTTGTGTAGTCAGTGATGCTGACAGAAAACATAAATTCCCCTGACTGGAGGAAGAATGGCTATTCTTTTCAAGGCAAGAAGCCTCGTGGGAAAAGTAATAATCCTGAAAAGGAAAAAGTTACGCTGTAGTAGTTCAGCAGGATGCATGCAGAGGAGAAGACCTGGGCAGAGATAGCTCAGTGTTAAAATCTATTTGTGGTGGATCTCAAGTGTCCAAGAACTAAGCAAGCTGTTCTCTATCCCAAATTGTAAACCAGTAAATCCTCATGTGACTGATTTCCATGGGCCAACTCTTCCCATCAGTTCACTTAGGGCTAGTGAAAATATTCTTCCTTCAGTGGAGAAGATGTATGGAAATTCCTGTAGCATCTACTCCCCCTACTTTTACCAGAGGAAAAACAGCATTATTATTGAGCTGACGTGTAACTTGCTATATAATAAGTAATATAATAACTAAGGACATGAAATACACTATTGGCAAGGGAATGCTGTTATGCTGATGTAAGAGAATGTGTGCTACATGTTTAGATATGGCATGACATTAAACACACTATTTGTGTTTTAGTTATTGTCAACTAAAATATCCTATAGATATTTTGTTGCTTATTCATCTCTAAAAATTTACTTTATTTTGTACTCATGGCATAAATTGTAAGAAACATTCTCTTACTGTTATAGAAAAGCCTGGTCAAGTAGACTAGAGAGAATGAATTTGAATAGGTCCAGTGATTGATGGAGAAACCAGCATTTTATGATTGCAAGTAATGGGGACAATTCCAAGTTTTTTGGTAACCAATTGCTAAAAGCATGTTCACGGACTCTTTTGGCAGCATGTATACATTTCACCCAGTCTTTACGGAGGATATGGTTAAATATCTTCAGTTTCTCGGCAAGAAAAGTAGTAGCAGGTGTTTTGCCTCACTGTTAAACATAGTTCTTAAAAAAAAAAAAAAAAGAGAGAAGAATGTAGCCTGCTTTTAGTAGAAACCAAACACTTTATTCTAAACCAAAGTTAGAAGAACACTTTCTAATCTTGTGAAATCAAACTCTCAGAAATTAAAAAAGGCAAAACTGAACAGAAACACAACTTAAAAAAAAAAATGTTAGTGGCATCTAATTTTAGGGGACATACCAGAAACAATGAGTCCTTTATGTCTGGATCTCTGACTGACTGTTAATGAAGTAGCACAGTTCCCAAGGAAGGGTTACCATCACGTATGATAAAGTAGTACAAAGTTAATCTTCATAAGAATAAAAAAGCGCAGTTTTACTAAAAAGAAAAGGATGAAATCACAAGATCTGCTTCTAGGATTGTGAGTAGCTTTGGAACTTTTTTAATGAAGAATAAAACAACAAGTACAAAACCAGTTGACTGTGCTTCACAAGTAATTTGTGGTGTGTATGGAATACAGATCAGACTTTATATTCAGCACTTGGAAAAGTATTTTAATAGGTTGGCAAAGCAAGGGTACTTCTAGTCTTATGAAGCGGCAGCACTCCTTTTCTACCATGACTAGTTTCTCCATTCTGTCATTATAATAAAAACAATTCTAGAGTTGAAGAAAATCATTTAAAGGGAGCACTGATGACTTCAGTGTTAATATTTGTATTGGTGTTAGCTTCCAGAGTCAGCTTCATGCAAGAAGACAAGATGAAACAAAAGGATCAGAAACAAAAGGAATGTGTGACATTCCAGGTACTGAGAAAGGATGTGGCTTCCAGCCGCAGAAGCTACTGTTCTTTACATGAAGTGCCTCTGTGAATTTACTTCTAGTTAAGTGAGTGAGAATAACTGTTTATACCATCAGAGAAAGAACCTGAGGAAATTTTGCTGGATTCAGACACCTTTCTGTGCCTGGGGAACAGATTTTCCATATCTCCAGACTGTTTTTGTATGAGTTTGAATCATTTTTTGAAAAGTCAGAAACAACAACAACATAAAACATTTAAGAACCCCATGTGGTTCAGTTCTGGTATGGAGCTTTTATGGCAATTGGCCAAAGCAAACTGAACAGCTGCGGAGACTGTCTTCTTCCAAGGTGTAGACAAACTTTTGTTGTGGCGGTGACATTCCGCTGCTGCCTGGCCTCGTGCTCAGCAATTTGGCTGCGGCAGGCTCTCTGAACAGGAGGCTCTCGGAGCACTCCCTAGCTCCCTGTTGAGCTCTCTGTTGAGCTCTCTGGGGTTCCTGTAAAGGCAGTGTCTTACCCAGTTGGCTGCTAGTCAGCTCTGTTGGCAAAAACTCAATTTAGAGGTTCTCTGATGCTTAAGTCAATACCCTGCCCCAAGCGCCTCTTCTGTCTCTGTGTCCAATCCCATCTGTCTCTCAGTACTGCAAGACCCTAGCTTCACTGCCTGCCTCAACAGGCACTCCAAAGAATTTACGCATCCCATCAGTGCTCTGCAACCTCTGCTTCTTCCTTGCCCCTCACTTGCTGTCTCATATCCCCTTCTCCTTTCCTTGTCCACTTGATATCTGTCATCCTTCTGAGCCTTTGGATGCTTGTATGAAGCATCCACAGATCATTCTGTGATCAAAGAATATTTGGAAATCTATGCATGAAGATACTATATTGTCCATCATTTAAGGTGTCTGCATACCTAAGAAGTCCAAAAATCAAGGAAACAAAGAGCAGAGCTTTGAACAGTGCATAACTGTTACCTCTGCCACCAAAGACATTTTAAGACAGTAGATGTTTGCTGCAACCACACATCGTGATTGTAATTTTGCCCCTGCAGGGAAGACAAGGTAGTTTCAGGAGAAAAGGGTATGGTAAATCTAGGACTCTTTTTGGGACAGAGTATCATCTGTTAAATGGAGTAAATTCTATGCAGTAGACAACTTGAGTTTCACCAAATCTCTGGTTAAATACTGAGGTAAGAAAGCTCAGGCTTCTGCCAAACATAGATTGAAGCATGCATCTACAGAGTGTGCCCCTGTGAGCTACCTTCTTGTTTCACAGTGAACCATGAATAAACACAAACTTCACCAACTTTCTCACATTTCCTGATAGAGATGTTTTAGGGCAACAACTACTTCTTATCTGGACGCTGTCTGAAGAAGTAAGAACACAAAGGGGAAAACGAGAGTCTCTTTCTTACCCACATCATAGCGATGTTTGAATGACCATCCAGAATCATTGCCTCTAGATGGCCAAAATCTTTATTCAAATATGCATTGTCCTGATTCTCTCATAACAGTGATCTTTGTGTGTCAGAACCACAGCTCTGTTCTCCTAAGCACTGTACAGAACTGTCCTAGCAATAGTTCTTCTTCCAGAAACTTTGCGATGTAAATTGATCTCAGTGAGATTTAAATATCATCACTGAGGTTAAGTATACCTTCACCTTGTTCACACTGGCAGAAAAGAAGAACGTGGTGTTGAGCTGAATAGGAGTAAGCTTGAGTGCACACGTGTTGCTTTTCTTTAGATCTTGATGATGTTAGATCAAAGGAGTTCTGATTAAAGCAGGCAGCACTGAGTCACGGGTTCTAAAACAGGTCATAATTAGAGAGCTACTTTAGTCACTGTATAGACACAGGATATATTAGTTTCATATTTAGTTTTTTCCCTTGCTTTGTCTCTATATAGCATGAGAATTGCCAATTACAAAGTTCATGCTTTACAGCACGATGAAAGAAACAAATGCCCTTTCCGGCTGTAAAACAGGAGTCCTTTGAGTGAGCTGTCTAGACAAGGAAAAATATTTGGTGCTTGGACCTTCTCTGTAATTTCCCATGTACTGAAAGATCCAGTCATGTTCAGACTGTGTACTTTTTAAAAACAAAGCCGCCATCTGTGGATATTATATACTAAATTAGGATACTTACTACGATCACAAATTTTGTTTCTGCAGCTTTTCAGTCAGTGACCTTAGTTTACTTGTGGAGAGCATTCCCCTACCTGTTTTCTTTAATATTTAGCTATTAAGCAAAAGAAATATTGTAATTCATGTAATTCTAAAATCCCCAGTTGTAGTCTCTTCTGTCTAGGCTTTTAACAGTATAAATGTCCTGTGGCTCAGGAACTTCTGTTATTAAGCTATAACTGGCCATTGAAAATACAAACACTGCATTATTGTCTGTTTTCTTAAATTCCAGGCTGTCAGTCCACCACTGCTTGCTCAGTTTGAATTCCCTTCTTAACAGGGTTTTCTGAATAAGAGATACAGTATTTAGATTTTTTGACCAGATATGTGAAACTCCAGATGATCATGAGATACTAAAAATTAACCTAAAATGTCACGCAGGTCTAATGCTCAGTAGCAAAAGTGAAAGACCAAAAAAACACACTGACAACTGCTGATGTAATAGTTTTATCTTCTTTCTCCCAGTAACTCCATATGCATCTTTTTATAATTCTGTCATTATGGTGACTGGAAAAGGTATCAAAAGGAATACTTAACCTTTCACCTTTGACAGTGTCTTTAATAAAGATATATATTGCTTACTCTTACAGCTGAATGAATTCTACTAGGGAGAGTTTGTGGTAGATTTCAAAAAGTTCAGTATCCAGACAGCACTCCAATTTTCATATTCAGTTCCTTCAGAATAAACATAGTAGCTATTATATTCTTTGCCAAATAAAAAATAACCTTTTATAAAATTAATTCCTTTAATATTTTTTGTCTGTTTAATAAATCAAGATATAAAGATCATTAAAACTTCTACTGACAAAATCAGCAAACAAGTAAAATATTCTGCAAGTTCCATCTGCAAGTGCTTTTTAAAAATAATTCTATTCACAAATGTCTCCTAGATTTCAGTGTATTTGGTACATACTGTTTTTGCATGAATTTTGTATTTTAGCTGAATATTATTAACCAGTGGATCCGTTCAGTGAGAGATGAGTTTTCCATCATTTAACCTTAAAATGATATTAGATGCCTTTTTGAAAAAGATATTGAGATTCCACAATTTACCTGGTTAAAAGAAATGCCAGAGGTGTTTTGTTTTGTTTTGTTTTAAACTTACTTAAGAGGTCAGGCTATGTTATGTGGACAGTCTCTTCTGGTCTTGAAAATCCATATGCAGTTCTAAACCTGTCCCAACCTCAGCCACAGCAAATAGGAAAGTCTGGTTTTCAAGACCCCGAAAAAGTCTCTGCCTGAGGCAGACAGAAGCATGTGTGGATGAATTTGGGTGCTTAAGGAGAGGGAGTGAAGTGCAACAGGCAACCTGTTAGGAAATCTGTGGATGGTATTTCAGATAGCTTGGGGAGTTGTGACCACGTGGTTCAAAGACAACCAATTCCCTTTCAACTGAGCTTCAGACATGGTTTAAAAATGAAAATATCCTTACACATTGAGTGCCATCAGGAGAAAAAGAATGAGTTGCATCTTTGGTGGCTTTTCTTGACCTTTGACGCAGCTGTAAACAGCTGGAGGGAGTTGGCAAGACTACATTTCAGCCCTACTCTTTCCTTTCAGAAAGACACCAAACAGCAGTGCTGCTCACCTGTTCAAAGATGTCCTCTCTGGGTCAATGCAGGATTCAGTCCCACCAGCCCTTTAGTTCAGTGAGTGCCTAAGGGCTTCACTGGTGAGCTCCGTCACGTGAAGGTCTACTCTAATGTGCAGAGTTAATGACCTAGCTAGTACCCAAGTAAATCAAAAGTGAGTCACTTTTTTCACCATTTAAAATGTAATTACCCCAGAGGCATAGCACAGAATGTAACTCCAAGTGAACAACAACCTTACTTAACAGTCACAATGGTTTCTGGAAAAGAAAAGTAGCAATAACTTCTCTGATTCAAACTGCAGAGGAATTCAGAAGGCAGAAGGTACTAATCCTAGTGTCCTGGCAGGTTCCCAGTTTTTTGAGTTAATGTTCTTCCTCCTGAAAAACACACCATGACATCTTAAATGACCACAGATGGTCAGGGCCTTGGTTTTAGGTCTTAATTCAAGTGAAGATAAAAATAATATATTCCTCACGCTCGTAATACAGTTACAAAAATAAACCACATTCTGCCACAAGCAGCTCTGCTTCATTATAGGCTGGTGGGCAGCTGAGTCAAAGAACAGACTTGTGCAGGGACTCTAACTTGTAAGACCAGCAAACCACAAATGGGAACTACAAATGAAAGGGCCAGTATAGAAAGCATGCAGGCATTGTAATTACTTCGCCTAGCTGAATAAGATTATTCGTATGTGTAGGATGCGTATAGGATTAAAGCCACAAATTTCTGTCTGCAGATATTTACCACTTACACGCGCACCATGAAATTCTATTCTGTGCTGAGAGCCAGAATGAGATCTGTGCAGCACTTGTAAGTCCCACATAAACTCTTGGCCCATGTTCAGCACTTTTGCACAAGGGATGTAACCATACTCTTAAGCTCTTCTTGCACAGGGGGTTCAGTTTCATGGATGTTGTTGACTGTGTAATGCTCCACTAGCAGAACCTGTAGGAAATTCGGAGAGATGGTCATATTTAAATTATATCTTATTCTGTGGTACGTAGCATCACGCCATGATTGGGCAGGTCGGTGAAACAGGTGGGAGGCAGTTGGCAAAAATCATTGTCTGACATGAGAGATTTCCTGTGAAATTAATTAACACTGAAACAGTTTCCAAAATTGTACATGTTCTAATTGAATTTTTTGGATCTGTTCTTTGTATATTCCTTTCCAGTGTACAGCGATACAGCACTGTATCTGTTTGCAAAAATGGCTCATCTGTTGTTTTTCTGCACTATTTGTGAATGTCTGCCTTTGATTGTCACATGGCCTGTCTGATGTTGAATTTTTCTTTGCAGATGTTGATGAATGTGTGAACGGCACACTGTGTGGCAGTCATGGGTTCTGTGAAAATCTGGATGGCTCCTACCGCTGCCTCTGTTACCAGGGGTATCAGGACTCACAGGATGGGCAAGGTTGTACAGGTGAGTTCCTATGTGCAATTGGTCACTCCTGCAAGGTTCTAGGGAGCAAAAAGCAGCTTATAAGCAAAATGCATTTCTTCACAAGAACATTTTTGTTTTCCATCATTTTTTGTTCAAGTTATGCCACTTACTAGTGAAATGAAGTTGAGCTGTGCTTTACTCACTGAACTCTGTGCCAGGTGGACACTTAACTGTGTAGCCATTTAATGAGAACCTGTTATTAGGATTGAATGGAAACCAACAGCAAATAACCTGAGCCACTCATTTTCTCTCTTAAAAAAAAAATACACAAGAAAACCCACTATTTCTGCATGTCAGAACCATTCGCAAACATAAATCATAACAGATTGAATTTAATGCTTTAGCCTATTTAAATGCAACATCTGTTTAGTCTCTTAACTGAATAACCAGAAGTCTGTACTACCTCCTACAGGAAATAAAGTCTGGCATGTGGTACAGCCAGTCTGAATTAGACGGCACACCTCCCTGTGCACATTGTATTTGAACACATTTTAACATTGGCTTCAAGCTCCAGGAAAGACACCTATCACCATGAAAAGATGTGAGATTTTCGTAAATGTGTAAATAGTGTATGTTTCTTTTGTAAGTAATAGGTTTCCATATCTGTTGTTACTAGCGATGGTTGGACCTGAGAACCATCTGAGGCAGCACAAGTTTCTAATGTAAAATTAGTACCAGATCAAGGAAAGGTATTCCTTAAGTGATTTCCTCAAGCCAGAATCAGGATGAAACACATTTACCAGGAGCACAGACCTAAATGGAATACTGTACAGAGAGAAGGAGTTAGAAGTTGTACAGAAGTGTTTATATCTGTTTTCTAATATATTAAATAGTTTTATTACTAATTCTTTATGCCATTTAGCACTTAATTTACAACATACCAATGTATATTTTTGCATACTGTGATTTTTCACTGATGAAAACCATTTTAGCAAAGAAAGAAAAATAAGGAAAGTAAAAGCTGGTGTAAAACTAAATTTTGAGTCATCAGTGTTTTTGCACCATAAAATAATCTCTCAGTTTTTATTTTCTTTAATACACATGTTCTCAAGAATATGGTGGGTAATTATAAAATGCTCTTATAAATTTTGATGCCAGTTATCTAGCAATACAGTTTTAGGAAAAAGGTAAGTCTGTATAGTTCCTGGCCAGGCAACATTCTTCAAAGACGACAACTTCTTTCTTGACAGGAATCTAGCAAAAAGATAAAGAAAAACCTAAATACATTTTTAAAATGCTGAGCAAACCATGAGTTAAAATGCATATTTATATAAAAACACATAAAAATCAACATTCAGTCATATGACTAGATTTTCATTCTTTCCAGATAAGAGGTAAAAAGGATAAAACATTGCCTCACAAGTTACATTTTTGACCCTACTCAGTTATAGATCTTTCTGATTTGTGATACACCAATTATAATTTTCAGATTCTGTCATTAGTAAAAAGACTAAGTAGATTTTCAAAGGTAAACTTCAGCAACCTAAAAGGGAGTAAAGTTAAGTCATCCTAAGAATATTTCATAACCCTTGTTTAAACAGCAGACAACTCTCCCATTGATTGAAAACATTTCAGAGTAGACAAATTAGCAGTTATATTGAATCTGAGTTAAAATTATGTGGATTTTTTTGTTTCTTTTTGTACTTGGCCAGTCACAGTTATGAGTAGTTTGGAGCATCTAAATGTGGGATAGGAAATTTGCACTGTTCTGCAGGGACTCTCCCAGGAATAACCCTTGTGGGTTGCAAAGCAGCCTGTGAGGCCTTGCATAAGGGAGGCATGCAGCAGAGGTGTGGGTGGAGAGTTCACCGTTCAGTGAATGTTCACGAGAAAAATGGGATTTTGAGGGAAAAAGGGAATTCTCTTTTCATAGTGCAGTCTGAATCATACCAAAATGTACTCATTTCACTCCGTGAATCTAGTGGAAGTTTCATAATAAAGAGCAAGTTTCTTTAAGAAAACAAATGAAATGAGCCTGAATCTTAAATCCCAAGAAAATGGTACAAAGAAAAGCAAGTACTTAAAAATGAAAAAGAAACCCAAAGAAAAGGGAAAAAAGAAACGAAAAAAAAAAAAGAAAGCTGGCGTTCCAGTCTACAAGCAGCACCTAATCAGCACCAATATTTTTATAAAGTATACTGTGGCTTTCAGGTACCTTTATTTCAAAGGGCCTAACTACTTGTTTATGAATCCACTCAGGTACTAGTGAGTTTTTAATCCTTCCCCAGAGATCACATCTGTAATCTGGCAGACAATACTGGCACAGATACAGCAGATAAAAGAACAATCTGTCAGCAGTGAGTCTGAATTGATTTATGTTTGACCTTTTTCCCCAGATGTGAATGAATGTGAAATGCTGAGTGGGGTATGTGGTGAAGCCCTCTGTGAAAATGTCGATGGTTCTTTCCTGTGCCTGTGTTCTGATGAAAACCAGGAGTATGATCCGATGACCGGACAGTGTCGCTTCCGTACCTCGCCAGGTAAAATACCAGCAGATTTTTGCATGCTTGGCATGATTTCCACTGAACATGTAACCTATGCAAAGGTAAAGTTGGTGGAGATGCTCATGTTGATTTAACTACAACAGAAAACTAAAACTTTTATCGTCTTGAAAGTGTGTGCATGAGAGGAATTGTTTCTAGGATTGAATATGTTATCAGTGAATCATTAGCAGTGAAAATATACCAGAAACACAATTTTATACATCAACAGCCTTGGTAGTAATAATGAACAGTTACAGCAGTTAGGATCAAACAAGTTCTTATTTGCTGTACCGTAACAATGAAATGTGATATGGAATCAACTCTACGGCATGAGTGATTTTATTTTTCTGTTCACATTTTTACAATGATCTACCATTACCGTTGGACAATGTTCAAGGGAGCATATGATTAAAAACAAAATTTCTATATAGTGGTCTTCTCATAGCATTATGTAGTACTTATATGAGTCCTCAGAGAAGGTAGTTGGGAAAGCCAGAAGACAAAGCACTGAATTGTAAGTCTCTTTGTGTGCTCCCCTTGTCTTTTTTACTCCATCTTTTGTCCTGTTTTTCCTAGTAGTCCATCTTAAAGGATTTTTGAGATGTCATTCAGATGTTTTGGATGCTGCAAATACAGCATCCAAATGAGTGTCCTGGAAATACACTCATTAAAAATGAATTTAGAACTCTTAAAGTTGCCTCCAGATTTCTACACTGATCCAGTCTGGAGAGAAGAACAAGCACACAATAAGGAGCAGCGGAGTACAAGACATGAAGGAATTAACTTGCACAGTTTTTTTTTCCTCTGGAATGCAAATCTTGGTATTTTTTCTTATTTTGTTCTTACACTACAGGCAGATCTAGCCTCTGGAAAGCTTTAGAAAAACTGAGTCTTCTACTGGGATGCAGACTCTAGACTTACAAAGCTGTGGCTATTTTCTCCTATCAGTCATGGTCTTTCAGATTTGTAAACAAGGCTGAAACATCTGTGGCCCAAGTGCAACAAGTATTTAGATCGCTGAATGTAGCACTCAGCAGCACTCAAGATGTTGTCTGTGAAATATCATTAACAGCTGACTGACGAGCTGAAACTTTTGCAAAATCTTGTGAGAAAGATTCAGGCTTACAGGAATGAAAAAATGTAAGATGGCTGAGGCAGAAGTGCAACACTCAGTGGCACTGCCTCTGTTCCTGTCTGCAGGCAGTGCTTGCAATACTGCAGGACCTTTCCACCATGAGGCAGATTAGCTTAGGTGATAACTGATGATAACTGAAGTAGCAACATATAGAATTCTTCCATGAATTGATGGAAGAAGAGTGTTTGAATTATGTTCTCAAGATTTGCAGATGTGAACGACATCATTGTTTTGGTACTGTGAGGGGGTGGTACTTGGGAGAATTCAGCTACTGGTCAAAACAAAACCAAAGCCAAGGTTAGCAGAGCACCTGAGCACGGTAAAAAGAAATCGAGGTCTGGGAGCATCAAAGGACATACCCAGCCGTTACTAGTGGGAGGGAGGGGATGAAATACCTAGAGCATGGCTGACTGCACTGTGAACACATGAGTACTCCGCTGTCAGTGCTAGCTCCATTTTGTTCTCATCAATGAGCACAACTTTACTGTGATCGCCCTAACAAAACATGCTTCAGCTTTGTCTCTTCTCTGATAAGATCATCAAGGAAGATCTCACACAGGAGACCAGAAGACATGCAAATTAGGACTCAGTGAGATGTGCTTTACACCACATGCTCTTGAACTAGAATAAGGCAAAATGACAGTACTACAAACAGAGATCCTACTACTTTTCTTCCAAAGTGGAAGGAGGAAAGGACTGCTGTTAGTTCAAAAAGGATTTGCTTTCCTGTACACCCTGCAGCCCTGCTTGTTTTTTTTTTGTTTGTTTGTTTGTTTGTTTCTTTGTTTGTTTGTTTTGTTTTTGTTTTCCTCTTATAAATTGGCGTCTGCTTCTGAAGATCACAGGGACTGACCAGTCAAGTGGTCACTGCCCCAGATTTCTCTGGATTAGATATTTCAGGAGTTGACAACATGCACCTCATTCTTCTACATCTGCTCATTTTACTTGTTCCTATTTCATTCTGGGAACAAGTGGGTAGCCCTCGTGCAGCTGCCAACTGAAGAGGAAATGAAAAGTCTTTTTCTCCCCATTTGTAAGTGGGCATGAGTCCCATGCGGTCACTGCAGGATGAGCAATAACAGCTACGTTGTTCTGCCCACCGGTGAATACTTCAACCCTCCCCCCACTAGCCAGCTGCAGCATGATCATATAGGAATAGCCTGCTGCCTCCTTGTGAATAGTGACAGAAGAGCCATGCATCCTAAAGCTTTGACAAAACACATACTCAAGTTGGGTGCGGTGCTTCTAGAGCTCCTACAGAGCATGTGGGCATCATCTGTCAGCACTAGGTTGCATCATGCCTATTTTGAGAAAGGAAGAACTTTATCTGTTATCCTGTTGCAGGTATCTGTAATTCATTGTGATTTACTCAGCTTTTGCTTATTTTTGATTTTGCAATTTTGTGCGTAAAGAAATGTCAGTGCACCTCATTCCAAGTGGAAATAGGATGCCATTTCTAAAAACAGGTGAAAATTGTTCAAATGTTACTTTAATTTGGGAACTTTTTTTGCATGTGGTTCCTTTGTGGAATAGTGTGTTCACACTTTTTTTTTTTTTTTTTTACTTACCTTTAGGGCTCTAGATACTTCCTTCTGATAGATTTCACTCAGTGGAAATTCATCTGTTGTTAGCTGTGTCCTGAAGCAATCCTCTCAGTGTATTTATCAGGAGATCTAGCCCATATTGTCACATTCCAGTAACAAAAAAAGAGTAATTGTGCTAGGTTTGATTGTGCTATTCCCCTCCAGTCCACCCTGCCATTCACAAAATGTAACAAACTGTTCAGAAGGAAGAAAAGATAAAGGAAGAAAGAACTAGTTTTTGCCTTAGAAGGAACTCTGGTGTACTTCTATACCTCTTTGTACCTAAGAGAAAAAATGCTTGCTTTGGATTACTGAGTCTTCTGATTTATTCTTTTAACAAGATCTATAAAGCTATTTGTTATGAACTTGTAGCAAGTACCAAGCTGAATGCAGTTAGAGTAATAATCCTTATTATTGGTTTTAATTCTGCATGTGAAAAATGCATATTCTAGAGTGCATCTAAATTACTAATATATACTGATACATTACTAATATATTTGATTGCATGCATTGAATCCAGAAGCTATAAAGGATAGCTTCTCAAATATATTTGAGAATTATAATAGCTATGATTTAAAATGAGAATTGCAAACAAAAGCACATGTGTAAGCCTAAGTGTATCAGCAGGAATCTGGCTTACATACAGAAAGGTCAGTAAGATCAGAAGTTTGGGTTACAGTTTAGCCTATCAAAGGATTCCAGTGAGAGAGCTCCCCTAAGCTACTAGGGCCCACTTAGGGGCCCACCTACAACTAATTTAGATGTTTTCTCCTGGGTATGTGAAATGTGATCAGTTATTTAGGGCAAGATGATAACAGTATTTACTAGAATTTATAAACAGAAATCACAGATTTGGTGTCCAAACACAGTATGAATCCCTCCTAGACTGATTTGTATTAAAACAAAATCAATCCCTTCCAATCTAACCAACTGCCACCACCCAAAAAAAAAAAAAATTAGGCTAGCAAATAACAGTTGATAAATCTGAGACTAAAGCTTCCTCAAAGCTGGAAATTTCGTGCATGGATATAAACTCTAAACTTCCTGGATTTTAATGTTTTGCTAATCTTTAGGACTTTAAGGGAAACTCTTCATACTTCTATTATTTTTTTTACGGCAGTATGTGCATGTTTTTCTAAGCTAAATCACAATCTGCGTTTCAGTCATCTATGAACATGGTCTTAGATACTATTTTTTAAACATGCATCACTTGCACTAATTCCTGAATTGTGCATATACATGTCTGTGTATACACCGCACATGCACACATATTACATGTTGTAGCTTGCCACATGTGGAGCCAATTGAAAAATCTATGAGTGCACCCTGACTGTAGGCACATACCAATATAATTTTACTGTGTTTTTGAAAATTGAGTTCAGAAAATGTGTTACTCAGGTCATTTGCTCAGAGTCACCAGAGTCTTTGCTGAGGTTTTAGAAGTCATAAATTTGTTACAGTGATTTTCACTTTAGAAACCACCGTACTGATTCCACCTGCAAATAAGAAGCAGCAGTACAGGGTTGCAATGTTTAAGATCCCGTCAGCTCTATATGTTTTTTTTTTTTTCAGATCACAGTTGTTTCAAGACACTACTTAGACAAATATATGTGTATGCTGAAGTCCAAGCATATACTGATATCCTGATTGTTCACTGAATGCTATAACACTAATGCACATTTTTGCATCAATCACATCCTGAAGCATATCGTTGGATCAAGGTCGTGTTAACGTATATAAATCTATTTCTAATAAATACTTCATAATGCAATGTAGCAGCAGCTATATAGAATCTCTCTTCTAGGCTGTTAATTTAACAGTCACATCAATAACCTGATAAAATTATATTACTTTACCAGAGTGTCTGAGGTAGAGAGATATTTTACGTTTTCTAACAACAACAAAACACCCAAAACAACCAACGATATGAAAAAATAAGTATCTATTTCCTGTCATATTTGGTCAAAATACTTAGTGAAACCACTTTCAAAAACAACCTGTTTGCTAAATGGTTAATAGTGTATGAAAGAAATTATAAGCTTGTAGACACAGACTGGTCTTGGTTAAAAAAAAAATAATAATAAAGATTTGTGTCTCATTTGCTTTCCAAACATTCATGACGCCTGCTTGACTAACCCTCAGTCACAGCTGTGTAAACAACAGACTTTTAAGCTGCTGAACAGATAATGGGAGGAGAAACCAACACATCGTATGTAAAATGGGAATAAACCATCACACAATGAGATTCTCCCCTTCCTCCTGAGGCAGCTTCTGGCATTCTTTCACTGGTAAACAGTGTGAAAATCGCCATGCTTTTTCTCCTGTTTAAGCTTTTGGCTTTGATTCAGTTAGACAGATGGCAAATGGCCAAAGAAAATGTATAATTTGGTGGCTCAAGTACTGCTCTCTCACCTTGCAATAACAGATTTAGTTCAGTTGAGTTTCTGTGACACACGATAGCCTTAACTTAGTTCCTATTGGATAGCAGCTGATACCACAAAACCACCGTACTTTATGAAATTCAGCACATTATGGAAAATTGTAATTATCTGATGAGGGGAGACCACAGACTAAACTAATACAGATGAAATAAGCACTCAGCTGGGTGTTTCCTTTAATGTACAACTTAGTTACATTGGCAAAAGAGCAAAGGAAAATTTGCCTTGTAGGTGGCAACATTGTACTAAATTTGAATAGAGGTGTCTGCCAGCCCCTCAATCTCCAAAAACAGACACAGTCACTTTTCTGAGAAAAATAGAAATAAATCTAATTGTCTGTTTGGAATGACAAGCCAAAAGAACTATTACACACGTTCATACTATTAAAGTGCAATAATAGGCAATCCATATTGGCATTTTTAAACCTGCTTTTCTCAAAATGAATGTAGTATTTGCATGCTCAGTAAAGTTGCCTTGCCTCATCAGTTTGGGGAAATGAGGGTGGGCAGGGATAACAGGCTTGAGGTAATGAGCTGGAGTTCATTTAATTCCTTCAGCATCTGTTGGACAATCACTACCTTCAAGTTCCCACCCTACAGCCATTTTTTTAATGTGGATGGGACTGGAAAAAAGATCCATTCTATAACTGGCGTAGAGAGCCTGAACTTTACCTCCATGAGAGGTAGCCAGAGGGAGGGGCAGACAAAGTGGTCAAGTGAACTTGGTTCTCCCAGGTACGCAATGACTTGTAAGCTGCCCAGCCATGAGTATTTTCTTGAAAAGAGCTGCAAGGCAAAGGTAGCGCATGTACCACCACTGTTTGGGTCTTACTACTACTCTGGCATTGTGAAATGCACTGTCACTCAGGTTTAAAATAGTTTTAATTCCCACTTGGGCACGTGTTACTTCAGAACTGTCTGCTGCTTGCCATATTGTGCAACAGGCTGAGAAGAAATTAATGAAATTTCAAACAATGCAAAATCAGCCAGTATGCAATAATTCGTAGTAGGTTTTTATGAATTTAAATATTTCTAAATATTTGTTAAGTGCGAGGCATAAAGAATTTCCCAAGAAGAAACGGAAATGAACCAGTCACCTCAAGATTTATTTAAAGCTCCTGAACAAAGTTTTGGTTTTGATTAACAAATGTAAGCAACTCTGTAACCTTATGGATGGCCTATGAAAAGTTTTTCATATTGATCAAGTGTGAATAACAATTCTGTGTGATAGTTTCTGCATCTGAGCTCTTGAGGAAAATGTTTGTGGAAGTGCAAGGTTAGATAGATAGGATTCTGCAAATACAGAAGCTTTAACTATATATTTCTTTTCGAACTCGCTCCTTCACGTACTTAAGGAGTGCCTTGCTTTAGAAAGGTCTTTGACTATTAATAGTTTTGTTGTTTTTATTTTAATTGGATCTATGGGAAATGATATTTTACCTCCAGTCCTTACATATATATATGTATCATGAGAGGACCAACTCAAGTGCAAAAGGCAGAAAATGCTATTTCTTGGCTGGATGCCTGTAAAGCCTATTTTAAAGTAAGCACAGAGTCAGTTAACTCAACATCTGCATTATATTCCTCTACTTACTGCGGACTCTCACAGTTACTTTTGCAAAAATCATAAAGGGCCTTGTTTTCAAGTGTGGACTGTGCTTTTTTCCCTGTGAAATTAAAAGAAAATGTTCATTCTTTTGAGAATCTTTCCTTTTTAGTTTGTGCCTTAGCTCCTTTATCTGTAAAATGAGGTTGTAATGTTTGCTCACCTTTGTGAAGGGCTTCAAGATTCAGACATGAAAAGCATCATGTTGGAAATGATAGTTAGATAGCTGAGCATGATAGCAGGTTGTTAATGTATCACTTGAAAGTGAAAGAAGTTGCAAATGTGAAGAATTCCATTTTTGGTCAAGTTGGAGAATGGGTCTGAAAAAGAACAGTTATAAACTCCCATAATTCTTCCTAAGAACAAAAAGGTTAAAACAAAATTTGTACTTAACTATTTTCTTCTCAACTAGACAATGTTGCTCTTCACTGTGGTGAATTTCAGAGGTACTGCGGCTCTCCTGACTCTCCTATAAAACAGATCTATTTCACACGTCATCTTACATAGTTGTTCTCTTTTCTCTTTTAGAATTGCCAATAGAGGCTGATCAACATGAAGATGGAAAGAAGGAGTGCTACTACAATCTGAATGATGCTAATTTCTGTGACAATGTGCTTACATCCAATGTAACCAAACAGGAATGCTGCTGTACTTTGGGTGCTGGCTGGGGTGATAACTGTGAAATCTTCCCATGCCCTGTCTTTGGAACTGGTAAGAGGAAGCTGTCTATCCATTTGTAAAATTTTGAAACATTTTGTTTATGTTAACATTAGTGTTCTTTGCCTTCAGAGAAGGCTTATCCATTAAATCCCATATTCTGTAGAAGGCATGACTTATCCAGGGGAGATTTCCACAGAGGAAAAGCCAATAGGAAAAAATCATATATGGTGTAAATCCATTGGCTTCACCGCAGTTACCTTAGGGATAAAAATGGCCTGTTACTGGGCAGCATTATCTCCAACAGATTAAAAACAAAGATGGATTCTCACAGAAGGTTTTTCCAGATGCTATAGCAACATTTTAGTTAGATTTTTCCCACAAGCTGGCAAACAAAGGTAAGCATTACAGTGTTTTTGAGTCTGCAGTTATTCTTTGTAATGTTGCTTCTACACCGCTGTGAATTAGTGATACATATTATGACATTAGTTTTACATTTTGCTACTTACTGAACACCACAGTTAATCATGTTGTCTGCAGACCATTGTTTAACTTCTAAATATTAAATTAGAAAAACATAGCCATACGATAGTTGTCACAAATATTGAAAACAGTACTTGAAACATAAACAGAGATGGATGAAATTCAGTATCCAGCTGGAAAAAATCACGTAAGAGAGAACATGTGTAAACTTTTTGAGATTAAACACTAAAGATTACTTTTCACACACATGTATCATCTTGTTTAGTTCCTGTTTTAACTGTAGTTTAAAATCACTAAAACTGTAATGAAATGCATTAAGAAAAGATTCTCTCTGCTCAGTTAGGTTTATTTGATTCTGTATAGTGTCCGAGACACTTTAAATAATTTCCCTCTGTAATTCACACCATGTTCTCCTGTTGCAGTCAGTTAGCATTTTTCCTGTATAAGGCCTGAAGAGTGTGCACGGGGCTTGTATCTCAGTTGGGGTATGTCTAGATTGCAGCTTGCAGTATAGCTCAGAAAGGCCCATGCTAGCTTTAATTAAGATAATTTGGCTACTGGTATTGTTATAACTGCAGCGTGCCATGAAACACAGCAAGGACTACGTTCTCCTGCCAAGAAGCAAGAGAAACCAGTTTGCATGGAGCTCTGGGATGTTTGGGTACCCTGGCTCTGCTTTTCAAAGCTGCCTCTGCAATCTGAGAGCTGGGCAAAGTTGGGCTGTAGCGTTAGCATCCCCCGTTTAGCTAAAGGTGTGTATGATTGCCAGATAGATGTGAATAAGGCAAAAGGTTGCCTCGGATTTCTCAGACTACACTGAAACACATATGTAATACCTGTACACAAGTAAATTTTTCTGAGCAGTATAATTTTTTTTCTCCCTCTCTCCTAGCTGAATTTACTGATTTGTGTCCTGAGGGGAAAGGTTTCATTCCCTCTGGAGAATCACCTTACGGGCTTCTTGCAGAGAATTACAAAGGTCAGTACTGACTTGTATTAAGTTTAATTATTTCAGAAGTTCTGGTAGTTGATTGACTAGAAATGTGAGCCAGCAATGTAAACACATTAATTCAAATTATATTAGGTGACAAAAACAGCTTGTGATATGAAACATTACTGAAAATCATTGTTTGACAGACAGTTAGAATATCAATTATACAGTCTCTGCAATATTCTGGTTTAATTTATATTAAGTGCTATATACTGTAAGAATAGGTGCCGATACTACAAACCTCAACTACTCATTTCCATATGAAAGGTAAATCCATGAATGCAAATCTGTAGATAAATGTGTGGGGAGTTGGGAGAGAGAGAAAGTGTTCTGTTGAAGATTAGACCTACAGGTGAGAATAAATATTAAAAACTGAAGAGAATTTCAGCAATGGCATTGTCATTACAGAGCTTCATGAAATGATTACTGAACAAAAGACTAAAGAAATGCAAATGACAGGAGGAGTCTGTGGGTGCGGACAAGGGGGAGCTGGCATCACTAAGAAGAAGAGTTAGATCAGTGACATTCTTTTTTAAGTTTGAGAAGGAGCCATATATATAAATAATTTGTGAAATTAATTTTCCTCAGCATATGGTGTAAATACACTGTATTTGTTAACTAAAATGAAATCAATGCATTGTCTTACATAGTAGCTACAGTATCTTTAGAAAAGTATACAAATTCTATATATTTGTTCCTATTAGAATCACTGTTTTACAAATCAAGAACTTTATGTAGAAGTTAGTGTGTGTTCACGTTGCATAAAAATGCAGTAAAATTTGCTATTTTTAAAAGCGTAATATTAATAGAGGCTTACTATGGTTGATAGATAAACATTTGTCAGAGTTGCTTCTAGCTAGTTCACTGCTCTGTCAAACTTAATTCTGAGAGATGACAAAAACTGGTGGGACTTAGAAGATTTTTTTCCTAATGATTGTTACGTGTACTTTTTTTGAACTATCCTTCCGCATTGACTAGGACACTGCTAGGTCAGTTTTCTGATCCAGTTAGTGAATAGACCATGGTTGAGTTCAGTCCTTTGCTCTACTTATATCTTTCTGTGTTATTCTCATCAAGTATTTCTTTGTACCTTGCTTTGCTTTTTACAAAATGAGGAAAATTCTGCCTCTTGACCTCACAGGGACATGGAGAAGATGCTGAAGATTATTAGGCACGAATACCCAGATTCATTCCAACTAATGTGGACATTTAAATGGGGTGCTCATGTAAGACCTCCACTCTCTGGAGGTGTCTGTTTGTCCACCAACTTAGATGGAGTAAAAGAACAAAGTGTCATGGGATGACTGCAGACCTGAGTCAGATGGCAACAGGGATGAGTGTTGGCTAGGCTGACAATTTACTTTTAGACAAGTCAGGACACTGTTACAGAGCTGCTCTTGAGGGACCTAATATTCTCTGAGAGTATTTTTATTCGGGGATTGTTTAAGAGTGTTATTTATCTCTGTAGAGATTTCTGTATAATCTTTGCAGTGGGGATTTGGGACACGCTGGGTACACAGGATGTCCAAATGTGTCTCAGACAAAATCTGCATTGTTTTTCTTGTGCTACCTCAGGGTTGATAATATCTCTAGCTGCTGTAAATACTCAAGTGTGGAAATACTGCATCTGGAAATATCTTCAACAAATCCTTGCCATAATAAGACTTTTTCTGTTTTCAACAAGTTTATTTTGTAATAACCTTAGGAACGGCACAGAGGACAGAAAATAAATGGACAACTACTTTTAGTAATGTAATCTTGATCTCTCTCTGTTACACTAAGTCATGTTTCTGTTGCTTTTGTCTACAAGCTTCTGCTTGTAAGAACAAGTCCAATTTTCTTATTTGAAATCATCTGTCACAAGTGAATATAGTCAGCTAGCCTTCCTTGACTTTACTCCCAGGTTCTCCCACTTTTCCCCAGACACATACCCTTGTTCCATAGCAAAAAGACAGACATGTACAGACATGCAGCTAAATAACATTTCATATTAATCTTTGCACTGCTCTTGCTGCTAAACAGTCAAGCTTAAAATATTTGATGTTTGAAGCCACTTAGTGGCTGGAAGAGTGACTATAAAAATAAACAGCTTTATAGCTCTTTCAGTTCTTCTGGAAAAGTAAGCATTTGTATAATTCACTTTTAAAACTGCTGTACAGCTGGAAATGACAGTTTGGGGCTAAAATCTATATTTCCTCACTGTAAATGGCGAATAAATCTATAGAAGGCAGTGGATTAAGACAATTGGTACTGAGAGGAGAACCACACTGTGCTTTTTGTTGCCATTTTTCGTATCAGCCTAGCTTTAACAGACTATTCTAGCAAATAGGTCTAGCAAATGAAAGTAGGTTGGAAAAAAGGAAGTGAATGGAATTCCAACAGTAACAAATACATAAATACAAGGCTGGGAAAAAATGCGTACAACTGTGAAAAGGTATGTATGAGCTGGCATATATTTGATGTGAAACTTCTCTGAAAACATTTAGCCTCATTTGAAAGTGTGATAGATTCTCTTTGTCAGCTGTCACTTGGTGGCTCTAGTAGTTGCAGCTGTACATTCAGCATCACACACAATTATTCCTACATGGTGGGAAGTCTCCACTGAAGTTTTCTACACAGATGTGAAAAACAAAGTCACAAGCAGTGCAACTATGAGGATTCTCTACCATGCACAGCAGTCACCAAACTGTGTGGAGAGAGGAAAGCAGTCACAAAGTCCATAAGTGTAACTGCTTAGTTTTGTAGTTAGGTGATGTGATTTGATTAGATTTGTGGTGGGAATCCCTCGGGTAAAGCAAATTATATTGGAAAATATAGGCCAGGCCATGGTCTTAATCTGTTTTGCTTGGAACTGAGAGTGATGTGGTACCAAAGGAAAGACAGGGCAGCTGCAGACTCTCCGAGGGGCACAGGCTTTGCTCTGTCCTGTAGGCAGTTTATCTACTGTGTGTGCACCACAAGAGTTATTCAGACAAGGGAAAGGGAAAGTCATGGTCCACCAGTTTTACTTTTTCCATTCTCACTATCTGCACACTGTTGCCTTTTCCATACCAGGTTTGTTTTTTCTGTGGATATCCGTGCTGCTGGGGCCCTCTGTTTACAGTGTAGTTTGCTTGAACAAAGACGCGTACAGCCTTTATTCCATCTTGCTCCTCTGCATGGCCTCGTGCTAATTATGATAATGCAGCTTTTAATGTTTTCTTCACAGATGCTGACGAATGCCAGCTCTTTGGACAAGAAATCTGTAAAAATGGCTTCTGTTTGAATACGCAGCCAGGTTACGAGTGCTACTGCAAACAAGGCACATACTATGACCCTGTTAAGCTCCAGTGCTTTGGTAAGTTTATTTAAAGTGGTCTTGTCACTGTAATGGTATGCAGATGGGCGAACAATCAGACTTGTACGGCAGAATTCCCATCAGAACTGCGGTACTCCCAGTAAGGGGAGGAACCCAGGGCCTCCAAACTCCTGTAGTAGCAGCTTTTTAAGAGGCACTGGGTCATTTCCCTTCCCTTCCCTTCTGCTTGGCTGGGCAGTACTTCTGGCTGACATGGCAATGGCATGTAGAGCAGAGTTTGCTTTATTTGCTTCCTATTTCAGCAAATTGCTCCCAGGAGTTTGCATCTCCAGAGCAGCCCCTTGTGCTCCCTGGAGTGCAGAGTGTAGAGCTGCTACCAGCCTTTATGCAGGCAGCACAAAGTGATCGGAGGTAGCTCCCTCCTTGTATACATACTGCTGCTTCACTCTTCCAGCTACAATTTAGCCTTCTCTTCTTTGTACATCGGGTGAGCAGTGAAAGCCAGTGTGTTGAAGCCCACCTTACATTTGGTAACTGTGCTGTTTTTAGTATAATAAATCAAATTAACACAGGTGTGCTTTTTTTTTTTTTTTTTCAAGGACAGATTATTTTCCACAAGGGTTAATATGCAATGTGAAAATACAGTTCGGGTCACTGATAAGCTCAATTTAGTCTGCAGAACCTTGTACTCCTTTGGTTCTGGTATTCAACTGAAAATTACTCATAACTGTGACCCTGGCTTTTGCTTTGTAAGCAGAAAACCATGTATAATGTGCACAATAGCTTAATGAAAGGAAGTAATTTTTGCAACCACGATAAAAGAGCCTTTCACCTTGGGTTTCTAAGGTTCTTTACAAAGGTTGGTTGGTTTTGGTTTTTGCTGATACTATGTAATTTATTTTAAGTAAAACTGCCTGCTCTTCACTTTGGGCTAAATTTCTGCTATTCTTCTCCAACCCAAACTAAGGAATAGAAGTATCGTGGCCAGATAAGTCAATCCTTTCTCCCGATAAGCTCATGAAGACTCTCAGAGAGCATGCCCACCTCTAATGCCTGCTGGTACTGTCCTAAGGGGATAGGAACTTGGGAACCAGCTTCAGCTGTGCTGGATGCAGGGTATGCCTGGCACTCCTACCCCAGCAAGCCTCCTCATCCAGATGCTCCCTAGTATTTGAGGATTAGAGGTCAGCATCCTGCTGATCTGTCTGTCCTTCTCCATGGGCCCAGGCAGGATTTTGCTGCCAGCAATTGGTATTTGTGGTAATTAACAGAAGACATGCAGGGAAATCTCCTAATATAAGAAGATATAAACACTGATTATCACAATGCGACTGCTTTGTGCTGGCTTTCCTTGATACATTTCCTTCCATTTTAAAGACACGGATGAATGTCAGGACCCAAACAGCTGTATTGATGGCCAGTGCATTAACACAGAGGGATCTTACAACTGTTTCTGTACACACCCAATGGTTTTGGACGCAACAGAAAGGCGGTGCATCAGACCAGCAGATTCAAGTGGTATGACCCATTATATATATTCCTGGAGTGAGTACACCTCAACGAGGTGGTGCTGACATGGCTACAGAACCCAGTAAGCTTAGACTGGGTTGTTCTTGGATGAGCCTACTCTTTTTTTCCCAAGAGGATTTTGGAAGGCAATGCTTGGACCATCACCTGTTGATCCAGAAGGCATCATGATGTAGGACTCCACAGGGTTCCACCTTGCCAATATAGACAGGAGATTCTTGGAAGTATTAACTGAGATTAGGCTTGGACTGGGGAGTCTTCAGTTGCCGATTCATCAGATCATTATGCAGTCTGCACAGCTCATTCTATGCCATGCTCAACTTTGGAAGAAACATTATAATGTGTTTGATCAATATTGGCATTGTATAGCCACAGTCCAGACCTCTGGTCCCTGCTACTCTCTTTGAATTTTCCTAAGGTGCTTCTGTGAAAAGAAATGTGAATACAGACCAAACGCCTGGTTTAGTCACTCCAAATTATATAACTGATATTTACTGAGCAATGTGGTCATCCTCTTGCCTGAAACTGCAAAAGAATGCCAGCACTTCTATTGTTCAATCTTCAGTTAAACAAACCAAGAGCAGGATTGTTCTTTGGTTTCATCTAGGATTTGAAGAGAATGTAAGGGCCCAGAGGGTCTTCCAGCATACAACACTGGGGCCAGTTCAGCAATGATCTTCTCACCCAGTACAAAGCACTCAAGCCTTGTATCACTATTGGCACTGTCCTCCCTGCTGCAGAGGAGGACACAGGCTGGTTCCTTTGCTGCCAGCAGAATTTGGAGTTGGCTGCAGAGAACCACTGCTGCTCTTCACTGTATGTTCTGGCAAGTTATTAGCAGAATATCTTTCTAAATTCTGGTAACCTTTGCACTTGCAGAACACACTGTAGGTTTCAACCCTATACTTACCCGTGCACCACTGCATCTTGTTGCTGCATCATGTAAAAATACAGTTAATAGATTTGGACTGACAAAACAGAATCTTGGTTTGTGACAACACTTATTTTTCATTGTATGTTGGAACAAAATCAAAACCTTTTAGATGTTTTTACAAAACAATTGTGCTGCAGTGTTTACTTTCCAAGCAGAAGATTAAGTTTTCAGTTCCTCTCTGTCTGATCAGCAGTGATCAGAGATTGCTGGGACTGGGAATTGTTCCTACTGAGAAATTTGTCAGAACTAGTATGCCTCTGAAATATTCCAGCTTTGACAAAAATACATGTTTTTGTTAATGTTCGTAAGAATGTGACAGTAGTTCACAGCAGTATTCTGTCTCTAACAATAGCTGTAAGTGGATGATTAGGGACCAGAACAGCAGATAAACAATACTTCCCCTCACCCTCCCCAGCACTCTCCCAGCCTCCAGCTATTTTCAGCTGAGGGGATTTCCTGAGTCTGAGGTAGTTCATCTGTTTAGTTAATGGGACTCTCTTCCAAGTATTTGTCCAGTCTCCTGTTAAGCCCCTGCAAGATTTTTCAGCTCTGCCCTAGCAGTAACAGTTCCTCCTGATGCCATTGCCAGCCATATAAGAAAAGCAAGATAACAGTTTTTAAAGGTTCATTCCCTGGATGGAGTTCCCCAAATATTCACCTCTGTCCTAACACTGTTTTTGTAGAGCTGTGCAAAACTTCCATGAGAGCAGAGCTCAGTCAGTGTTAAGCATTCAGCAATGACTACAGCTTTAGGAAGTTTTAATTTTTGGATGTCCAACCCAATGTTCTTTTAAATTGGCCTAATAGTGCCACTGAAGAGTCAGAACCTTTTAAGATTCTTGCAATGCTGCACCCTCAAGGGATGAGTCACGAAGCATTTAAGAATGGTCATGACTTCTAAGCTTAAGTTTGTATTTAACGAAGTCTGTCTAGTCTTGGATTCATGAGAAGTAAAACTAGGTTAACCTCTAGCTTGTATTTAAAAAATTCTGCATTAGGCCAGTATCTTTTTTTTAAATAACAGTGCTGCAAAGATAACGTAATACTGTCTTCTCCATCAGAACAAACTGAAGAAACTGAGGTCTACCAGGACCTTTGCTGGCAGCATCTAAGTGATGATTTTGTTTGTAGTCGACCTCTGGTGGGAAAGCAGACTACATATACTGAGTGCTGTTGCTTATATGGTGAAGCCTGGGGCATGCAGTGCGCATTGTGTCCTATGAAAGAATCAGGTAAGGAAATGAACATTTCAATTCTTGGAATGAATTCTGAAATACTTAATCAGTTTAATCCCTTGCATTTATACTTGGGCTAATAACATAAGAAAGAACAAAAAAAAAGTACCCCTTCAAGAACGATTGGGAATTGTTCTCATTAATTAAGGGAAGTCATTACAGTCCAGATTTTGAAAATGTAGCTACTTTTATTTTTTGGCACTTACAGGACCCATTTCTTTCGGGCGAAACTGTCAGTGATTAGCAATTACGACCCTGGTGAAAATAGGAGGGCATTTTAGGGGTAGCAGAGTTCCTTACCGTAACTGAGAAATTAAAAACTACCTCTGAAAATACAGACATGGTTCATGTGCACACACGTGAATACTCAACAGCCTACATAAATGTTTCCTATTTTTGTTGCTGGTATTATACATACAGATGCATTTTCAGTGTGATGTTCTGCCAGGCTGGCTGCAAATAGATGTGTTTGTGTGATAAGGATTTTCTAAGCTGTGGTTTAGAATCACTAAATCAAGGAAAGAGTTGTTGTTATAAGGTTATATGCTCAGATATTATGAAATGTATAGATGAGCAGTTTAAGATAAGGGAGGGAAATGGAGTACCAGTACGGACTGAAGAATTTCCAAGGATGCTAAAGAATATGTTGGAGCACAAGCTGACTCACAGTCATATTTTTAGATGACTACATTTTGTTTTAGCATTTAGAAATTAGACATAGTTCCAAGATACTTCAAATAGAAACTGCTTCTTGTGGTGTCTACAAAAGCTAAAGGGATACAGAGAGAAATGTTGTTATTGACATAGGGTGTTTTTTCTGTGAGCTGCGGGATGGAGAAGAGACCAGCAGGAGCAGCACGGCTGTATGTCACGCTGTGCCTGAGATGACACTTCAGTACCTTTAACAGCCCTGGTATAGAGAGTCTGGTACCATGCTAACTTGTATGCAAACACTGTAACTTCATCCCCCATATAAACTATTTCAAGGCCTAGTTTGGGTGTCACTTTCTTAATACAGAGTTTTCTTTCCGTAATACGGTTTTCTATGTAGGAATAACATGCTACGCTGGTACAGCACTTTATTCTGATCATACTGGATTTTTATTTGGGCTTGTGTAATCATCATGTTGTGGCTAAAGCAGTGCATGCTTCACTTGTAGCAAGAACCCTGGAGTTAAAACTGCACGGAGAAGCTCAGCAAAGTATTAATGTGGCTGTGTTTGTCTCTACTTGGGTTTTATGTTTTTATAATTTACTTGCAAGGTCCTTGAACCTGCTCATATGCGTCTTTGCTTGTTTGAGTTTGCTTTGGAAGTACAGCAACTGAAAAAAAGCCTGATTTTGATGATGTTGGCTGGAGTAACTGCTGGTTAATGCTCACCCCAGAAAGAGATTGAAGAAGAAAAACAGAGCATGACAATAGCTAGATTTAGATGATATGGAAATCTCTGAAATGTCTTTGTCAGAACAAATCTTACAGGAGGACATTTAGAGGCATGAAATTACTACACCTGCTAGAATAATAATTGAAATGGAATGAAAAAAGGCAATTGAGAAAAGTGAGAATTGTTGCTAAGACCTAGAGCACCTCAGGTGGAAAGATAAAGTAGAATAAAGGAGTTTTTCTTTATGTGAAGTTCATCAAATGGTGATAGTGAGCCATCTGTGTCATGCAAGCACACAATCCTGAGAGAAGTAAGAGAAGCTGTTTCTAGTAGAGAGAGTTCAAGTAGGTACTAGACTTGGTTCTGAAGATTTCTAGCCAGTTAAATATAAATTAGGATAAGTCTGAAAAGGAACAGAGAAGGACTACCAGGATAGTCAGGGAACAGAGAACCTGTTTTACAAGGGAAGATGGAAAAAGCCAAACTAAGATGCAGAACAAAGGCTGCAAATGGTAAGGCTCTCTGCTAATAGCAACATCATGGACATCACAAACTTTTTAATAATGGTGCTGATGTGAGACAATGTGGGAACAAGTTCAGTCTGAACACATTTAGGCTTGAAATTAGATGAGTTTTGATCCATCCAGAATCCGCACGATTCTGGAGCAGCAACCCTGTGGCAACAGTGGGGTACAGATCCCAACTAGCTCTGTGAAGGAACTTGAGTAATTTGTTAAACAAATGACGTGAAGGATCATGATGGATAACATGATGCTAAATTTCACTTGGATGAGCCTCAAAGGTGGAGAGCATTATGTTGGGCATTAAATCCTTTGTCCTCCAGATTTGATCATTTTTATGTGAAGCTTAATATGCACTAAAAAATATCTTCTTTAAATGAAACTGCAAGGCATACTTTGATCCCAGATAATTTAAATCATCATTACAGATTGGAATATAGAGGGTTAAAAAGAACAGAAGCATACTGAATCTTTAGTATGTCAGAATAAACATGTATAAGCTTACATTTCTTAGTATAAGTGGTATATGCTCATGTGTCCTCACACACGTGTGCATGTGCACACACAGAAACCTGGAAACCTTTCTGTGTTTTCAGGATCATTTACCAAGAAAAATTTGAAGCTGACTGAACTGAATAAATGATTCGTTTGACATGTCTTCAGTTTGTAGCACTTAAAGTGATATCATTGGCTCAAGAGAGTGCTTTCACACCTCTGGGCCAGCAGGTCACAGGTTCAAGTCCTGGCTGGGGAACCTGGAATTTCTCCATTTTCAAATATTTGTGTATTGTATTGGCCAGATTTACTACTGAAGGTGTTTGCTTACTTCCTAAGTTAGGGGCATTCTGAAGATTTGTGACACATGCTAAAGACGACCTGGGGATGCAAAAAGCGTTATCACTGGAAGACTTTCATCATGAAATGGGTTAGATCATAGGAGAGATCATTCACTGATCTGTGGTTTCTTTCTACCTTGTCTATACTCTGTCTATATAAGATACTTAAGATGTAGCAGTTAGAAGGATATAGATATCTTAATTATCTTAAAAATCTTGTATGTGAGGATCTAGATGTTGTAGTTAGAAGGAAATACAGTGCTACAGCCATGAGTGATACATCTTCAAGTCCCTTCTAAAACAAATTCATGTTTTAATAACTTGTATCCAAGCTTTTCATGAAAGCACTTTCATATTTCATTACAAGATTCAAATGTCCTGTTTGAATAGCATCCAGCATAAAACCGGTGGGAAGAAAAACAGCTTATATAAGAGTTGATCCATGTAAATGAAAAAGAAATCCAGCCATTCATCAGCATGAAAATGGAATTTATGTAGTTGCTCACATTTCTGAAAACTACTAATGGGAATTCTCCTACCTTCCAGTGCTTGATCAAACAATTCCCCCTGCAAATGACACTAAATATTCAGAGCATGGGACAAAAAGAAGTAGCACCAGTTTAAGTATTGCAACTGAACAACAACATCTTACCAACAGTAGGGCTAGTAAGTGTTTTGATGACAACATCAAGGAACAAACTCAAAATACTAATTCAAAATCCTGATGAAAATAGTGCAAACATCAGCTGTAGTGATGTGACTGAGTACATCTTATTTGTACTAACAATTTTGCAGGGTAGGCCTTCTTGTCATTAGAAGAAGGAAGCAAGGATAGATTGATTTCAATTACATTGGTTCTAACATTGCAATCTTATGATATCATTATATTATAGATAAAGGCTTTCAGAGATTGCATCCAATACATAAAGGTTAAGTACTGAAAAGTATTCTTTCTGGGATTACTGCATACTTAGGCTGTACTTGCCCAAAGAACTTTTAGTAATTATCTTTACGAAACCTCTGGGTTTCTTAAAAACCCATTTGGGGTTTTAAGTGTCATTTGCAATCTCTAATAATTGACAGATTGAGGAAGCTTGGAAACTTGGATGTTTTTGTTTTAGATAACAAAAGCAAAGCATCCTTTCTTCATTGCAACCATCCCCAACCAAAAAAAAAAAAAAAAATGTAGCCAACCTGCCTTCAGAAGTTCTGCTTCCTTGCTCAATTTACTGTTAGCCTTGTGAGACCCAACAGTCTCTATATGGAGTCCCTGCTCTAGTAACTGGCAGCAGGACAGGCTCCAATGGGTTTAGCAGCTGGGTCAAAGTATCCCTGCCAGAAAACAGAGCAACTGGCCAAGACTGAAAAAATCTGGAATGTAGAATTAGGCCATACAGATCTCATGTTAACCTGAACATGTAACACCTGCATTAAAAACCTGCCGAGCCTCCAGAAGTTCCTGTGACACCCTTATGGGACGGGAATGGATTTTAGGCAAGGTGTATTGTTTCAGGGTGCAGTAAATTTGAAGGGAAGAGGTACAAGTAAGAGTTAGAAAATGCTTAGTAAGGTCATGTGCTAGGGTCAGTGTCTAATTTATGGAGACTGTCTGTTTTTATATTTGTAAAATGATCTTCAGAAACCCGTCTTGGAATTTGTTTTTGCAGTGCAGTACCACCTTTTCTTCAGTAGACATCTTGGGATGCTAGGAAGGTAGAATTATTGCCCCTGAACTAAAGATATGCCAGTCTGGTAAGGGGGATGCCTTCTTCTCTCCCTGTAGGTAGCTGCCTGGAGAAGTTCTGATATGAAACAAGGTGGTAGGAATGGTGCTCTGCATTTCTTACAGACATTTTAATAGCTATTTACTGAGGATGGGGGTACATTTCTTCATCTATAATTAAGAACTTTGTGGTCTGACTACTAAGGTAACGTAATGAAAACATTCTTAGGCAACTGTAGAGGACACCAGTGTTCAGTTTATCAGCCTTACTTGTTTAAACTTATACATATCTTTTACTCTAAGTTTTAAGTTCTAATAGTTTGTGGGTGCATGTTTTTAATGAAGCCATTTTATGTTTAGAAGATCTGCAGAAATGACAACAGTAGAAGTCAAGTCAGTAGATGTTACAGGACATGATACCTTCCTAGTGGAAAATATCCCTGCCCATGGCAAGGGGGTTGGAACTAGATTATCCTTAAGGTCCCTTCCAACTCAAACTGTTCTATGATTCTCTGATTCTATGTTTTGTGTAACCAGGAATCACATAAAGAACTGCTGAAGACTCATGCTGCACTTAAAGTTTCTCTTTATCTCCACCCTAGCATTTGCAGAGCCCAGACTAGGAGAACCACTGAGGGTAGTGGGTAATGCGAGTCATCTGGGATGTTACATAATGTAGGATTTCTCTTGGCCAATTTCATGTTTTTTTTATATAGAAACCTGCACGTGTGTTGGCCCTACCACTTTCCTCTTCCATCAGGAAAGAGAAATAGGCACCCCTGAGGGTTAGATTCCTTTGACCTATTCTAGACATCTGCTTCAGGGTGAGATGGAGTCCTAGAAGTGGTTATGTCTTTCAATGGACTAAGAAGGAGCACTGGATGATTAACTCAGGTTGCAGACCCTTGGAGATGCCTACATGTGGTGGTTGAACTTCACCCTTTCTGGCAGAACAGATTGTTTGGGTTGCATTTTTGTTGCAAGGAACTTTGTGTATCCTTTGTAAACATTGTGAGTTAGTTCTGGGCTGAGCTTCCATATTATGAGAACATGCTGTTCCCTCCGAGTTCTGGCTAATGTCGCTCATGAAGGTCTTGAAGTACAGGGAAAACCGATGTGTGTAAATGATGAGTTTCCATCTGTACACTTTCAAGATGGTAAAGATCAGCAGGGAGGCACTGGACTGATTTCTGGAGACCATTGTTCATCTTTCCATTTAGGATGGCATTGTGCCTGCTTCCTTTCTGGTAAGGATCCTGGACAAATGAATTACCTTTTGGGCACAGAAAATAACAGTGATCGGGTCTTGAATATTTAAAGTCTTATGATCAGTTGTGCAGATTTTTGGCTGCTTTCATTTCTGTTGATGATTTTTGATGCTTTTTCTGAAGTCTAGCAGGGATACGCAGAATAGCTTTGGAAGGGTTTTGCTCATGGAAGCTCACATTCCAAGCGCACATTTGAGTCAGCAAGGAGTCGGAAAGCCATTTGCAAAGCCATGGCGGAAACAGCCTGACTGTTACTACAACTTTTATAAGGTGACTTTCAAAAGGTTTTGAAATAATCAGGTTGGTACTTCCTTCAATTTTAACAGGAGTTTTATATCCATTGTGAGCTTTCCTCAGCAATTTCATTTAGTTTCTCCATGCAAAGACATGGATATCCATCCTAAGACTGGTACTCTTCCCTTTTTCTTGAGCACCGGGAGTTGTAGTATATGTATGAATGCTGGTCTACCACAAACCTCAGCATGTTTATGAAGGATGTTGCTGAAATTATCTAAATTGTCAAACAGCACAATCTAAATGTAGAGCAGAAGTATTTCAGCTTTGGTTCACAGATGATGCAATCTCCTGAGAGAGCAGAAACCCAGCCTATTCAGACTGATGTCCAGAACCTCTGATTGTGAAGGGACATATATTACATCTAATAAACGTTTTCTTGGCTTTGTCCTTCTCTCCAGTGATTTCTTCCATAGTGAAGCTGTTGCATTTTTAAATAATTTGGAGGAACTGCCATGGTGTTGATAGCTTTGGCTCCTTTTTTTGTATGTGTGATAGTGACAATTCTGAGGAGCTGGAACAGAAATTAAAGCTTGCTCTATAGGCCAGAGGGAGGATTGGCTGTGGTGCATTCGTTTCATGGTTTTGTCGGGAAAAGCTTTTTTAGTATAATATTTCATCGTAGATGCATGAAATAAGGATTTCTTTTTTCTGACTAGAGAGTTTAGAATTTTTAGGCCCCCGGGTGTGAATAAGGCCCACACAGGCTTGCACAGTTACAACTACATGCAAATTCGATGCACGTTTGCACAGCTGCACTCGTGCTAACAAGCACCTAAAAGTGCTCAATCCATCCAATTTATGTTTTGTCGTCTCATCAGCCTTGCTTTCACCACCAATTATGGCTAACATCTGTGGCAGTACGCGTGTGCATCTAGCTGTAATCCCACAACACACTTGTTTTATGTGCACACATCTGCCTTAGAAAATGTCCTTTACATTTTTGGAAGTGTACATCAGCTTCCTTTTATAATAGCTATCCTAAGTTTATACGATAAGCTGTCTCAGAGCTTCATTTGCAAGTTATAAGAAAAACACAGAAACACATGGGCTTACATAGACTAACTCATATTAAAAACAGCCTTTTTCCCTCTATAACTGCAGTTGTATTATTGCTGATCACAGCCAGGAGATGAGCTAGCAGAGAAATGAATCCATGTAAGAAAGGGTTCTACCATTAACTGTCATTACAGAAAACACTTTTTAAAAAAAATTATTTTACATGAAAGCCTATTTTGAAAGTGAGCATTAATTTCTGTGACAGCTAAAATGTTTTTGTCATTTGGGATAGTTACAGATTTTTCCTTGCTTACAGCCCCCTTACTGCCTTCTTGATGTAAGTCTCCTACTGTCATCTCCCTAGGGCAGCATCATGCTGTTCTGTCATTTGTATACTTGCTGCAACTTTCTGTGCACTAGTCATGCTTTTACCCACAAATCTTACAGCACTCTGTTCATTTAATTCCCTTCCCTGGAAAATTGTGACCAGTGCAGCGCAGTGACCCAAAATATACTATTTTTAATTTGAACTGTAGGAACATAGCATAGCAAGGGTAAAAGTTTAAAACAACAAAAATTATATGTACACATCTGTCTTGCCATAACTTGTTCTATCATCCAGAGGAGGAATCCGACGGGTTCATTTTTACAGGCATCCAAGTCTCTAGTTGACCTTAATTCAAAACGCCGGTTCTCATGATTTTTCCAGAATGTGTCCCTCCTAATGCCTTTCAGTCTTTGTACTCTCCTCTCTGCCCACCCTTTTCTTCCCTGGGGGAAAACAAACAAACAAACAAAAAAAAAAAAACAACAAGGTGGCACATTGTTATTGATCCTGAATTACTACTCATGGTTTCTGCTGTTGCTCTCTTTGGGTTTATCTCCTGAGCACCTATTAGCTGAATCAATGCATTAAAAAAGACAAGACATAAAGTTTGCACTACTTGGACAACTAAAAAGAACATACGGTATTCAAAGATAATTATGGGTAATTTGAAAATCATCACAGTATGCATCAAAACAAGCATGTAAATTATATAGGCGGTATAGGTGTATACATTGTAAAGTGACTTAAGACTAATTAAATACTTTGTGAGCTTTTGTATGAAAGCTATATGTAGAGATAATGTATAAATTATTAAGGGATCAGATTGCGTTAACAAATAATTAATTAAGCATAATAGACTCGAGGAGGTTAACAGACTACTACAGTTATAAGTATAGCCTTCTAGAAGACCTTGACACAGTTAAAACTCCTTGTAACAAATAGAAAGTTTACAGTACGACCTAAAACAGCTCTTCATCATTTTGTAGCCACTAATTTACTTATAATGAGACCTAAAAATGCAGACATTCAGAACGTGACTGCCAAAGGACTGGTGTGGCAGGAAACAAGCTTCTGTTGTCAACATTTCTTTATTCTTCTTTAGATAATAACCAACGTTCCATGGGCAAATATGCAAGATAAAATAGTCTTGCACAATCTTCAAATTATCCTACTCTCATGTACGTGAGATCTCCAGCACTGTGGATTTTCAGATGTTCTCTGACTGCTTCCTTTAGGAGAAAAACATTGTTTCTACTATTGATATTACTAAACAAGCAGAGAGTAATCTGAAAAGCCAGTTTCCAGGTTCTGTGCAATCCTTGCCATAAGATCACGTTCATGTGGGAGAAGTAGTGATTCCTCAAACCTGCTTGCCTTGTCTCCTTGCTGTTCACTGACTGGTTTTGTTTGGTTGTTTCTTTCATGCAGGCCAGATGAATTAGTATTTTGTAGTAGTGCATCTGTGAGAGAGTACTTTTCCACTTCTGTACAGCTTTTCTCTGTGTACGTGTCAACATTCTTGGGCACAATAAGTAGCTCAACACAAAACAATGGAAGAGTCAGACTGAGATGATAACCCAGCTGTCCCCATATCTGGATGTTATTTGGGGTCAGTTGAGAGGAAGGAAAAATACAGTGTTTCTGGTACTATTAGACAGATGTTAGAACTGGTCATTTTCATAGTAACTCAGTGGGGAGCTGTGCATTACGGGATGTAGGTAACATTTGTTATATGTTGTTTATTTTCTGATGATGGCTTTGTTTCGTATGAGTGCCATGGGATATCTCTGTGTGCAGTGTACTTTTTCACCCGGAAGAGAGGGTTGTCTAGACACACATTACTGTGTATAAATATATTCTGGAGGGGGCAGAACAGAGGAAATCACCTTGCACTTGAAGCAGCAGGTGGTGAGATTTATAAGGATTTCTAAGTTCTGTGGCGAGTTCATTCTGCAGGCTTGGGCTGGCACCCATGACAGTTTTGCAAAATGCAGGCAAGATTTGCCCTTACAGGACAGGGTTTTGCTCTCAAAAGAGCCAAGCTGTTGGCCACAGAATTCACACAGACTTTTTGAGCACCTTGTTCTTTTTGGTACAAAATGAAACCGTCCCAGGTGAAGGAGATGGTACCTGTGAAAACAAAAAGACAACGCTGGGCAGCAAGCGGGGCTGTCCTCTGGACTGTCTAGAGGCAGTCTGGATTTATCCGACTATTTGCTGTCTGGGACAGTTCAACACAGCATGAGGTTTCTGGCTCTGTAACCATCTGCAATTCTTGGATTTTGTATCTGCTTAGGGCTTTTTTTCCTCTCTCTCTTTTGGTGGTTTTCTTTCCCGTCCTCACTCTGCCTGATTCTCAGAACACCAGGCAATCTTCACAGAATCAGATGCTAAATAGTCTGTAGCAAGTGTAAAGAAGCACCTGGATTGCTGTATTTGAACAAAGTTTCTATTATCAAATAAATTGTCTTGTATATTTTTTAGTAAATGGTGACAGAAACTGAGGTAACACAATAAATCAAATTTAAAAAAAAGCAATCAAACTCTGTACACGACATGGACTCTGACACCTAAACTGAAGAGTTTGGTATGTTTTAACTTGTGTAGTCTAGCTATGGGGGAGAGGCAGAAAATCAGAGTGTAGCTATTTCTCCTGTGCATTTCCCCTTGCCCTGTCAGGTTCGCAGCCAAGGAGACTTTGAGCAGCATTAATACTTAAGCCTGTGGTTTGAAGAAACGGTTTGCAGAGGAGCACATGCTATTTCGGAAGGGTTTTTTATTCTGTGATTTCTTCAGGTTGGCTGGCAGTGCCAGAAGTACGGCCCCACCTGCTCCTGTTTGCTTCCTTCGGGGTGGCTCCTGCTAGTGGCCGCGATGGTCTGGGAGAGCCTTTCTTATACCCGTGAGGCGCGTAACCACAGCCAGCCCTGGGCAGGGGCGCGCTGGCAGGGAGATGCGCGGCATCCCTCTGCTCGAGGCAAGAGCAGACCAGAAGAACATGACCCATAACTTTTGGTACAGTTATTGACTCAAATGTATCCCTAGTGTTATCCCTATTATGACTTAATAGTCTGTATTTGGCTCGTTACATTTTAATGACATTCTTCTTGAAGAGAGAATGCTTTGTGGAAATTGCAGATTTATGGTGTTTCTAGGAAGATAAGTTTATTTCCAGCTAATATGAGCCACAACTCACTGGGACTAATGCAATGCAGCCTGTGTTACAAGTGTGATTAGTTTTATATCCTATTTTCTTTCTCCCCTCAGAGGATTATGCCCAGCTGTGCAACATTCCTGTTCCAGGATCTCGACGGCCATATGGACAAGATGCTTTGGTTGACTTCGAGGAGCACTACACTCCAGAAACTAATCCATACTTTGTTGAAGACCGTAAGCAAGTTTCTCTGTTATGTAAAATACTTGAAATGAGGGTTGTAACTTGGATTATTTCCCTATAGCTGGCTTCATTCTTCTGTTTGCTTCTGAGTAATGTGGCCTATTTATGTTTTAGTTATTCCTATGACATTAGCTTTCAGTCAGGTGTTCTGGTTCAAGAGCCAGTGTTGTATAAGAGTCCAGTTGGGCTCAGAGAACAATATTAATTTTAATACAGTGGAATAGTTTGTGCCAAGTGTACTAAATTTATATTTACCAACAGATTTACAGCTGAAGGTCAAAAGGATTGCCAGTTTTCCTTCTTGCAAATTAATTTTCCGTTGGAGCATGGGACAGATTTCTTTGGAGTGCATTTAGTTGAACAGACGAAAAAAAAGGAAAAAAAAAAAGTCCCTCCATGCCAGTTTTCCATGATTTTCCAGCTGAATTTATATGGGAGAAATGGAGAGTATGCAAGTTGTTCTTGCTCAGCAGAGAAACTACAGAACAAGTATGATCGGAGAGTATGCATGCGTATAGCCTTCAGGCTGGAATGGCCTGCCAGGCAGGGTGTGAGGGACTGGGTACAGCATCTCAGGTGTACGTCAGGAATATCAGGGTTCTTGATGGATCCGGCCCAGCTCACCGTTAAGGCTTGAGGGAGACGAATCCTTACAAATCTCAGATCTTCCTCAAAATCAGCCACCCTGTGCACATCCAGCATATTTCGTCACAGCTTCAGAGAAGAAAAGTGGAGGTATCGGAAGGAACTGGTAACTTCCAGTGCTTTACACACGTGGCCTACAAGTTGCCACTACAATCCTTCCCAAAGTGCTTCTCCTGGACAAGGAGATGCTTATAATGTAAAGGTAACAGATCAAAACTGTTGGAGGGGAGAGGATTAAGGCACACTACTGAACAGTGATAGGCATTTCCTGTGCACACTGCACTTTATACAAAGCTATTACAAATCATGATAATGAGTTCATTTCTGTTCAGCATCTAAATGACCTTCTAGCTCTACACAGAATTATAAAATGTCTTTTTGCTTTATATCCAGATGATTTTAATTAAACAGTACTGAGTGTTGATGTCTAATTAAAATGTCACACAGATGAAACTTACCAAGCATAATGAAAAGCCCAGAAAGATGACTGGGTAACCAATGTGATAGATAATACACCGAGTGGGAAAGAAGTACTTTACAAGTAACTTATAAGCAATGGTGAATAGACAGAGTAAAATTGTGGACAGTTTTGAATCCACAGTTGAGTCCTCTGTATTAGGGACGGAGCTCATGTCTTTTGCTCCCATCCTATCACTGGATCGGATACAGTGGCAAGCAAATGCATAAGAAACCCCAAAACACACAGCTGTATGATTCTGTCCTGATCAGAGGCATATTACCCGACAGATACAATTCTGTCATGTATTTAGGGTATCAAAGACTTCACGGCCACAATCCTGCTGCAGTCTGTGTGAGGAATACGACAACACTTGCCCAGCCCACGGCAGGGCTGTGTATGTCAATGTAACATTTATCAGCTGTGTGCAATCAACTTTTACAGAACCAAATACACATATTAGAATTACAGCATGTACCCCATCCAACTTTTCTGAAGTAAAACTTTTATACAACTAGACCTTGCTCTAAGTGATAGATATTTTGGCTTTAGCTAGATAAAATGACAACATACTGTATTTATAATAGACAAAAAAATGTGTATATATATGTGTACATATGTCTATGTACATACATACATGTACGTATATTGTATATGTAAAATAAATGATGCCTTTTATACATTTAAAAAACACATATGTATTGGGGGGGCACCTTTCCTTTTCTTGGCACAGTTTGTTTTCTAAATTAGCAAAGCTCTTTGCTTTAAAGGACCCTCATGAGCCCTCTGCAAGCTCTATTAGAGGACTGAAAACATAATGAAAAATGGAGAAATTTCTTACTACACTTTAACCATACATCCTGACAATCTGGTCAACACCCTCAGTACTACTGCGCTGAAATGGGATTTACAGGGTTCATGGGAAAGACTGTAATGTTTCCCACTTAATGTACACTTGCATACATCCTAGGTATTGTACATGTTCTTGAGATGTGGCATAAGTCAGCAAGTACTTCTCATGTCACGTTATCTGTTCAGCATCTCCAGAATTTATTCAGTGCATCACTGACCAGCATGATCCTTATGAAGAACCCCCACCATGGCAGAGAAAATCCAGGCTAGATGAGAAGTTATGTAGCCAAAGAGGGTAGGGTGGATATGACTGTACGGAAGTTAAACGGAGGACGATACAGAAGGGGCAGAGTAGGAACGGCAAAGCAGGACAAGAGAAAAGAGGGACTAAAGAACCAAGACAGGGTGGAGTAAATATAAAAAGACAGGAGAGCAAGCAAAAGGAAAGGGAGAAAATTATATTCCTAGGTAGCTTTGCAAATCTACATGTCACAACTGTTGTAACATAAATAGGTAAACAGGTTTTAGATAAGCCAATGGTTTGTTTGTGGATTCGCTGTATTAATCATACGTTATGGGGCAGATGGGGAGATGTATCCTACTCTGTTCCACTCCAGCTCCAATTTCCCCTCCACTTCTCTGCTATATATTCACTATGTTGGTAAACCAACAGCCTCTCAAACGCTCCAGACTTTTTCCTCTTTTTGATGTGATGGGCTGCCATCTGCAGTCCTGTCCCCTCACTGCTCCATGAATGGGAAGCAAGCTGAAAAACTTGTGCGGGACTAAGAGGAGCAATTCAGTCCTACAGAGAATCTCTGAATGTGTAAAAATGTCAAATAATTTTTAAATACAAATCCCTCTTTATACATAAATCCAGAACTGTCAAAAAATAATAAAATGGGGAGCCTTTGACTAATCACTATGGAGAATTATGACATGGAACGCTTGGTAGATTATAAGTATTTGTACTGGCACTGATCGCTGAAGTACCAGCCAAAGGGTTATTAACCAAGCCCACAATAGTAAAGCAGTATCTGATTTCTTCTTACTTTCCGTAAGGCACTTGAGATTGTATTTTTTAAGATGTATTTCTTCTAGATAAATTAGAGCGTATCTCTTCCCCCATACATACACATCTCACTTTTCTAGAATACCGTTTTTAAAGTACTTTTGCCCCAAACAGCACTACTGCTGTTTACCTTTGTTACATAAAGGTTGATGCACTTTAAAATAAAATGAGCTATTAAGAAAACACTGATTTATGCTTAAAATGCAAAGTATGCAGTGTCATTTACAAAAAAAAAAAAAGTTTTTTAACACAAATTAAAAATGTAGAGTTCACAAAGTTATTCAGCTTTTATCTTGAAACATATCTCAGCACTTTTCTAGTGCATTTAAAACTCAAGATGGTGCAGATCTGCTAAAGCTGACCTGTGTTCTGCAAAGTCAAGTCACATTCCAGTAAACCTCTGAGAGAATTTCAGAGTCTCACAATACATTTGGGTATACATATTCAATAGCTCCGTAGCTTATTTGTTTGTAATTCTTTCTTCACTCAGGTTTTCTGAACAGCTTTGAGGAGTTACAAGCAGAGGAATGTGGTATTCTGAATGGATGTGAAAACGGCCGATGTGTAAGAGTCCAGGAAGGCTACACCTGTGACTGCTTTGACGGTTATCACCTGGACATGGCCAAAATGACTTGTGTTGGTGAGGACAGCGTGTTTACTTCTTACTCTTCTGTTAGCCTGTCAGTTTACTCAGCCACTTGACCTAAGGAGGGGCTGAAAAAAAAGAGGTTACAGATGATCACCTGAATTCTATTACAGTTGCCAAATTTATATGTGATTTACTGCAAAGGCTAGTAAATGTTAGAGAAATAACTATGGTGGTGTTCGTCAGTTCATTACAGCTCTGTTCGGTTAAGAACCAGAAAATGAACAGACACACCACTGTGCAATGAAACTTAAACTTGCACTGATATAATGTCACACTGTAGCAGAAGCAAAGCTTTTTCAAAGGGTTTAGCAAACTGAGAGGAAGGATCTGGATCCAGAGTAGAAGAGCAATTTTAGGAGCAGATTTTTAGAGCAGTTGGATCACCTAAATATTCAGATATCCACTTGGTGGGGTTTGGCCCCCTAATTCTCCCTGATTTCAGTAGTCAACAAACCAGACTGTCCTCTCACTCTCAAACCAATACATCTGCACAACAGCTACCCAGAACAGCTAGTGATTATGTCTGCAGTGAAAACAATGAAACACAGGGAAGGCAAAGTGGCAGGGTGAAGATGAAGCACAGCAATGAACATCCCTCAGTGTAGAGCCTAGTAGACACTGTACGTGGGTATTTCAGTTTAAGGTGCCTGTACCAACCTTGCCTAGCATTACGCTTTGTAACCCACAGCTGCAGTCTCCTTGCTGTATCATGAAAAGCTCCCTGCATGCCTTGTAATCTTTAGCACTTTACAACAAGCTGGCCTCCTTAGCTCCGGCGTATTTCAGGCTAATGCTGCGCAGTACTGAGTGCAGGTAGTTTGCTGTTCATAACTGTTTAGTTGGCAACACCAACAAGGCCTAAAATACTTGGTTTTTTTTTTTTAATAAAGATATTACACTAAGACCTGGCAGCACCTTTCTTATAAGACACTTCTATGCCATCAAATAAAAACCTGTAAGTGGTTATAAAATTTTTGTTTCACAGCTTAAGCAGAATTTGGACTTGGTGATATAACAGCTTAAGGCCTTTAAAGACACTGTTGATTTCCTAGGATAACTTCCTCTTCTTCCCAATAAAATATTTATGTGTTACAGCTTTTGAGCTAGCCTAATTCCACCTGATCTGAACTGAATATATAGTCCTCAGCGTCTTCCTACAGTATGTCCTGCTCCTGACAATGCTGGAAATAAATGAGTTTTACCTACACGCCAGGCTTAAGCACGTGTGTTTTGATCTCCCCTTTTTGCAGATGTGAATGAGTGCAACGAGCTGAACAACAGGATGTCTCTCTGCAAGAATGCCAAGTGCATTAACACAGAAGGTTCGTACAAGTGTTTGTGTCTCCCAGGGTACGTACCTTCAGACAAGCCAAACTACTGCACACCACTGAACTCAGAACTAGACAGTGAACTGGAGTAGAGGAATATCTCCATATCCTAAGCCCATATACTCTGCACTGTATAAAGAAAAGGAAGAAAAGTATTTAACTTGAGAAGAGAAGGCACCGGAGTAGTGAACATAAGGGGAAAAGCACATTAAAATGTGTCAAAGGTGAGACATGATGGGCTGATTGTATGTCAGCTTCACTGAAGTGACAGACCAAATGGACACATTACTCTGTATGAAAGAAACAATCAAGTATATAGTGTGTTCATAAGAAAAAAATCATTGAAAATAAGCAAAAACAGTGCTGTTATTTTAAACAGAAGAGCTTTGGTTTTCTGTTTTTTGTTGGTTTTTTTTTTTTACTATTGCTTGATTAATTTGGCATTTAAATAGTGATGGAAATATTTTATATTACTATGTCATTTTTTGATTGTTCAGTTCCTTGCCTACTGTTTCTTTTCAGACCTTTTTCTGATCAATACAAATTATTTGATACAGATATTCTTAGGATATTTTATAAGAACTGTTACACAGGGTAATGCTCCTCCTACTCTGGAACATTGGTCAGTGACGTTTTTAATTTGCTAGTTGTCTGCCCTGTGGAGCAGGCACCATTTGTTTTCAAATGTTTATATACCTTGGCGAAAAGTCTTTGTATTCATTTTGTATTCTGTATGGTTGTTACTGCACTTAAAGTCTCTAGAACCTTTCTTGCCAAGTTCAAAGCTGCTAGTGGACAACATTGGATTCCTTTTGTACATTAAAACAAAAGATTTTAGCTCACGTCTGTATTGTAATGTGTAAATTGAACACAAGAGAGATCTTGTATGATTACCCTAACATATTAAAGCTGTATATTAAAACTCAATAAAATCACCTTTTTTTAGAAAAAGCTATTTACTAATTGTAGGGTTTTTTTCCTTTATTGGTATTTATGTTCCAAGAATGTAACCCTAGGGTGTTTACAGTACTAGAATTAATTCACATTACAACAGTTATACAGAATTGTCTGGCTGGTTTTTCCTTCTCATGCTGTTTCAATAAGACCAGAAATTGAATTAGTTGATGCCTAAAGTTAGACTTCCAGGGGGAAGATTTCAAACACAGACCCACAGAAACTGTTTGACTTGGAAGTTGATTTTCATGGAATTTTTCTTCTTGCCTGGTTTAGGCATGTTTCCCACTAAATCTGCAAACCATGCTCTTCAGTATGATGGCCTCGTTTTTAGAAATAGTAAAGAAAAGGGGGAGAATTTCCTTTTCTTGATGAACTGTACCTTCCCATCAGCTCCATTTTTCAGTGAAAGGAGAGAAGGAGATTACAAGACTGACAGATGTTTCACTTCGACCTCCTCCAGAATGAAACAGTTTACTTTGGAAATCCTGAAACAGGTCCTTCTGATATTTTCCAAGTGAAACATTTTTGTTGTGTCTTTTAGACCTGCCCTGCATTAAGAGGAAAAGGATAAAATGAGACTTTAAAAAATAGGTCAAATTGGGTCCAATGGTCTGAAATTATATTTTTATTTCTCATTTCACCAAAAAAAAAAAAAAGAGGAATACTTGTTTTGGTTCTGAGTTATTTTCCAATATTTAGGTCAGTCACAGAACCAAAAATACTGTAAGCTGTATTCCTTGAAGTACTGAGCACTCAGTAGATGTCATTGAAGCCTGTGTGCCTGTTAGCTGTGGCAGCATGGGTCCTTCTCAGGGCTCCTCCTCTCTAGCTGCTGAAATTCGACACCAGGACTAGTGAAGATACTGCACATTTAAAATCTGATTGTATGTTAAAATGCAAGAAAATTTCCTGAACAAAACTATCAGGGGAGAGATCTTCAAGGAAGAGACTTTTTGCAAAGTACCCAACACACTTGACTTTTTCAGAATTAAGCAGGAGAGGGATGGAGGGCCAGTCTCTCTTCAGGTAGACTACAAACACTACAGTTCGTCTATAATTACAAAAACAAACAAACAAACAAAAACCCTAGTTCTTGCTTACCTGCTGTGATTAAGGAAAAGGAAGGAAGGTCTGGTCTTACTAGGGAATTCCAATAACTACAGGGCTCTTAGTTGTCCTGCTTAAGGTTGATTCTTCTATGGTCTTAATAAAAACCAAAGACACAGTTACAACCTGTCACTGGTGAAGACACAGGGAAGGGAGCATAATCATCATTCTCACTGAACTGGGGTACTGCAGTTACATCTGCCCATGCCAGTTTCAGCCTGGGCTCAGCTGGGCAAGATGACTTACGCCCCAACGCTGCCGTGGCCATTAGCACCGCAGCCTCAGGCTTTCCACATCTCAGTACTGCTCCAGTCCTCCCCCGGGTAGCAAATTAGGATGGCAGTGTGAGTCTCCGCTTTTCCTGGGAGTATAGCAGTGTGACAGCTGAGGAAATAACAGTCCAACTGCAGGGCCCTTAGAAGACTTCGCTGGGGGACAAACACTGTGCTGAACATGCAATTCTAAGCCACAAGATTGGCTCCTCGCTGATTTATTACATCTTTTTAAAACAACAAGTTTAGACTAGCCCAGGAGTTTGCCGTTCTCAGACAATGTACACTCCAACTCGCTTTTAGTTATTTCAGACAAAAAAAAGAAAGACAAACCCAAGCTGTTCTGTGAGCAACAACACTAAAACGAAGCCTGCTTTCCTACAGCCTTCCCCACAGCTCTCTCCTCACCAGACCAACCCCAGGCCCGGCTCCTCGCTCCTCTGCCACCCGCTGCGGCCATGGGTGCCAGGAGGGGTGACGGCTGCATGAGCACTGACCCTGCTGCTGCCACAGCGAACGCTGGACACGCTGTCAGCGGGGAGGGTCGTTTCTCTCTGGCTGTTCATCCAGCTTCGCAGGCCTCAACTTGTACCACCCTTCCAGTCTCGTTTGCCTTACACCCCTGGTTGAAATTGGTGACGGGGTTAAAAGCTACCAGTAGGTTCAGGCAGACACACGCACACTGGCTCTGGGGCCAAACAAACCAGCCAACACGAGCCTAAATGGCCGCCTGGCCTAGCAGTTTCTGTCACCAGCAACACACAGAAGAGGTTTTGGTGTGACCCTGCCACCTTCCATCTCCCCTGCCTGAATCAAGGGGCGACAGTTGACCCAAGCCCAGCGTGAAGCTTGAAAACATTCTGCTGGTTCAGCAGCCATGTCCTCATCGCAGCCACGTGCGTCTGGCATGCTTCTGTCTCTCCCTTTTGCCTCTCTTACCTTTGATATGCCTTAAAACACACACAAAGAGGGAGCCAAAAGCATACCAAGCAGCCTAAATTCCATTTAGATCCCAGTGCTTAGTATTTCATGTTGCCTGGCTCCAGGCCTTCAGAAATGCCTTAAAGGAAACACAATTGAAGGAATTAAGTGAAATTCAGCCCATCTGAGCTCAGGCCCTGGAGCCCACCTACTTTGCCCCAGTGTAGCAAAGCTGGTCCTGTCACTTCACCTGAAAAGCTGCAGGGCTCAGGAATACAATTTCAATTCATAGTTAAACAAACATTTTCTTAACATCATAAAGATGAGGGATTGGACACCACGGATGTAGACATTTACTTGTTACAAGAGCTGTGGTTTAGGTGAGAACCCTAAAAATACAGAAACCACCGAGTACAATTCCATGATTCAAGTTTCTGAGTGCGGTAGAGTCTGGAACCGATTACAATTTATACCAAATGGCACCAATACTTTTTACATCCATATGGTCCCTTTAAAAAAAATATTAGTCCTTTTTCAGCCAGCCATTCCCTAGCTACAAAAGTAGTGTTACAAAATTGCTGATGTGGTAGAACTGAATTCAGTTAGTTCCATTATAATGGTACTGTGCTAAGGAGAACGAAGTTACTACAGCACTGAAGCGACACATTCATTTCGGTTAGAAAGACATTTGATATCAATAGATACTTTCATGTTGGGATGCTATTCAGTGAAACATTAGCCAACATTACAACAGTATTCAAAGTGAGCACTAACATTCCTTGGGAAAAACACTATCACAGCAGGACAGATCATTTGAATCCAAGAGACAAAATTGGCAGTCATGAAAATATTCAGCTGGTCAGCGGCAACTGACATAAATAAATTCCTGACTCAGAGAAGTCCTAAAACACTAAGGGCTCCAAAGCGGTTGTCACAAACTGTTAGCTCACAGTGATCCAGTTTCGAGTTCCTCTCTGCCCCTTGAGAGATGTCCACGTGGCAGCAGAGGACCTCCTGGCTTTGGCACTCTCTCCTAACGTCTCAGAAGGAAAGGTGACAGACCCCATTAGAGCACATCATGGGCCAGACCTAGCCAGCAATTGAACCAAAGCACATTCCTTCAAAGTACACAGTGAACTTACTTAAAAACCCCACTGCTGCCTCTAGAAGAGACTCCAGTATTGTTCTTTAGTAATGCCACCCACTTTGAAGAGCAGTTTGTACTTGCTGGGGACTCTAACAGCAAGTAGGCCAAGGGAGTCATCAAGGAGCCATTCAAGCAAAAAAAAAAAAAAAAAGGGGGGAATTGCTGTACCTCACAGAGGCTACTGCTCACTTCTGAAATCATTATTTGGTATTTATACAGCTTTTTGTATTGGAAGATCTGAAATTTACTAGGAAAGCTAAGTGATGTGCCCAAAAGAGAAGCAGAATGTGTAAGAGGGAGCAAATGAGGAAATCAGCCGTTTGCTGAAGATGATGCCCCTTGAGTGATGATGTCAGCTTATCAGAGAGCAACAGCGGTCTTCTGGAAAATGCCAAGGACTGGGCTATAGCCACTGCATTCTCCTACAGGAATGGCCTACCAGCAGGAGACACAGAAAACTTGGAGCCTCCTGGGTCACCACCTCCATAGCTGGCAAAGGCTGAGTTTGCATGCCAAGCTGTGAAAGACCTTGAGCCTGCACGTTGTGTCCCATGAAGTGGCTGGGGCCTCTCGTTCTTCTCCCTCTCGAGCTGCAGGGCTGGGAAGATACCTCTGCACCTCAGCAGCTGTGCAACCTCACCAGACCTTGAAGTGTGCGCTGCCTGCAGCAGGAGCTTGCACTAGGGGCCTCCAGAGGTCCCTTCCAAACTAGTTTTTTCATGACAAGAGGCTGTGACCTGACACAGCAGCCTCTGTGCCCTATCCTTATGTGAGACAGGGAACTTGACAAAGGGGACGTGACCCCCCTTCCCCTTCTTCTCCTACACTTCTGGAAGTGCCAGGAATGTGCCTTGAGCTTTGGAGGAAACAAAACACAAGTCTGCTCAGCCCACCTCAGCAGTATCCCACCCAGAAGGAGCATTACACACACGTGCACTGTTGCTTGCCTTCAACCAGTGTCTTCTTGAGGAGTTAAGTGCCAGCCTCAGGTAGAAGGAAAGTTCTGCAGTGAAGTTTTTGTCCTGACAAAAGACATGGAGGAGGGAGGAAATTAGGATATTTTTATTTCTTTCTACGCTGACTTTCCTTTCCCCTCAAGTCATGCTTCTCCACACACTGCTTTCCATTAGCTCTAAACCAAGGGGGATGGAGAGGGTACTGCTAGCCAGCACAGAACATTTCTATGTGATAATTTCAGCATCACCTCCGATCCCTATCTAGTCATGCTGCCAGGATCCATTCTGGGCTGGATTTTCCAAAGCACACCATACTGATTTAGTCTTCCTCACACCGAAACCCATGGCACCTCCATGAATTCCACTGGCAGCAGAGCAAAGGCTGTGCCAAGCTCTTTTGAAAAATCCCACCATGTGTGTTTGATGAGGAATGTCTCTGGCAGGAAAGTTTTGAGTAGGGCTAAGCAGATTTTTTTATTTCTTTCACGTTAAAAGCTTCATTTCTGCCACTTCTCATCCAGGAGGTAACTGCTCCGAAGGGTGGGTAGGACCTGTTCCAAGATCCCCAACAGAAGGTAGTCTGTTTCCACCTAAAAATGAATTCAGCTTTCCTGCCATCTAAATGGTCCCTGCCACTCTGTGAGTGCGCACTGTTCTCTGGAGCCACACTTGCCCTCCCTGCTGCAGGCAGCTGTTCAGCTCAGCTCCGGCCACAAAGGAGTTCCCCATTTTCTGTCCCATTTAATATCCCTTTCCAGGGTCCTCTCCACAGTCCTGCTTCTGCTTTTTGCCCTCTGACATACTCTGTCATTTGCTCACGACTAAAGCCTCAGCCTCCCATGCACCGATTCCTTCCTGTTCATTGGCATTGGCCTCCACAAAGCAGTTTTCAGGCTCTAAATACAGATGCGGCATGTGGTGAAACTGATAGCTGCTATCCGGCACTTAGAAAAATCTTCCGCCAAAGTAAACTGATCACATCCGTCACAAGTATGGCATGATCCACAGCGTTCTCTCACCTCACGGAAACAGGAGACACCATCACCAAGTCAACTTTGTATTCTTCCCAAAACTACCCAGAGGGATGCAACATGCATATTTTCCTTCTTTTACTTATAAGCAAGAAACTTCAAGCATGCTTTTAGCAGTGAACGTATTCTTCTCTGGCCTGCAGCATCAACCAACCGAGCTGAATTGCAAATATGGAATAAGGAAGTTTCTAAAATAAAACAAGAAAGGAAAGGGAAATCCTTTGATTTGCACAACAGTGAGCTGAATGAACACGGACTTTTCATTCACATTTGCTCATGCTTAGATGTCATTTTTCCAAACACTACAGAAAAGTAGGAAAATATTATTTTTAAATTCCCTGAAAAGAAAAAAAAACTACATTAACTCTATTACTCATTGCAATGCTAGCTCCTTTCAGTACACTGAATATAAAACAAAGCAGATTGATGGGGAGCTTTTCAGGGTTTCACTATCGAAGGTAACAATACATAGTGCATCCAGACATATATATTAATTTAACATCTGGTAATAGTTCTGGTATTGGGTTATTCCACCAGAAGGCAGCAATAACTATTTTCAGTCAAGCTGGCCCTTACTTCATCCTGTAAAACTTGGTTTATGTTTAAGTGTTAGCTAAAAGCATTACCTCTACCACATACTAGACTAAAACAAAACACTTGCAAACATGCACCACAGGGAAGATAGGGAAAATACTTAGAGTGTTGGATTTTCCTAGCCTATCTAAATACCTGACTCAAAACTGCTCCAAGATACTCAGTGGCATACAGGGCTCAAGCATGAGGACTTTGAAAATAAAATGATAAAATAGGTAATATGTTTAAAACCTTCTGAAAGAGATCTAGCAGCACTGGAGCAATTTGCTAACATAAATTTCTTCTGTGTTTCAAAACAAGTAGTATCTCACTGAAACCTTCCAACTCCCCTGTTGGCAATATGAAACACGAATTAAAATGTACCTGTAATTAAAGGACAAACAGTAAGAGTCAAACCAAAATTTTGAAACTCTGAGTTCTGGGGTTTATGTTATCTTTACGTAAAGCATTTTATTGTAGCACCATAAATGGGATGAAGTATCAGCAGCTTGTAAAAATGATTAATTTTATAATTAATACAATAGATATTAATAAAAGTTCATAGAATTCTCCTATTGCACAACAAGCAAAAGATCTGAATACAGCACCAGCTGCTCAACAACTGGACAGAAATAGAAGCAAAACGTCATAAGAACCTGGAGAAACGCGAGGAGAGATTAAGCCCTTATGATTCGTTTGGGCTGAAAACTGCAGAAAAGAGGAGAGCTATGAGGAAGCTTTTGCATTCACAGGTTTTAAGAGCAAAGACACTTTTTCTTCTGCCTTTGTCACTAGAGGTCAGCACAGCATCTGAGGTGCCGCGTTGTTCACATTTGAGGAATGATGATAAAATCGGCAGCCCCGAGAGGGAAACTGTCTCAAGAAACAGCTCCAAGAAGACACCATCTGCGCATCTGTGCTGGGATTGGGAGCAAACTGTGAAGCCTCAGACACAGAACACTGCTGATGGCAGCAGCTGAAAAGCCTGGACTCCAAATCAGAATAAAAGCGTGCTAGAAGTTTAAAGGTTCCAGCAGAGCAATTAGTGTCTCACAATGGCTATTTTTAAAACATCCATTAGCCTAAGGTAAAAGCTGTCACCTAAAAAAAGCCCAGCTGACTGGCAGTCCGAGGACTCTTCCTGATGGATGAGAAATAAACTATTTAATCTCCTTGCACAACAAAATTCCTACCCCAGCCTGTGAGCAGCTGGTCCAGCTCATGTAAAGCTAGCTCATGCACACAGGTCAAGCAGATAAAGCATTAACTGCACTGGAACAATTCCTAGGAATGCAGAAAAAAAAAAGCGCAGGCAGACACTGATCTGCCCAGCACAACAAAACACATCCACCGTGTCATCCTCGCCCCTCTGAAGTCACTGAAGAAACACAGGCTGGGAGCCTGAGCGTGCACGCTGCTGTTCTGTCCCCCAGGGCCAGTCACTGTCAGCCAGGAGGTGACACACAAGGCCCCATCACCTTCAGCCAGGAGGTGACACGCCACCACAAGGAAGAGGAAAGGAAGCAAGAGGAAAATAAACTCACGCTGAGATAAATGGCAAGTAACTCATCTTGGTCAATGAATTACAGCAAGGGGAAAAGAGAGCAAATGAAAACCTAACTCTGCCAGCCTAAGAGCAAAGCAGGTAAACTTTTAGTCATGTTAAAAGATTTTTCTTTCTCAATCGACACCTGGCAACAAGGGGTAAACGCAATGGTGTGACCCAGCTGCTGGTGGCCAGGAAAAGGTAACAGAAGGCTGTAGGGAAGTCTTTTTGCTACAGATGCATCACCTGCAAAACACATTCTTGCTCTTTTACTAGTACACTGCACAGAAAGGTGGAAGCAATTTGTCACTGCTATATGTTTTCTCACTTTGTTCTTAGAAATTTCAATTCTAAAATACACACATTAAAATAAATACAAGAGTAGAAAAGTGGGCTTTTGAGATCAAACAAACACAGGCTGAAGTCCAGGACTATAATATAATGCTTGAGGATCCACTGTTAATGCCTTTGAGCCATAGTGCACAGGAGACAGAATCACGCACCTTGTTGTGCCAGGTGTGTAAAAAAGGCTTTCCGTCAGTTGATGTATAACATGAGAAAATAAGGTGGATTCAGATGGAAGAATTATACAAGTAAACAATGAGATAACACCAGTAACACTGGGGGCAGCTGCCCGCCCTGTGTCAACAAGGGACGCAGTCAGGAATGGGGACTTGAGACGCAGCATCCTGAGCAGGCAGGAGAGCAGAGAAGCCACCCACAAAGATGCGCAGCACAGGATTTCCAAATATTTTTTGGGGGTAATTTCTGACAGTTCAGGAACCTGTTGAAATTGTAAGTAGCCCCTTTCACCTGCCTGGAACAAAACACCTCCCGTTGCCCTGCAGTAGCACTGCTGACATTTTTGGAGGGTGGTGGGACAAAGGAGAGTTTTGCAGAATACAATGGTAATGCTGCCATTGTTTGTAGCAGCTTTACACAAGTTGGGAAGAAAGCACGAGGGTGCCTGCAGGAAAATTTTACAAGTAGGAACAAAAAATGAAACTGTGAGCTGGCTGGAAGCAAAGATCAACTCTGCTAGAGTAAATTAAACATACACTACGCAGGACAAAGGTAGAGTGCAAAGAACCTTGCATACAAAGATGTGACCGAAAAGGGAACAGGAGACAAGTAAAATACAAGAAAAACAGATGAAAAGCAGAAACAACCAACAGAATAAGCTTTCCAGATAAACGTATTACTTCCTGTGAGACCTTTGGCAAGTTACTTTATTTCTTCATCAGTAACATGGAGATAATGTTTCCTCCTGTCGCTATCTCCCTGAAAGCTTTAAACTCCTGGTTATTTGAACAGAAATCTCTCACAGGGAAGAGATGAGGATGTACATAAGGTTTAGGCCTTAATAACTTTAATATTTCTTAAAGCTTTAACTTTAATCTTCACTATTATGCTGCCATCGTGCTCTTTGTTCAAGGTACAGAGAAAGAAATATACATTGTGTTTTGGTAAGCAAGAAGGTGAAAAATAAATTAGCCTTCTATTCATGTTCTCCCTTCATAACCACACAACCTTTCTAAAGCACACACAAATTGCTTACAGCATGATGGATTTCAGACAGCAACTGTGTTAACCTCAGGAGGCCACAAACACACAGCACAGACGACGAGCACATTATCTTCTACGTGTATGTTGACTCGCAGCTTGAGTCTGACCTGCAGTTTTCCCTGACTTCTTTTTTAAGATCACAATGAACTGTGCCTCAGCCTGCCCCACAGCTGTAAGCAGCAGGTCTGTCGGGATATTTTTATGTTTTGATGGCTTGCTTGAATGGTGGAGGGGAGGAAAACAATACTTTCTATACACTGAACACAAGCTATAATTAGAAAGGCCTTCAAACTCACATATCCTCAGCTGCTATAAATTGTCGCAGATCCAGTAAAACCAATTGGCCAGATTCCCCAGACAGTTGAAATCAGCGTCGCTCCGCTGACATTGATGAAGCAACACCAATGTGTAGAAGCTAGGGATCTGGCCCACAGCCTGCACTGCAGTCCAGAAAGACCATCTGTGTTTAACAGGACCAGAAATCAAAAGAAAGGTCTGTGTCCTTGTACTTTACTTCATACTTCTGAGACAAGTGATCTCCATGGTGTTAAATCAGGTAGACTAAACATGAGCTATAAAAGACTAAAAACCTGTTTATTGTTTCTTTCTCTTGACCAGAGAAAGTTAAGTAATTTCTTGCAACATATTCCATAAGGCGATGAAACATGCAGGCATGGAGACAACTGAGGAGGGGAGAGGGACAGAAACAATACTACAAATAATTCAAGCTATTTTATGAATTACAGACATGACAAACTAGGTTGTGCTGCCATGCTCACACTGGACAGGACTTTATGTCAAACCTATTCCCACTGATGTCAGTGGAAAGAGTGGCATAACACAATGCTGCTCAGCAGCACAAGGGAGGGGCAGCATAAAAGCGGAGGAGAAGGTTCAGATATTTCAGCTTTTTGTTCTGGAAGCTGTTCTGAAAAGCTCCCATACTCCAATTCCATGGGAATTTGGATACCATTTTTACCATTCTAGCTGTGAAAAGCCAGGTGGGGAGCTACACTAACGCAGTAATCAGCACTAGGCGGGAAAACGTGTCAAAGCATCTAGAGCCATGTTTTGTGACTCAGTGGCAGAAATGAAAATGATCTGTGCAAAGCCCCTTTGAGGTGTCCAGCAACAAGCAGTGTTTTTGTCATGCTGCGCACTCTAAGCTTTCTGTAGTGAAGAATTCATGTCGGGAACAAGCTGGCTCTGCACCCTGAAAAGAAGAGTTTGCTTACATCCTTAACACATGCAAGTATTTTCAGGGCATGGAGTGTAAATGAGCTGTGAAGACAAGACACTTTGAATTCCAGGGGACCAAAAACAACCCCACAGGGGATGGGCACCAGCGTTACTCTGCATCTGCTCTTGTAGACAATATTGTCCTAGAGTCTGGTGCATACAAAAGACCAGTAAAAATCCATCTTTCAGAGAAAATACATCTCTTCTGCTTTAACACAGAACAATTTAATTGGACCTTGCAAGCACTTGCCTTCAGCAACTCTTTCTCGCCCAGCTCCCAGCTGTTTTGGGGCTGAATCAGCTACTTGATCCCCAAAGGAAACTCTAAAGTGGAAACTCCGAAGACCTCTCAAGGCAGGCTCCCTCCTCAACGCTGCAAGGGTAAAGTGGGAGTGAAAAGTGTGGCCACTGGGTAAGAATTTCTTCCAGTGAGCAAAGTCAAACTGACAGAGGAGAGAAATCCTGCTTCATCCTTGCATTCTATTTTCAGTGCTTTCAAGATGTTTTGACTGACGTGGAGAAAAGGTGTGCGTGCTTGAAAGAAGGGCTACCCCAAAACCAGCGTCCTGCAGCTGGGCACTGCTGGCACCGCGCTGACACAGAGCAGGCAGCGATTGCAGACCGAGCCCCTCCGGGCTCTGGCAGCGCGTGGTGCTGGCTGCAGCACGGTGCACAGAGAACACGTGGTGCAAATTCACGTCTGTAACCACTGGCAACTCACCGAGCAGATTGGAGATTTAGACTACATTCGAATAAAGGTATGCACAAGTGAAATACTGCTAAGAAGCTTTGCATTTCAGGGCTGTCAGACTGTGGAGATCAACTTTTCAGAAAGAGGGTTAGTTAGGCCTATTCCACAGCAGTTACATAACAAACTCAATCAAATTTTACACATTGCCAGTTCTTCAGCCTTGGTCTGAGGTCTGAAAGAGCCAGAAAGACTGCAGCTTGCCTTCAGTCACCTCCACAGCAAAACCTTCTCTGCTAAAACTAGTTCTGTGCTCAAGTTAAAGTCAGTATTTGACCCACTGTGCAACATGAAGAATCATATTAATCTTTCTTAGATTTGTAGTACATGATCTGCAAAGAAGGACATCTTCCTAAGACTTTAAGCCTGTCTGCTAATAACTAATATTAACACAAGAAAAAAATATCATAAATACTGTAGCTTTCAGGCCCTTATGTAAATGAAATTACTGATTTTGAGAGGAAGATCTAGTCTTACCTAGAGAATTCCATTTTCATTTAACTTTATAAAAAAGCACTTTCAAGGAAATCCTTGGACTTGAGTCATCACTCATTTCCAATAAATCAACAAAAATGTTTATTCACCCACCACTTGTTTCTTCTGTTTTCATAAATAATCGCATTCGTGTCATGAGAAACAGGATCTCTGGAAAGTTCTCAACAAGGCAGGCACTTTCCTGATGACGCTCTTGATTTTTATATAAACTGCTTTGGCATCACTCAGTCTACCTAAAACTACCACAGATTTGCAAATTCATTCAATAAGCACCATACTAGTATGCAGTAATGATCATTACCTATGTAACATGTATGAAACAAAAGGCTTAATATTTTCCAAATTCGTCAAATGCCACAGGTCTTTAACTCTCATCACTTTCAGCAAGATTTGCATGTGTATATTTCACACACAAACCTTAAACAGAAGAAAAATATCTGTACACAGAGCAACGTCTCTCTTTAAGTCTCTACCTTTCTACTAGAATAATCACCAATTCCAAACCATGCATCACAATGTTAACTATCTTCAATAAGCACATGGTTATGCTAACATGAAAACACCACTGTAAAGACCAGCAGAAAGGTCTTTTTACAGCAATTTCCCTAGTTTATATAAATTGAAGGGAAGGCACGTTCCTCTGACAGCAGAAGAAGTGGGAACAGGGGAAACAGATAAAGAGCCAGGTAAGCAGTTCTGTATTACCATCTGAATTGAGCATAATGTGAAAATGGTAAATATTTTTTAAAGCTTGCCAGGGCCTTGGAAACAGTATGTATTTTTAAAACCACTAAACTGAAAATAATTAAAAATTGAAAAGCTTCTGATCAGAGAACCGATCCTTAAAAATCACTCTAACTCAAATTATTTCACAAAACATATTTGAGGATTCTATAGCCTTCCTCGCTGAATACATGCACAAAAGTTCTGTCTCCCTGCCTGTAAACACACTCAGTTTGCTTAAACACTTCCAACCTCCTAGCCTCTGTCTTGAGGCTGCCAGGTAAATTTCACTGAGGAAGGAATTACTCAGATGAGAATTACTCAGATTCACAGACTTTAAACGTCATTCTTAAGCATGCAAAATCTGCACCTCCTATAACACATATTTTGCCATCTTAAAACACATTAGCCATCTTTACTTAAGTCAATGAAAATCTTTATTCTAACTCTCCAGTCTCACGCAATTTCAAACATTTAATCAAAATTAAATACTTAAGGGAAATGATAATTAGTCAAGAAACTAGGGTCAAAAGGCCTAGTGCTGTGTGTTCCTATTTTTTGTAGAGTGCAAAAGAGGAGTACATCCTAGCATGTTTTAGAACAAGTGTTTTCCTCACGTAAGAGAACTGTGCCTGCAGAGCAATCTTTATCAAATTCTTCTACTCACACTGGGGGGGAGGGTGGGCAGAAAACATAAGATCTTTCCTTTGTTTAAGTGCATTTCCTGCCTTCCTTACTGCTATAGACTGTGTTGTGGCAGGCCTATTTATAGCCCAAAGAAAGGAAAAAGCACCACTGGAGGCAGGAAAACTAAGTTGGGAAAGAATAGAAGGAAGTGTGGCTGCCATTTAGCCAAACAATCTAGAACTAATTGAGCTCAAAAGAGCCCCAGCCTCAGTGAAGCTGCTGGGAGTGAACAGAGCACAATCCTGCTCCTCTCCAGGGCCCTGCCAGGCTGAGTGTCAGAGTCATGCATGGGACACTGCCGGGCGGGCGGCAAATAATCTCAGCATCTCAGCACTGCGGCAAAAGAAGAGCTGTGTGAAAAAGGAGCGTGCTGAAAGTTACATACCTGCCAAATTAAGGTAAGTGTCTCTTTTTGGCACTTCTGCTTGCTGCATTCTCCACGTCTTTTCAGATGTGGCCAGAATAGTAAATGAAACCAGAATGAGCTTGGGCAAAGGAACTGGATCTGATTTTTAGATAAAGGTTTGGCAGGATGTCTAATTTTTAGATAAAGAAATCTGAGCTCAATTACAGATTCCTCAGACCTTTCCTTAAGTAAAAGAGGCCTTTGCCATATATTCACAAGACAATTTTGCTGTTTTCCTCACCTGTGTCTTGTTCATCTTATAATCTGCAATTAAGTGCTAGAGAAACATTGATGGAAACTGCATGCCCCAAAGAAAAGTAATGAAGTCAACTCTGCATTAGGTTTAATATATAAATTTAGAGACAGAGAGAGGGAGGGAGAAGTGTATGTAATGTATATTTACACAAGATTTGTTAATTTAGATTGCATAAACACATGAAATGAATACAATTTATAATTAAAATGTTGTGAAAATTTAGTCTCATACCCATGAGGTATATTTGAAGATAGGAACTTAGCCAAAACTAAAGCACCTGAAAGTTTCTATAGTCTTAGATTTTATTATGGCAGGTAATTATGTATGTGTGTGAATGCATAAAAATACACACTATATATATATATTATTCATTGTGTTTTTGTTTTGCAATACCATGTAGTTATCACTCTGAGGTCTAATTTAAACTGACAGCAAAATGTGAGTGGAAGTTTTTTATAGTCTGCTTATTTTCTGACACTATACACAGAGATACACTATCATGACTTCATATATAAAAAGCTCCATTTTACGACATAGCAGTCTACAGAGCATATCAATTAACTGAATTACCTTCAACAAGATGTGCTTTTAATAGGGAAAGAGGAGAAGTTATTTTAAAATTGTTTGTTTTCTTCAATTTCAAATGTGTCCTCTGCTCTTCTAACAAAGGAAATGTGATTTGAAAGCAGGAGGATAGAAGCTGCAGAATACTAGATTCGGGATTTCATGAAGCAATTTTCATCTTCTTTGAACTAGCTATGAAAATAACCTTTGTATTAGTCTCACCTGTGTTAACACATTACCTCTATACATATGCTGTTCAGATTATTCATTTGTTATTCAGATGTTGCTTAGGATTAGAGGCTCATTGTAAAAAGTTGCTGGTGAGTTAAAAGGAAGTCTGGTGTGTTGTTATTCTACTGTATCCCCGTAGGATGCTATTATGTTTAGAGTCTGTTATTGTGAAGATAGCAAGGCAGGATGTCATCCATGTAGGTGAAAAGCTGCGATAGGGCAATTGTAAACAGCAGCAGTCAGCTGAAAATTGGATCCAGGGAGGTGCCAAGCAGCAACGCCAGTGAAACAGATGTTAGATAATGCTCACAGAAAGGATCAGGCTATCCTTTGTCTGACTTCAAAGTACTCAATTATTTACAGTAATTCTTATTTCCAAGAGGTTATAAGCCTGGTCTTGAGAAGAATAAAACATCTGTAATGAGAGTAAAAGTAGGAGCCTCTGTAGATATTTACAAGAGAAAGCTCTTTAGACTACAATTTGAGTTACTAGCATAGCATGCTCTCATTCAGGTAATGTTCCTTGCTTTCAATTTCCGTAAGAGATTTACCTGCAAAAAGACAAAGCAGAAACTAAAAAAAAAAAACAAAACAAAACATAATCTGAATTTTAAGGAGTTTTAATTTAAAAAAAATGCAAGATTAAGCTGTGAAACCACTTTTATACCAGCCAACTGTCATTCCTCTATGGGCACCCTGCATTTCTGAGCTTTCTAGGAAAGCTCAGATTGACTTAAAGGAAAATCATGAGACTTAAAAAATAATGCAATTTGGGTAACAGATAAACCATGACATACGTAGTTCAGGCTTAGTAGGATTTGTTATGCCTCATGCAGTTGTTCCAGTGTAAGTACCTTCATTTCTCCCTAAGCCCCTATTCCACTACACCAGATGCTCTTACAAGGGAGCTCTGTGCTCCAAGTCACAGTCAAGTCCACAAACATCACAGGAAAAAACAGCAAAGATGTAGAAGTACCAGTGTGTCTGTATGGGGGCAGTGGAAACAAGACTTTTTGAAGACACGTGTACAGTCTACAGTACAGTCTCACTCAACAAGCAGAAATGGGGGAGAGGGAACACAAAAAGAAACACAGCTAAAACACATTAAGAAATCAAAATTCAATACTGGACAGCATCAAGATAGTTCTACAAAGAGAAGCAGCTGCACAACACTTACAACAGAAATGTCAGTGCTAAAAAATAATTTCATTGATAATGCCTGAAAAAACAGCTTATGACTATGTGCTGAATAACATCCTGACTCATGCAAATGTTTATACAGGTGCTTAAATTTAAGCATATGAGTAGACCCATTGATTTCAAGCAAAATTATTTCAACAGGATGATAAAATTTAAAGCCAGGCAGAGTCATTAGATCATCTAGTCTGACTTCAAACACAGCACACTAATTTTACCATTCCTCTTGTACCAAACTCAAAAGCTTGCCTGCTTACAACACAACATATGGATATGGTATGTTCAAGATAAAAGTTTAAGGAGCAGATCATGATGTTCTACACGCAAATGGAGACTCACTACAGTGAGAATTGTTCAAGTTGACACAAATCCCTTAGCTGAAATGAGAGTGAAAGGGTGCACAGGCTTTGTACCAGCTTACTGCACAAGGGCAATGTGTGTATGGAAGATAGGCTGTTTCTCCCTGAAGGGATATACTCTGTGCCCCCATCAGAAAAAGCTATTCTTTACTTTGCTTGCTTTCCTACTCTTCTAGTGGACTAGAGAAGTACTGTTGTATAAGCAAGGGTGAATGAATCTTCATGCCAATGTGCTTCTGTCTTTTTGTCTTAGCTTCTCCCATTTCCCACACAGCCAAGTGCAAATAGTGCTACAAGGAGTCACTGTTCAGAAGCAGATGAGATGTAGCAGCAGTAACCAAATGGAGACATACAGCAAAAATGAAATTACAAATCTCTTATTATCAGAAACTTAAACACACATGCACAGTTTAAAAAGACATTATTTGAACCAAAGACAAGAAAAAGTGGGAAACTTGACCTGGGACTTCCTTTACAAGGACCAGTGAGAGTGGATTTATATTCCATGAACACGCAACAACACAGCAGTGTTGTGGAAGGATACAACACACAGTCACAACAAAAAACAATGGGAGGGGGAACAAGATAGGCTACTGTGCATGTAAGTGCCACCTTGCCCACAATTAATATTCTGTTCCCAGGATTCAAAGATCCTTTAATTATAAAGGATCTCCAACACTGCAGCAGAACAGAGAAGTTGGAATGTACAGCCTCCAGGGCTACTTTGAAAACGCAGCTAGGGAAAATGGGACGGCCTGCACTTTATGCAACTAAGAGCATAAAAAAGTTTTTATGCATCCCAAATGATTGTATTCACAGAATACCTAGAACAAAGCGGAACTTCGCTATATGACATAGCATTACCGATGCTTGTTCATAGCAAAATGTAATCAAAAGTACCACAAGATACACTGGCCAAAGACTCCTCCAAATAGCTTGCAAATTCAGTAACCATGTAGGCATCCTTCATGTCTTGGGTTAGCACAGAAAAGGCATGTTGGCTATGAGAAGTATTCTTGTCTTTATCTTCTTCCTATTTCCATTGACTTCCAGTGTTGGCAATCTCGCTGTTACTTAGCACAGTCCTTCCTGGGAGCCACAGTGGTACCCTGGGGGAAGAAGAAACCTGTCCCAGCTCTTGGTAGCAGGGGAAAATGGCAAGCACACTACCATGCTTTAGTCCTCAGTTCTTCTGTAAACTGATTTCAGCAATTTGCTTTCATTTCTGCACTGGGTATCATCTCTGAAATGACCCTTCTCAGGCAGCTGTTTAGTAATGATTGCAAACCACTTTATCACAGTGGTCCCCTAACAGACTGCGTAGACTGTCACTGACCCCAGTGGCCAAAGGACTCGACCAACTGCACTATGCAAAGCGCAGCCCTGCTCTAGCAGTTCTGTAATGCAGGACCATACACCTCCAGGAATATGAAAATGCAAACTGGCCAGTCCACTGCCAGCGTCGCAAGAAGTGATGCCACTTGGTCAAGATAGCAGAGGTGAAATGTAAACAGCCAGGTGTGATGCAAAGCACTGCGACTAGTCTGCTCTATCAATATGATTCAGCCACATGCACAATAACTCAGTTTGTGGTGAACTTAATGTTCTGTCAAGCTAACGGGTCTGGCATTGTCCCACTAGTTAATTCACAATAGATTTTGCATTATAAAGCTTTAGATCACTGTAGTTAGAGAGAACAAAAATTAACATGTACCAATGTCTCTATTTAGATACCTCAGCATTCTTAGCGTCCTTTATATCCTAACATACTTTATTTTTCCAACATAGTGTCATAAAATGTTTCACTGCTATTGTGGATTATTACTGTACCACAGTAATACTGGGAGGCTAGAGACAAAGATAAATCTTCAAAAATCAGCTGGCTTATTAATAAAGGAAGAAAGAAAATTGAAATAACATTCAAATTCAACTGAACTACAAAGTAGTCTTTAAAATTTCAGAAATGGGAAGAGGCAAGGGAGGGGGGTGAACTAATGCTGAGTTCTTCCAACTGGCTTGACTTTCCTCGCAGTCATGCTTAGTCTCTTGTTTCTTTCTTAAAACAAGGAACCTCCATACCATGTTCATGCAACACTATGGTTTTATACTGCAACACAGCCTATATGGAATTCTGGACACAGTACATCATTCTGTTATACTTAGGGTATATGTAGGAGGGTAAGTGTCTTAAGCAATAGTTAAAAGCAGAAATAAGATAAAAAAGGATAGTGTCCTCATTCCATTAAGAGACATGAAATGAGAACATTAGCAACAGAGAAAGGCCCAGATTCAAACAAGTGTAATAAATTCAGCAGTTACGCATACAGAGGCCTTGGCCCCAAGGGACTCTGGCATACAAAAATATTAAGTGTTGTAACTACGACAAGCAAATCTCATCACAACTCATGAGCATGGAAGCAATAGCCTCTCTCACATCTTTGCACTAGGTACTTCATAATACACAGAAGGCACAGATGGATCCAAACTCACTCATCTCACAGTAAGTTTGGAAGCATGGACCCTGAGATGTTTGCATGCAGTGCAGCAGAGATCAGATATATTGCTGCATAACATACTTTGATTGATAAACATGCTATGTGTTAGACTTAGTGGAGACCCTGCCTGTCAATTCTACCAACTTACGCACTTTTGATCCATGCCTCGTCTTGTAGTGCAAGCACAAGCTTAAAGTGCTATTGATAACAAGGGAGCAGTACTTTTTTTAATATATATTTTGACCGAAACTGATTAAAAAAATTGTTCAGGTTCTTTCAAGGAAGAGGAAGGAAACAAGCTTGGTTTTCAGCTCTTTGTCTATCACTAGACTCCGTCTTTCCCACTCTTGTACAGTCAATGCAAATGGACTACGTCAAGCTGCAAGGTGGGATGTCTGTTCCAGCTCTGAGTATTGCTTCAGTTTGATACTCAGATACTCAGGACCAGCTCATGCTGCCCCACTGAGAAGACCAGCTTGCCAAGCCAAGAACCATTGGGATGTCAGTAGTAGCCACATGTACATCAAAATTAACGAGAGAAAAAACATTTTTCACTTCTTATGTATACTGCAAAAACTCGTATGTCTTGTACTTTAGTCATGGAAAAACTCTTTGAGATGGATAACATGGGGATTTCACATAAAACTCGTTACAATCCTACACAATGTTCAATCAGAACAAGAAATGGAGGTGAATAGGGAATAAGAGGCCCCTTCTTGTAAACATTATGAATTTTGATGATGGATTTCAACTATATTGCATTGGGAATATTTCTGGAAACAGCTGAGCAACAGAAACATAGAAACACCATTTCCAAGATACCCATTCAGATTAATGTTGTATTAAATATTGTCTCTGCTTAGGGAAAGGGCTTCTGTGGTATGTCCAAATATTCTTCAACAAGGTGAATTAAGTCACACAGAAAGCTTCTGGGGGTGTCATGAGAAAGACTGGGTGCAAAGGAAGGTTATGCGCAGCCATGCCCTAATTTTCCTGCACAGACTTATATAGGCTATAAACTCCCTCTACTTCATCTTTGTCATCTACAAGACAGGGGAATGAATGCCAGGGGCATTGGAATGATATAAATGGTAGCATTGTTACTTAAGTTGCAAATGTTCAATAGGATATACATTCCAAAATCTGCGAAGTTCAAACAGCTGTCAAAAGCACAGTCCGACAAATCTTGGTTTGAATTTTGTTCATGCCAGTGTTCGCTTATTTCACACAAACATTCTAGCAACCACATTTATTGACAAAAATATACTAAGACTACAATGCAGAATTTTTCTAGGCAGAAAATTTTCAAATGGACATCCTACTGGCAATCTGATTCTGCTCGTCTGTTTTAACTGTATTTCCACCAAAAATATAAAGAAAATGTCTGTAATTCGTACCTTTAGTTATTTCAGATCAGTGACACAGACAGTCTCATTCTGCATACTGTTGCTCAACTGGTGCTTTTCAGTAGGAATTCCTCATCCTGTTCTATCCAAGCACCCTGGATATCAGGAGATGTTTTTGAGATGCAATTCCATGTCTGAAGAAAACACACTGGTTAAAAGACAAATGTATTGGCTCATCCTGACATCACCTAAAATAATTAAATAATACTGATGGTCTTATATATGACTTTAAAAACACTCAACACAGCCTCTTCACTGAAACAGTGAACTGGAAATAAAAACAAAAACGTTGTAGTCTTACAGTAATAATAATAATGATTTTATTAATTAAAGTTTTTTAACTATATTGATGTAAGGGAAGAACCAGAAATTTCCAGCTTCTCTATGCATACTGTGGGCTTTGGGAGGGAATACTGAGGAGGGGAGCTGTTTTTCTGGGTTTGTGTTTTTGGTAGAGTAGGTTTGGGTTTTGGTGTTGTTTTTTTTGTTTGTTTTTGTTTTATTTTTTTGAAATGCTGCATGCACAAAAAAGAAAAAAAAAAGAAAAAAGAAGATAGAAAAAAGAAATCACTACATTCACACCATTAGCTATTCTCATCCCCTTTCTACATCTGAGGACCAGAAAAATTAAGACTATCCCCTCTTTTTCATGCCAAATTTGTAATCCCTAAAATCTCATATCTCCCTAAACTTTTTCAGAGAAAATATTATATGAGCTAAGATACAATTGCCATTAACTTGCAGCTGTGAGTATACAGTATTTCCAAAAACTGAACCACAAATTCTAAGCTGGACATCAACAGTATGATGTATGCATAAGAGTATGATTAGTATACACAAGAGTATTCAGGCAGGTATACAGCATACAGAATTTCTGTTTAAATTACTATATTCTCATATACTTAAAAGCAAACAAAAGCATTTCTGCCCAATGGAAAGCAACCAGCAACCTTAACTCTAGGCATTGCTGTAGGCTCCACCTATGACATATAATTGCTGTTATAAAGAAGGGACTTGTTTCAAGGGTTGGACTTAAGGAATGACCTAATCTTATCTTCTCGGCTCTTGATTTCTCAGCCACAACATGACTATTGGGTGTACCCTTGGGTATGAAAGGGGATGTACACGTGCCATTTGCGGTACTGTTGTGCCCCCTAGAGCACTGAGCATTATGTTGAAGAACTTAGAATTCACGTAGATTGCTAGGCATATAACATTGCCTATAGATGTTTAAAACTGATGGGATGTAGCATATGGAACTGATGGAATGCTGAGAGACAGTATTTTCAGCAAAATTTCCTTTCCACTATGTCCTTCAGATGCCCTTTAGCTGGCAGCTTGGTGTGAGAGCTGTTGGACTATTTATAGCAGGTTTTTTAATCGCACTTAGGTATTTATAAAACATCCTGTCTAGTGAAGGCTTCCATGGTCTGCTTTCATTCACTTCTGCTGATAGTGAAGGCTATATAATATCTGCGGCAGTGAGGCAGATCAGCAAATCAGGCACTGCTTATTAGCTATGGAATCCAAATATTCTAGAAGACCACAGCCAAACCATACTGCAACCATTTAAGAAACAAATGTAATAATGCAGATTTGCAGTTAGCATAACCTGATTTAGTTTCTCCAAGGGTCCATTTATGTCCACTCAGAATCTCACCTCCTGTTACACAGACTCCAGAAAAACATGCTAACAGAAAAAGACATTTTCAGGCAACCCAAAAAAACACCCCTCCATAACTGCCATATTCAGAAAATAATTATATATTCCAAGTTTTAGCACAGTATCAAAGCACTGATGCTGAGATAAGCCATTTATCAGTGCTCAATTTTTAAATGAATGCACCTACATTTAATGAAATGACACATAAACAAGACATAGCCAAGTATGTCTAAAAAGATAAGAGAAACAATAGTTGAAAGCCATCCATAAAACAGCCCCTCCTACAGTAGGGAGAGGCTCTGGATCCATTTATCCAGCACTAATAAAAGCAAATGACTTCCTGATCTCAAACTCAATCAAAATGGACAACTGTTCCATTCTTAAGTTCTTTGTGACTTTTCTAAAAGCTATCTACACTATTTGTGTTTCCATACTATCACAATTCTGTGCTAACTGTACTCATTTTTTGTTGTTGTTACTGTTCAACATTTCTCATAGCATGTCTGAGAAATCTATGTTCATTTCTTAGTTTTTATTTGAGGCATCAATTTCCACAAAGAAAAATATACCCTTTTCAATCAAGTCTTGAGCTGTTTTTGCAACAGATATAGAAGCTAATACACTGTTGTGTAACAAATAGCTAAGTTTTTGTCATACAGAAGATGCCATCTGATAGATATAAGTACACAACATCATATTAATTGACTCATTGTGTCTGCAGTAGCTACCTCATCTCTTTGTATGTTGGCATTTCTTCACAAAAGGAAAGAAAAAAAAAGAACCCCTCACAAAATTTTTGAGAGTTTTATTTTCAGCAATTAAAACCAAATTATTTTTCTATTCTGTTTCATGATGACTTAAATCTGACCATTCAGCATGAGGAACTGATAAACTTTTTCCCGCATAAACCACAATCAGTTTACTGCAATTTTTACTGAACCACATAAAATCACTTATTTGTCTACTCATTTCAGAAAGTACAAAGACTCCTTTTCTTTTTAGGGAGTGTATCCCAAGTTGTCTGTGGAAAATTGCCATTCAGGCGCTCTTATCAAATTATGACCCTATGTGAAACATAACTACCACATAAAAATAGGTAGCTATTCAGTCCAGTGATGACTCTGACTGTTCTGTGTCCTGTTTTTAATGGTCCACATACTACCAGCATTTAATCAATGATAAACATCAAAGGGTCTTGATAAATGTAAAAAAGTGCTATGGATATTGTATAATCAAAGAAATGTACAAAGTAATCTTAAAATCGTATGTGTGGATTAGTAGACTATTGTGGAACACATTTCAATCATGTTTTCTTAAATAGCAGCAGACAGTCGTTTTGTAACTAATTTTGTAAGGAAATTTAGGAACCTTTCTTTTTAAAGCTGCATATAAAGTTCTGTTATCCTTGATCTCAAATGAAAATATTGTTTAGGAGAAATGAAATGGCATTTATCAAAAGTAACTCATTTGGTCAATAAGCCATGCCCTAAAGCACAGCGAGCGCTTTCACCTTTGTCTCAGGTAGGCCGGGTATTTTACACTTGGCTCTGCAAGCAGCTGTCCCTGGGACAAGGTGTGCAGGAGCCTGCAGCTCAGTTCTGCAAGGACAGCTCTAAGTCCCTCTTTGAAATTATTCTCCTGCCAGTGTCCTAAACTTACATGAAGTCATTGCTCATGGGCTTCTTTCTCATTTTTAAATTCCTAGTTTTTGCAATCTCCTCTACCCCTCTTTTAAAACATCCTCAGCAGCTCAGAAAGCACCAGTGTAGCAAAGCCCCATACATGGGGACACTGTTAGAGGCCAGATGAAAGTTTCCAGAGAGGTCTGACGAGGCCTTGTCAACACAGCCTCCCAGGCCTACGAAGAGGTGCAACTTGGTGACGTTGCCAAGCCCAGCCGTGCACTGGGATAGAGCGGTGCTGCACATCAGCAGCAAACATTTACCGTTTACTTTGCCATTAACCTGCTATTCCAGAAGCACTCCTCCTTGTGCCACATTTACTTACTCCGTTTACAAAGGCAAAACTGAGGCCTGGCATCATCTTGCGTTCAAGTTTTTTGCATGAGCCCCGGTGGCACTTCGGACACTGGACAAGCAGACGACCACTGCCAGCTTCACCCTGGCACCTACACAAGATGGGCCACCCGTGTCCCAGCTGCTACCTATGACGCTCCAGCGGCATTGCCATGGGGAGCACAGCTCGTGGTGGGGAAATGGCCGCTGTGGTGTGCTGGGCTGCACTGGGGACCTCAGGCCACTGGGGGCTGCTGTGGGGCCACCCCACAGCACGGCTTGCTCCTACGGCTATGAGAGGCCCTGGGGACACCTAGGGGCTCCAGTCCGTTGCCTTTCAGGTCTGGTGTGCTTCTGCCCTTTGAAATGGCTGGCTGAAAGGGCGAAATCTTCTAGAAGTGTCGCCCTGCCCTCTGTGAGGGTCCTAATGGCTGGCGGGGCGCACCCCAGCGGCTCTGCCCTGGTGCCAGCGAGGGCAGGTAGGGTGCTGCTCAGGGCTCGTCCCTGGGGGAAAAAACAAGGAGTCTCCCTGGCCATAAACTGAAGAGACTTTGAGCTAATGCTTCCTTCCCGTTTATCTGTTGCGTACATGCGTTACCAGGGTGCAGGTGCAGAGGCGAATGAGAACAAACAAGGCACCAGACCCTGCCGCATCACCAGAAAAAGGCTGGGGTTTCAGGGGTGCTGGCAGCAGAGGTGTGAGGAGGCCCCTAGCCAGGGCTATGGCCATGGGACTCGGGGCTCCTTTAGCACTGCAAACAAGGTCCTCTGACAGGTTGGGTTCCCCCTCATCTGGCTGGGTGATGAGAATCAGTGAGGTCTGGGAGTTTTTTTCATGAAAACTTTTCAAGGAAACCCAGTGGTTTCTCTGTGATACCAAGAAAATGAGAGAACCACAAAGGCATGGATAATTAGTATGAGGGCTTCTTCCCTGCTTCAGGCTGTGCTGGCAGCGCTGATGGCTGCATGGTTTCATAACCATGTGCAAGTTTATATAATGTGAAGAGCTGGGTAANTTTTTTTTTTTTTCCTGCAGCCCTTGTCTTCTGTGATTTGCAGGCATTCCTCAATTTCTGACAAATGTGCCAGTTAGACATGCTATTATAATTTAATAATTTAAAAAAAAAACAGGCAGCTTTCTGGCTCTGAGCAATTCCTTGAATTTGTTCAAATATCAGATACCATACTATTAGTAGAGGTTGTATTTCAGAAAAATGCCCTGTAATGCACTTTATAATCCAGTGAGACTGTGTGATCTTGCAAGATCTGGTTTACATGCAGAACAATAAAATACCATCCATCATTACCACAGCCTATACTGAGGTACAGCAATCGGCTGTGTGCTTTCAGTTTTTTCAATTTAAACTACCACCAGAGTTTCAGCACAGTATTTCCTATATGTGGGACGGGAATTAAGCGTTTCAGAAAAATGGGTTTTGTGCCTCACCCTCAAAATCCCATTGACAGTATGCTTTTGTCCTCAGTGCCTAAGTATCTTTAAATACATGGCCAAGCTACAGGGAATTAGGCTACAGAGTTTCAGATGAATTTCAGTAATGTATGGCTACACATCTCCCTGGAAAATTCCTTCAGAATCTGTTAATTTCTTGACTTCAGTGTTTCTCCTTCATTTGTCCTACATCTGGGAACATGGGGATAAGGATGCTTTTGTTTTCCATTTTGTTGTCTCTGTTTAGACTGGTAGTCCCCACCTCAGAAGAGCTATCCCTGTGTGACTAGGCGATGTCTGGCATAATGGGGACCCATCTCTGTGCTGCAAAAATGCTAGACACCGAAATAAAAATGATCTCCAGTATTATTATGGCACTCATCACTCTACTATGCAAACACAAGAGGTAGCAATGTTGCCCCTTAAGTATGCCTAATCCCCAAAAGTGGGATTATTCACATATTTTGCAAGATCTGTGGAGTGGCCAGGTCTTAAAGACACTATGAATGCCACTGTGCTTTAAATTGTCCCGTTCCCAATGGTAAGACTAAATTTAAATGCAGCAAATCGTGAAGTCAGATGCAAAACTGAAGCAATCAACAGGGATGTGTTTAACTTTCCATTTGCCCCTACTGTTGATTAAGGCTTATCTACTGTTTGGTGTTAGTCATGTAGAAAAAAAAAAAAGTTATGGAACACATAGCGCCACGTTCCAGTCAAATGCTTTAGCAAAGGCTGCTGTTATGAAAAGGATTTTCTAATAAGGGGAATAATGATCTTCAGATTCTGACCTCCTGGCACAGCAGTGAGATTTATCAGGAGGGGCATGTGACTAGTTAAGACACACAGCCCCAGCTTGAAGGAAACAGCTGCTCATTTCGTGCTTTAGCACTTGGCAGCTGGACAAGGAAGGGTGATGTTTGTGTTGAATACCTCTGCAGAACCAAGTACAGTAAGTGATTTTCCCTGTTTTTATTTTTTTCTAAACTACCACTGTTTTCCTATTTTCATCTGAGACCTTTTGTAAAAACACTTAAGAGTGAGGCGTATTTTTGTCACCTCATTGATAAGCAGTCATTCATGCTCTGAATGTCTATATTTTTCTGACCCGCGATTAACAATAGCATTGTTTTTGCTGTTGCAGGAATGAGACAGGTACTGTGTTTTCTCCTCATGCTAGCCAGGGAGGGAAAATGATGTTTATTTACTCAGATGATGGTGTAAAGAGGTTGTTTATGGCAAATGTATTTTGCTTTCTCGGTAGAGCTAGTTAATAGGTAATCATGCAAGCTGAGAATATAGCAATTTCAGCATTTGGCTTAAAAATGCTTGTGTAAGGAGTTGACAAAGGTATCCCACCAAAATAGTGTGATCAGTCTGAAGAAAGTTGCTTGTGACTGGCAAGACTTTAGGGTTGAAAGAAGAGATTTTTTGAAAAGAAGAAGGTAGAAACAGAGACATACAGGAGAAGAATGAAGATGCACTGATTAAGATACAATTGATTAATTCTGGATAATAATGCATAATTAGCCTGTGAAGATTAAAAAATCCTTCCTAAAAACAGGGAGTATCCTAAATATCTCAAGTTTTTTAATTCAATATATATTTAGATGCTTGCATTTTTGATGTTTTTGCTTCATGAATGACTGATTTCCCCATCTGATAATTTTTGACTGTTCTGGTCTGAAGTTTTGCTTAAAAACACAAGAATCAGAATATAGGTTATACATAAAGGAACTTTTGATCAATTATTTATGTAGAGATGAATTATTGTGTTTTACTTTTTGGAGTAAGACTTAGAAGGAATTCGAACAAATGAACGGGCAGTAGAGCTTGGTATGTGATGAGACTGAGGGATGCCAGGTGCTTTGGAGAAGGTTGAGAGGGGCAGAGGTAGAGAGCAGTGGGATCCTGTTGAGGAAGGTACATAAGAAGTCAAAAGGCCTAAATTTCAGAATGGGATCAAAAGTAAAGACTAGCAGGTTTAGTTTAGTGAATCATGTGGTCCCTCCTTTAAAGATGGGCAGAATAATCCCAATTCAGACTTCTCACATAAAAAGAGAAACTTCATTTATTTCTCCCTGAAGACTTATTTTCTCTTTTAAACCATAGTTTATAGCTTTGCCAGTTAACTGGAAAATTTATAGGAAAATGTCAATCAGTTTCAATTGTTCACAAAACCAGAAGTCTGCCTGGCTTCCTGCCTGTTCTTGTCTCTGAGGGTAGACTTCCTTTGAACCACGAGCTCAAGCACTGTCTTGCTGTGGTTACCCCGCAGCCTTTCCACACAAATGCCATGTGAAGCCATGAATGCAGCAGGCCTATGGGGCCCTGAGGTACCTCCTGACTTTGTGCTCAGGAGCCCGTAGTCCCCTGGAAACGGGCTGCAGTGGGGCCTCGAGGGCCTGTCCGAGTCTCTATCCCACAGGAGGCAGGGAGAATAGCCAGTTCACTCTCCCTTTTTTTCATTGGACCCCAGAATAGCTCTTTCCTTCTTCAGATTTGTAGGAATTCTTAATATGGGGCAACACTAGTCCACAGTGTGCTTGTTTCCAGACATTGTATTTTATGTCCGTGATGGACATTCTCTGTTAAGCAAGCTGCCTGCTCAGATGTAAAGGTCTGTTGAAGGACCATGCTTTGAACCTAAGTTAAATCCCAAATCCACCAGAAAATGGCTAGTAGCTCAGACTGTTCCCGCTTTCCTTCTTTCCTAGCTCTGGCACAACCACTGTGCCAGGGTTGGTGCAGAAGCCTGATGTAAAGCCATATGGTCCTGCATCAGCTGGATTACTAACCTGCTATATGTGTACCTTGTGCAACTGATTTTGTTCTTGGGCATCCCTGGGAGGTGAATGTAGTATAAAAGGGAACTGCTGATGACTGGATAGTAAAAATCACATAACTGCACTGCTAAGCTCACCTTCAGGTAATATATGTATTAAAACATGCTGTCAAAGCTGTCACTGAATTGTCTCAAAGAAACGTGGTGAGGAAACCTCAGTTTTGTGCCTCTATACTATTGTGTTTTAAGGTCAATTACAATAAAAGAGAATAACTCATCGCTTGGATCTGCAAAATTTAAGATAAACAACCCTGCTGTATTTACAGCCTCCGGCTGTCATTACTGTATCTTATTTTGAATAAAATTCAAGGCTAATGACTAGACCTTTAAATCCTCTGTACACAAAATAAAGAAAACATGAGCAACATTACAAGATTCTCAAGGCCATGGTTATTTCAATCCTTATCACCAGCCCACTTTGTTAGGGATAGTTACTGCTAAACACAGACAGTGTACTTTGAGAAATGAGAATATTGCAGTCTTCAAGCTTTCCTCACTTTATGACTTTTCTGATGAATCACAGAATCACAGATTTCCAACTGCAACCTCTGTTCACTGAAGTACCAGTCTTAGGACACCATTGGGGCACACATTGATTTCACACTTGAGCAGAAGACACAACCTTTGTACCACCCCTCTTTTATCCTGATCTCATGGAAACACATGTGCTCAGTTTTTTAATATAACACCCCCCCACCCTTTCAATTATGTTTGTTAAGTCAAGGCAATTCTGCACAGGCATGATGAAATACATTAACTGAATTTCTGCATGTTTTGCCCTGGGATGTCCTCAGCCTTTGCACCTCTCATTGACATAGATACATATCGAGAAAGTCCAATACCTAACAGAAATCGTTCATCCTGAAATTTCTTACATACATAGTAGAGGAGATTCAGTAACAGCCTGAACATTGCTGTCCCTCTGCAGAAGTTCATATTCATACCACTGAGAGCCTTGTAAGGTTCCTGTTAAATTCTTTTCCTTTACTCTGAGGAAGTGATTAGGGCAGTCTTACAGTTCGCTGAATGGGCATATTTCTGCTCTACAAGAAAACATGTAGCTGAAGAGTAACCACAGTTTTGCCAGCTCCTCTCTGTAGTTGAAAATGCCATTATACACAGGAGCCACTCCCAGGATGTTCCAGAATAAAGAGAGGAAACTACTTACAAAAATACTGAAGGGGTACTTGTGTGGTTTTCTTTGTTGCTCAACTGTCTGGGTCTGGCTACATAACATTTGTATAGGTACTCCAAAAGTCTTCCACAGAATGTTTTCTGTTAACGTATTTGTGGTATAATCACTTTTCATCGCTAAGTTTGATAGACATGTTTTCATGTTGGCCCTCTATTTTAATTCAGGAATGGCAGTGTGTAATACCCAAGTGTTTGAATAAAAAAGCTGACACAAATTCTCAGGTCTTCAGATTTTTGCTGATCATTGCTCTTCCCTGTGGCTTTTCTATGCAATGTGAATAGTCAGTGTAGTAGTACTTTGTCATTGATACATTTGCTTATTGGTGTAACGTGTCTAAAAGCCACCTGGTTATCAGATCAGAGGCATTGGGGCAGGGAAGAACTTTTCTCTTGTAGTGAAGGTGAAAGAATGTCTGCTACAAGCACTGGCAATATCAACAAACCAACTTGGCAAGTCCAATTCAGCTACAAAGACCAATCCTGCAAAAACGTATGTATTTGCTGAGCTGAACTGATGAGTGGTCCCATCAGAAAGTTCAGCTTACACCTAAGTGTGGGAGGGTCAGGATCAAAGAGTGGGCGTGTGGAAATACCCACACGACTGATATTTACAGCTCAGCAGAAAATACAGTCTCCCCTGAGAATTACTCCAGTTGTTTTGGTGGCCATCTGCTGTCTCACTTCTCTGAGTAGCCGCTCCCCTTGATGCTGTGTCCTCTGACCACATTCAAATGGGTGAAATGGTTTGACTCTCTCTACGCTGTATTCTTGCACCTGTGATTTATGCATATTCTCTTTACTAATGATCTGGAATTTCTCAGGCTAGGGGAGAAGGCTTCAACACCCAAAGAGTAACACCAGACATAATAAACTGTGCAAAATTAGTGGCACTTGAGCTATTCTTGTTCAGATACTTGATATATTTAGTTTCTTCAAACAGAAAATAACCGTATCATCTTAAATTAACACATTTAATATTAGTGATTCAGCAATACGTCTGCTTTAGTCTACCACATAAGTCATACCAAGCTTAGTATACCGGTAGCTGATACGTACTGATATTATATGTTATGTAAAATGTCACTGAATTTCCATATGCAACTCCTTCTGCTACCGTTGAAACTGCTTCTCCTTTCAACTCTTACGATGGAAACAGATGTTTCACACAGAGTAGTGGTGGGCTTGTGTGAGAGAATCTGGAGTGCGGGAAATGTGTGCAGGAACAGGATCTGCTCGATGAATAAGAATTTTCCATTCCTTTTGAAATATATTTTTCTCACCATGCCTGAACAAGGTTGATGATTTTCAATGTAGAAATCAGTCTTAGAGGATATTATTTAAGTAAATCATAGATGACACAGTCTAACAGACTGAATGTGACTTATAGTGGGTATATTTTCATTCTCACTAAACATGTTGGTGAGGCTATCTTTAATAAATGACCCACAGTTGCATATATTCTTTCTCATTACACTATATTCTTCTTTATATTCTTTTAAAAGGCATATCATTTCTCCAGCATAAACTCTGGTCTCACCAAATTGAATCTCCTTAATCTGAAATAGTATCATAGATGGGCTTCCGTTCATAAACCACCATTCACTTAGGTCCAGCCAATCCATGATCCTGTTGCTGGCTCACATAACATGCATCAGTGAGTTCTGTTTGTTTTATGGTGACCCAGTGTTTGAACCCAGAGCTTGCTTGGAAATTTCTGGTTTTGCTAGTGGGAAGGAGAAAAAAAAACAGTTTATGCATATAATGTTATGATGTAATTGATTGCCAGTGGGGCAAATTACATCAGAAAATCTTTGTTGGACTAGGGCTTGAGTCAATTTAATGTCTGGGTATATAGTGACTTTTGTTGTCCAAATCAGAATACCCATGACATTCCAACTTTATCACACTGTTTGTGAGATAGCTTCCTTAAAAGACTAATAATAATCTCCTCTATTAAAGATGTCTTGCCTACTTTAGCTTGCTTACTCATGCTCAACTTTACCAAACTCATGAACACATACTTCCTGGAACAGCTGCCACCCTTCCTAAAACTCTTGGTTTCCAGGCCCTGCCCTAATGACTGTCCTTATATTTTTATCTTAAGTAGGCATTGGGGCAGGAAGTAGAATTCACTTTTTTTTTTCTCTTGTAGAGTGAGTACTCTTCTCCTTAAATTATACAGTCATGCTCTTACTCAGTTTCTCTCTGCAGCCCAAAGAGACCTCATTATTTCATTTAATATGGAATTTTATTGATGTTCTAGGGCTGGGAAACCTACTCTGGCAAACCTACTCTGTAGTCTCAGCCAAGACAGTGGGGGATCTATAATCCTTCCACTAAAAGAAATAATTGATCCTGTATCTCTTACAGCTTTAAGGAGTGTTCAGAGGTCTTGGATAAAGAGCTTGGGCGTCACTGCTGCATGAATTTAGTATGGGAGTGACAAGCTAGGTGTGACCAGAGGATGCTTAATACAGGTAAGGTAGAGTAGTTTCTGGTGTACAGATCCCAAAAGGATTTAGGACTGACCTAAGTGGGGAGCTGCTTGGTGTTGATGACTCTGACACACTGCTCGAAGACCACAGTTGAGCATTTGGGATCTTTAACATTGAAAATGCAGGAAGGGGCTAGAAGCTCTCGCTGCTTCACACATTAGGCAGTCACCTTCTGGGGTGAGGAAGTGAGAAGGGAGAGACCAAGCTGAGAATTACGGTCCTGGAGTCAGGCCCCAGAAATGAGAGGGAGACAGGATTTGGGCACTTGATCCTTTTCTCAGATACAGTTCTCAGCTCGCAGTTTGGAACCAAAATAAGTGAGAAGGTTTGCAGAGTAACATCTATTAAGGAAAGGTTCTTTTGCAATTTGCTTGATGTCTGTGTTTCAAAATCTGCTCCTTTTGGCATTCCTGGTGAGATGTGTTTCTGTGAAGCCTGTGATAGCAGTGTGATCTGTGGCTGAAGAAGGGGGATAGTTGTGTAGCTGCAATCTTGTGTTAAATATTTCTTTGTACAATAAATAGTTAACTACCAAAATAATCTTAGCAAACCAAAGATCAAGGTTACTTATTTAATGTATTACTTATTAAAACAGGATCTGTGAGATGCTTTTCCTCTTTTTTCTTTGAAACAGATATTCTTTCACACTGCTCCTTCCCCTTTTTCTAATTTTCTTGCTGTTCTGTGTATTTGTATACATAGCGCCTTCTTCAGATGAGCTTGTGTTTGTGTTTCAGGTCTTTTGATGAGAAATTTCTGTGTTGCCATTAGTCTTTTTTTTTTTTTTTTAAGAAGACATTTAACTTGTTGGCTGCAAACTGTCTTATTGTTAGGAAGGTACGTGGTTATTAATAAAACTCACTCTGTTCCAAAAGCTCGGATATAGCCATTAGCAGCGGTGACGCTGTTCTCATATCCTGTGCTCTGTAGACTTCTTGTGGTATCATAAACAGTTCGAGAAGTTTGCCGCATATCTTCATAGGAGTGTGCTAACCAGTGTGTGTTTCTTAGTCCATGGCTTAGTAAGGAGACAAGGTTTAGTCAGCCAACAGACAGTTGCTTTGTTACCTCTGAAAATAAGTTCAAACTCTGATCAGACACACTAGAAAGTGCAAATAATCTCTTCTCTGCTCTTCTCTGTTGGAGGCTTACTATTTTAAAAACCTCTAAACTGCTTTAAGAAACATTATATGCCTGTGTTTAAAATATTCTCTCTGCATCACTAAGAAATCAGAAGCCTGCCATTGTTTCATGCTTCTTCCCAGGGGTAACCCATAGAAAATACCTAGATGTAAGGAACTCATGTACTTTGCTGTCCAGCATCTGCTGATGGAATTTGGCAAAGAAAGATGCTGGGTCTCTCCTGACCTCCAGGCTGTGTTTTTATTCTACCAGGTTTTTGCATGCCCGCTTGCCTGTGAGCTGTGAGTCACTGGCAACTTCTGCAGATGCAAAACCACAGCACTGTGCAAGGCAGGCATCCCTGATTCATGTGAGTGTGCAGTAAACAGCAATTTTCATGAGTTGCTAGGATCATGCAGCAACTCTGTCTGCTGTCGTGTGTGTGTTGCTGTTTTCTAGTGTACCATCTCTCTTTAAAGAGCAATTGGTCTCAAATGAATGGGATGCTGCCACCAGGGAGTGAGAAGGGTTACTGACCATTGGCAACTGGTCCAGTCTTCTCTCCTCGTCTGGGACCTATTAGCACATCTGTGGGGAAATTGCAGTTACATGTGAACCATTTTCTACATTCATCAAAGGGAAAGCAAAGGATGGTTCCAGTAGAAATGAACCATAACAGCCAAATGAGGAAAAGGATCCAAAGTCCTCTCCTGCTCCTCTGTGCTTTTAACTCTGTCTTGCTCTATCCCAGGCATCCAGCTTCCCCTTACTTTAAGTCTCTGAAAGCCTCTTCCTGACTTTATTGTTTTGCCAGTTTGCCAATTGCCTTCAATTTACTGCACTGATAAGTACTTCCCAGGCCGTAAACGTATGGTTGAGATATTTCTGAAGTTGACCCATGTTTTGATTGATCTCCTCACACTGGGATGGGTACAGGTTGTGAATTCATGGGGAGAGATGTAATGTATGGGATAATGGGGCTGAAGAGGAAAAAATAAACATGTGCTTAACCCCCCCTCTTCACAAGGCGTTGCCCTTGCTTTTATTGGATGTAAAGAAACTGCAGTTGTTCTTCAGCTGGGGAAATGCCAGAAACCAGAAAGAGTGAGAAATCAGATACAGCCATTGATGCTGGAAATGATGGCAGATAGGTGGTAGGTGTTGAAGTCTCTCTTTGCTGGTACCTGTGACTATAGGCATCTTCTCTTGATACAACATAGCTGCAGAGATGGAGGAGGGATGAGGGGATATGTTTTAACATCTCGCTTTCTGGGACACTTAGCAATAATGTCTACATTTTGGGTGATCAGCACAACTCTGTGGAGCTTTAAGTGCTTGAGAAACTCCATATGTGGCTGTAATACTTGTGACATCATTATAATGCGTGGGCATTATATGTATGTATACAGTCTTTCCCCTTACTGTCAGTGTGGGTCTAGGATATATTGTGCCAGGAGCAGATAGTCTACAGCGGGAAATAACTGGAAGTTACAGAATTATATGAAGGGAAAAAAGCTTCTTCCAAGGGAAAATTGATTTGGAAGCCATGGGTTTATCAGACAAAAACTTTGATACCAAACTTACAGACTTGTATTAGAAGTTAGAGGCTCTTATAATTCTCTTTGCCTTAAAATTGATTGAAAGCTATTGTGAAACTGGAAGTCATGTTGACTCTTAAAACTGTCATAAGTCTTGGAAGATTTAACAGCTTCATAAAAGACACTGCTTGGGGACTATTCTGCTATACAAGAATTTTGGCGTAGTTAAAAATAAGAAAAAAATAGCTTGTGAGGGAAAAAGGAAGTCTCCACGCTGAACATATCAAAAGGCCTAGGAAAACAGAGCCTAGGATTTCTTAGTAATCTAATTAATAAATGTCTGATTTTTCTAGCTTGGCTTTAAGAGAATACAGCTGGCAGTAGTAAATGATAATAAAATATTAAAATATTAAAATACTTTGTTACAGACGGAGATTAATATACCGACTCTTTGTCTTTCAGAACTAAAGAATTGATTATTTCCCCTTATGTGTTTTAAAAAAACTTTAAAAAATGTTTTCTCTTGGGAAAAGTGAAGCCAGTTTCATTAAAGGCATACAACAGTATAACCAGTCAAGAATGTATCCTGATAAGGTGGTTTTTTCCCCCCCCTGGCTTGACTAGGTTAACAAAGCAGATTTATTCATGAAAGACTGTAAAGAGCTATAAACAAGTCTGTGAATAATAAAGGTAATTGCCAAGAGTTTCTCTTAAGGCTTACAAGCAGTAGCGTAACTTGTGATAAGTATTGATAGTGAATTGATTCAGTTTCTGAAAAACAAATTAGGATAAAAGAGTATGTGAACTCTTACTGCTTTTAGCTGTCCTGTCTTGATGGGTTGTACTTTGGTGGTGGAGATCTCTTACATGTCTGAAAGGCAAATATTCTCAGAAGAGCTGCATCCGCTGGTGTCATACATGTTAATCAAATGTATGATATTTGTAATTTTATTTTTGCTTTACTGGCAATAGCCATTTTTTGTGACAAGTCTACTGAGAAGTGTGGCTAAAAGTTTCCCTCTTTATGAAGATGAACTAAAGTCCTCCTTTGGATCTTTCTTTGAACCTGGTGCATTCCTGGGCAATTGTGCTACCTTGACCCAGGTAGAAAGTGGAAGTAAATACTATAATAGTACATGAAATAGTTCAAGTGTGTATGTTCAGATTTTACTGCCATTATTAGCTGGAGTTACAGTTAGAGAGACAAATGCCAGCAAGGTAAATTGAGGAAGCAAGTATAGAAGTGGATGGGAAAAAGCTGAAGTATGGTAGATAACCAGAATTGATTGTACTAGGTAACATTGCATAACACTGAAATTACAATTGAGAATGAAAGCTTTGTTTTTAGAAATCCATTTATCAAGTTATCCATTATTCTGTGGGGCTTATGTATGTGGAAACCTGTTTTTATTTCTGTTGTCTCAGAAATCTTGGTTATATTTCACAGTAAGAGGTAAGAACACTAAACAAAATGCTGTCTAAGCAGCTCAAGCCTTAATCAAGTGACTTTCTGATTACTGGGAGTATTTGGTCGTGTGACTGTCCATTAGCATTCCTCATGATTTCTGTAAGCTTCTCTTTTGTGTTAGGTCAGCATATATTGTACCCCATACTCTAATTTATGAACTTCTACAAGGCATTGTGTGGCTCTGAACTAATAGTTTGGAAGTGCATATGAGCAGATCTATATATCCACTTGGTTTCTTAGCTATGGTCCTATTCATTTAACTCCTGTTCCTGTAGAAGAGTGGATGCCTAGGCATCTAAATTGTTGATAACACCCATCTGTGTTAACTGGGTGATATGCGATGACTTGAAAGTAGTTAGCCCAGTGGACTCTTCTCTCAAAGCTGGACACAATGAAATACATTGGACAATTTGTAACTTGCATACTTTTGTGTTGGGGCCACAAACGCTCATCCATCAGAGGCTGTTCTGGATGTCGATGGCAAGGCTCGGCAGCAGAGGGGCTGCAGGTGGGGCCTCTGTGGGAGGAGGCCAGGGGTTGCCCTGTGCCAGACAGAGCCGCTCCAGTTGTCTTTGCAAGGGACCAACCTCAGCCAAGCTGGTGGAGCCTCTGTGAAAACGTCTGGGCAAGGGCAGCAAATGCTGAGGGGGAGAGAACACGGAGAGTACAAGGGGATGGAAGGGGAAGGGAACAATAGGGGGAAGAGCAGAGGGAATAGCAAGGTCAGAGGACTAGGAGCTGCTCTGTGGCAGAGCAGGTACTTCCCCAAAGGGACTGTGGCCCCTGGATAAGCCCATGGTGGAGCAGGTACTCCTCTGAAGGGACTGCAGCCCATTGATGTCCCACACTGGAGCACAGGACAAGAGAGGGAAGGAAAGAGCAGCAGAAAGAAACTGCTCTGTACTGACCCTGACCTCCCACACTGCTCATTGCCTCACCGAAGGGACTGAGTGTAATCTGCGGCAATAACAAGGGGGAAGGAGAGGTGTCTGGAGTGAAGCTGAGTGCAGGAGAGTGGGAGGAAAGGTGTTTTAATGCATGCCTTCTTTGTTTCCTAATACCCAAGTCAGTAATTAAATATTTGTGTTAACTGGGAATAAATTAAGTTAAATTCCCCAAATTGAGTCTGCTTGCCTGTGACAGTAACTGGTGAGTGCTTTCCCTTTCTTTATTTCGATCCATTTTTCTCACTCCTGAGGGGAGATGTGGCACAGAGGGGATGGGGGGTGAGTGAGTGGCTGTGTGGGTGCTTGGCTGCTAGCCGGGGACAAACCACCTCAGAGGTTAAAATGGTTTGGGATAGATGAATGAAATGGAGTAGGTGAAACTTTATCCCATGGTGCCTGTAGAGCCGACATCCCCTGTGCAGTGTTTCTTGTTAATACGAGGTTTGGCTTTAACCACCCATCAGCATCTTAGCCATCCCCCCGTCCTCTCCCCTACTGAGACATGGACATCCCACTCTGTTTAGTGCCTTTTAGTGCCTCAAAGTTCCACATTGATCCAGAAAAAGACTGAAAATTAAAGTAATAGGGTGCAGACAGTTATTGTGAATCATCTGGTTTATTGGATAACTGCTGTCTAAGGGTGTGTAGCAAAGGTGAATGAATACTGGTGAGTCACACTGGAAGTGCCCAAGACTCTCATATTAATTTGCATTCCTCCCCTGCCTCCAGCAAGCCTCGTATCCTGCTTGCATGGAGCAGTGCAACAATCTTCCCCTTGTTCTGTGTTCCCATGCCACATGACAAACGTCACTGTTAAGCCAGATGTGCCATCCTGCTGCCAGCTGCATATGATGCTTGAGGTCATGGACTGGGACAGAAGCAGTGGCATTAGGCTGCCCGACAGCCCACCATCACAGCTCTTTCCTGCCTAGCACATCTTCAGCATGTGTCAGCTGGGGAAAGTTGACCAAGTATGTCACTTGCTCAGGGTTTTCTAGAGATGGAGTTGCATTTACTGTAATAAATAAACTAGTGCTGATAACCTACAAGAAAAATGTAACTGCTTGCAGGGTGGGTAAACTTCAGGAACCATGCATTAGGCAACCTAGGACCTGTGTTAACTTGAGCCCAAACAGATGTCTGGATTGCACCTGTGTACGCAAAGTTGCAGCCATTATGTGTCCCATCTGGGATTCTTATTATGGTAATTACACTAATATGTGTGGAGACTAATCACAAGAAAGCACTTCATGGTGAGATCCTCTGCTATGTCTGCAGGATAGCAGATGAGGTCTGTCCTGAAGACTTGCCATGGACATGAGCAAGACAGCATAAAGCAGAAAAATGTAGTAAGAGAAGTTACCTGTAAGCATTCTCATGAGACTCTCAATTTTTTCTTGGCTTCTTTTTCTGAGTGCTGCTACTGATTTGATTTCCCTGTTCAGCTGCTCACATTTAGCAGTTCTTGTACAGCAGCCAGGTGGTGGAAACCATCTAATGCAAGCATTCATTGATGGGTTGTATAGGCTTGGAGAAAGGGGGGAAGAGGGGGAAGAGGGAGAAGAGGGGGAGAGGTCTGGCTTACTTAAACCCCCAAGAATGTCCTAATCTTGTAAAGAGTACGAGTCTCCTGCATGCAGGTCTCTGGAAAGTTAATGGATGAACTGAGACCCATAGAGGTGCCTCTGTGTCAAAGCTGAACTGTTCATGTGTGGCTCCATTTATTGTCCCTAAGTAGAAGAAAAACAGCCCACTTTTAATGAATGGGGGAAAATGCTACATCCACATTTACTTTGGCTTGGCTAAAAAGCTGTTTTAATTCCATTTAGCTAAATAAATATTACCCTTTATGTCAAATATAACCCTATTTAAACTCAGCTTACTGGTTTAGCTTGCACCTATAACCAACACAACTTACGTGAAACCCATGTGAAAGTGCCCACACAGGGATTTGTGCTGGCTTGCCATTTTAATATTGTTAAACTCCTGTAGCTTCTAGTTGTGGACCTCCCCTTGGTAGCCTCCAGCAATAAAAGTGATGTCTTCTGGTTATACTAACAACAGTAGCCACCAGTTAAAACTTGAGTGTGTGCTGCCCTCTGTTCTCACCATTTGATGCTTTTGCATGAGACCACAAGTTTGCTGGCAGTGTATCCTGTTTCTTTTAAAAGATAATGCATTACACCTGACTGCATCTGTCTCAAGAGCTCATACTGCACACTCGTTTTAAGTACATCTCTCAGGACAGCCCAGAAGGCCATCTTAAGACTTCTGAAATATTGAATACAAAATGTGATTATGCTGCATGAGAGTGCTAAGGAAAGCTATCTGTTCAAAATAACTATCTGTGTGCATGTTGAACATTTTTTATTCTTTCCATGTGTGGTGATTCATCCATGATGGGCAGCAAATTTCACCCTGATGGGCAGCAAAACTCCACCACAACTGCTCTTTCACTCCCCCTCCTCAAAAGAACAGGGGGAGAAAATATGATGAAAAAAGGCTCATGGGTTGAGATAAGGACAGGGAGATCACTCACCAGTTACTGTCATGGGCAAAACAGACTCAGCATAAGGGAGATTAATGTAATTTATTGCCTGCTAATAACAGACTAGAGCAGTGAGAACTAAAAGCAAAGTAAAAACACCTTCCCCCTCTCCGTTGACCCTCTCCTACCTCCTCCCCCCGAGCAGCCCAGGGGAAGGGGAATGGGGGCTGTGGTCAGTCCCTAACGCTGCGTCTCCGCCGCTCCTTCACGGTCACTCTCTGCCCCTGCTCCACGTGGGGTCCCTCCCACGGGATGCCGTCCTTCCCGAGCTGATCCTGCGTGGGCTTCCCACAGGCTGCAGCTCTTCCAGAACTGCTCCCATATGGGTCCGTACCACGGGGTCCATCCCTCAGGACCAAACTGCTCCAACATGGCTCCCCTACGGGCGGCAGCTCCCGCCAGACCTCCTGCTCCTGCGTGGGCTCCTCTCCACAGGCTGCAGCTCCAGCCCAGGGCCTGCTCCTGCGGGGGCTCCCCTGGGCCGCAGCCTCCTTCAGGCCACATCCACCTGCTCCATGTGGGCTCCTCCATGGCTGCAGCGTGGAGATCTGCTCCGTGGGGTACCCATGGGCTGCAGGGGGACGGCCTGCTCCACCATGGGCCTCTCCACGGGCCGCAGGGGAACTTGTGCTGCGGCGCCTGGAGCCCCTCCTGCCCTCCTTCTGCACTGCCCTGGGTGTCTGCAGGGCTGTTGCTCTCTACATTACTACACTCCTTTCTCCCAGCTGCTGTTGTGCAGCACATTTTTCCTTAACTGCTCTCCCAGAGACACAACCAGTGTCACTCACTGGCTTGGCTCTGGCCAGCAGCGGGTCCCTTTTGGAGCCAGCTGGAGCTGGCTGTTACCTAACATGGGGCAGCTTCTGGGCTCTTCTTGCAGAGGCCACCCCTGCAGCCCCACCAATACCAAAACCTTGCCATATAAACCCGATACACCATGTAGAAAAGCTCTGCTATGATTTTCTTGTCTGTGTTTTTTTTTTTCCCCACTTCTCATGCATTGAACTATTGACTATCAGAATATAATTTATTTAATTTAAGTAGGTGAAACTTATAGTCGTATTTTACTCGTCCATCTCTAGACGTGGTGGTATAGTTGGATACTGTTATGGCACAATATAGATGAGACTTTTCTTGTTCTAATAGAACAGCAGTGCTTAATCACATAAATGATGTAATGGTTGTGGTTGTTGGAAGCTGCGATCAAGAGATGTGATATAGCATTTTGGCTCAGCTGTGGATATGTGGCTTAGCCCCAGTCAGCCTGTTCTTCCTCCAGTGGAAATGTTACATCCTTCTTTTAGAAGCATAAAACCCATTAGTGGTCAGATAGGCTGTTTGCAGGGAGTGGTACTGTTGCATTAGGATCTAGGTATTTACTAGTTAAGTAGCTGTCATATAATTAAAAAAAAAAAAAAAAAAAAACACTGCAATTTTCCAAGGAACATTACTTGTTGATTACTATTCGGCTGCCTTAACGCTGTTGCCAACAGATAAGAATGATACTATCCTATGCTATATAACATAGGAGATACTAACAAAACTGAAAAAAAAAAAAAAAAGATCAAATCTCTTCCTACATTTCATGCTCAGCAGTTTTCAAGGAATAGACAGAAATTGCAATAGCTTGTCTCAATCCTATGTTTAAAGAGCTGGCTAAAAACCATTTTGAAATAGCAAATATAAAATTTATTTTATTTTTTCTCCTCTTGAAAAAAAGCTGTCAGATGATGTTGGAAGAGCCAGGCAGCTGGCTTGGTGAAAAATCAAGCCAGTAACTTAAGTACTTAGAGAAGGATGCTGGGATGGTCAAAAAGGACAGATGTGTCCAAAGTGGGATTTTAGCAAGATTTAGGTGCCAAAGTACAAAGTTGTGATCTTGAAAAGCACTACTTAGATGCTGGCTAACCTTCAAAGCATGTAAAGCAAGCAAATGCTCTACTTTATTTTTTTTTTTCACTTAAGTACATAAACAGTCCTGGGAACAAAAACTGAACCTAGGATAACCCTGGCTCATGTGTGGCCTGACCAGCAGGTTAGAGAGCCACTTATCAACCTGTCTTCTCTCTCTGGCACATGTCAGACAACTCTGTTGTTTGTGTGATGGCACAGCTCTAGCAGGAAGGGTTGAGGCTGCCCAGCTTAGCCCCAGTGCTACCTGTTAGGACAACTGCTACAATGCCAAACATCGATGCAAAGACCACTCTGAACCCACATTCCCTTTTTTCTTAGGTGACTGCTCTGACTGCTGTACTGCCGTGAAAGGAGTAGTTTTCCCCCAATTTGTGGCAAATAGGAGCCCTGCTTGACTCCTGGAAAAAAAAAAAAAAAAAGACGTGTGTTCCTTCAAGAGGGGGTTTGGCACAACCAAACTTGAACAGAAGAAAGCACTTTCTTCCAGCTTGGAGGTAGATTTTGAAGGTCTTCTAAGCAAAACACTACTGCATGCTTAGAGCAGCCTGAGTCCTGCAGGACTCTGAAGCTTTGTCTGTGGAGGATTAACCACAGAATCACACAAAAATCACAGAATTGTTGAGGTTGGAAGGGACCTCTGGAGATCATCTAGTCCCAATATGGAACACTCATCCAGGTGCTGGGATGCTATAATCTGTGCTGCTAGAGGGTCCCTGGCCAGCCAGTGGTCTCCTAAGAAGATCTCAGATGCAGGTGGGAGTTAGCATAGGCCAGCAACGAGCAGTCTGCACGTGCCAACTCTCTTTGGGAGGCTGAGAGACTTCACTGGAGTAGATATGGGGCAACCTCTGCTAGTTGGCCTTGGCACCTGGGAGCTGGTCTGGTCATGCTCAGTTCCGTAGTATGGACCTAGCCTGAACAACAACAAAAAAAGCATTTTCTTCTCTTTCTGAGAAGTAGGAGCTGTGACAGGATATGTTGTCCCTGCCTTTGACACCATAGGTGCGAGCTGGCCAGCTGAGATGGCACCAGTAGGGCTATCAAAGCTGCCACTGCCCAATGTCACTTGTGTGGCTGGTCCATGGTGACACCTGCATGGCTGTGAGCTCACAGCAACCTGGTCCAGAGCACTCTGTGCTCACAGTAACAGTGGCATTTGGGAGAGGGTCAGGGTGGGTTGGTAAAGAGGGTGAAGGATGCCAGTTGTACCAGGACTGAGTTTGCAGTACGAGGTCTGTGGTACAGCAGGTTTGCAAAACTTGGTATTTGTGGATGAATTAAAGCAGGTATACATTAAAAAGTTATGTTATATGCAACAACTTCCCAAACAAAAGAAACTTCCAAAAGTCCTGTATTATCTTGCTTCAAGAATTGTTTCAGTTCTACTCTTGACTTTTTTTTTCTAGAGAAGTTGCTGGATGTACTTTGTTACTATTAGCTCATTTCAAACACTCGTTAGGGGTCAGGAGGCAGGTGGGCTTAGTGACAGGTAGACAATCACCTACTGTTTTCTTCAGTTCTTTAAATATAACCTGTAGATTATTTCTGAAATCTTGTAACAGAGTACTTTGCGCATCTTTTAGGTAAATGGATATCTGCTAATTAAATTTGTAGTAGATGTATGCTACAGTTTAGAAGTTTCTATATGCATTCAGCCTTCTGTGTGTGTTCAGCTACTGTAGAAAGATTTATTTTAAAAACCTGTAGCAATCAATCTTCAGGTTCTTTGAAAAACTGCCTCTGAGTTTAGTGTTTGCTATGAACTTCATTAAACATTGTATGTGGTCTGTGCCAATTAAGACCATTAGCATAAAAAGATATCTACAATGAACCAGTGACCTTAGGAAAAACAAATTGTTATGCTCTGAACATGAAAGCAGGCTTATTAACAAAAAGTGACTTATCAAGTGTAAATAAAATGACCTGAACAAAGTGTGCGTCATTGTACATGCATGCCTTCGTTTACCATCTGGTTTCTGTTTTATGGCCCCTGCCATGGATTTATTTTGTGCTGGTGGACAAACAATTGGAAAACACTTAAAAACACAAGCTGGAATGTACGGAAAGCTTACAGCAGTCTTTCATGTGGTCTGTGTCGTGTGCGGAAAAAAACAGTTTACAGAGAAGATGAGTTGAACTGTAAACATTGCATCCAGAAGATTCTTTCATATAGTCATATAGTTTTGATTTTCTTTACTTTCTTTCTCCAGATTGTCCTTGAAGTCCAGCTAAGAATGCAACCAACAATAAAGTGAAAAGGCTGAAGAAGCATTCTTCTACTTGGTGAAAATGTCTTTTATTTTTTGACAACGATTAAAGAACAATGGGGTCAAACACACTTGGGAAAGCTGCAACATTGGATGAACTTTTGAACGCTTGTATTGAAATGTTTGGTAGGAGTTTTCAATATTTTGCTTTGTTGTTGTTCTTGAAATTCATCTTATAGCATAACCCCTGCAGTTCTCTGATTTAGCCAGTCTTTCCCTTGGCAAACAACATTTCTGTTCTGTAAAATTTTCCATGTTTCATTTTGTCCCAGAATCATACAGGCCAGAATTTTAAGCATATGCATGCTGTATTAAATTTTCTTAATACAGATAAAGCACGGTGTTGGGTATAGTGGTTTCAGAAGTGCTGAACTTCATCAACACAAGTGTTTAGTTGAATTGTTCAAGGAGTTATTTCTGGCATTGTCTTGAGTGGTTACACAGCTGCTTTTCTGACCAGTTCTTATTCTGAAAGGTTTTCCAAATCATCACGCAATAATTGGAAATAATATGACTTAAGGCTCATGTACTCTTTTTACTCTTATTAAAATGTGATATACCAGGTCTGAGAGAAAAAAGTGATGAAATAGACCTTGATCCACAGCACCATTAATCATGACATAAGTCACCCTGCAGCCAGATGAGTTCATTGATGTGCTTAAATGCTTTGAAATGGGGCCTTAATTCACAAAGCTACATTTAAAGTCTCTTGAAATGCAGGAGAGCTTTTGATTTGAATTAGGTGTTGTTTTTTTTTTTTTTTCCCCTTGTGGACAGAAACAAGCATCTGAAGGTGAGAGAGATTAAATAATTAAGGGCCAGATCTTGCTACTGAACGTAGTGCATCCCTGTGTATCCATTTTTGTAGACTACCATCAGACCTGTGATGACCTATACCTAATGAGAAGTAGCAGAGCCCATATACTTGATGTCTTTTGGAAATCATGCCTCTTCGCCTTGTATACACACTGTCTTGACAACAGTCAATGTGTGTGTGGTTCCTGTTTCATACATGCATATTGACTATTGTCTATTGAAAGAGTAAGAGACAGAAAATAGTCTAAGATTGCAGATGTTGAGGTAACACTGATGGTCAGCTAGCCTGCCAGGGAGTAACTTCCTGTAGTCTCAGTGGCTATGTTGCAGAGATGCAAGGGTCTGTACGGCAGCTGGGGACAGGATCCACCCAGAGACCTGAGGTGTTGCTTTGAAATTGAATTCCTTGAGGCAGATCCCCTTTGTAAACAGTCTAATAGTTAAAGCTGCAAAGAAAAAACAAACAAATGCTATAAGTTGTTTTGGATAAACCATCTCCCTGCCCTTTTGGTGGACTAGCTTTGGATTTGTTCTTTGGATTACTGGCAGTCTCCTTGTATGACATTTAGTTTGGTGCTGTCCATGCCCCGGTTTTCTAGCTATGGTCTGTTATCTACTCGGATTTTCCTTTCCTTTTAAATGCCCAGCACTACAATCTAGCAATAGTTATCACTAAAGGAGCATTTGTGTGCTTTGCTTTTGTTTCCTACCTATTTGGTAGATAATGACCTAACATTTTCACTTTTGGTACTTTCTATCTCCATTTGAAGGATACAAGCTCCTCTCTGTTCTTGACTAATGTGGTTAATTCACTTGTTGCTCTTTTGCAGATGACAAAGGAAATCAGTGCTCCAGCCATTTGCCAAGAACCTTCCTTCTAATGCACCGCTGGTACCTGCCTTCCACAGAGCTCGCTGGCAAGCTTCTGTCCACATATCCTTTTAGGAAGTCTCACAAGTCTTCATTAAAATGTTGAAGGCAGATTGTTTCTGTGGTAGATTGTTTCAGACTGTACATGTAAAAAATGTGTCAGTTAATTACTGACATACAGGGTTTGATTTTTTCACCCTAGAAGGTGGAAATCTGGGAGTTTTGTTCTGCTGTTGTTTGTAGACTTTTTCCATAAGTACAAGTTTGCTGAGGCATGCTTTGTATTAACTTTGAATAAATGGAAAAATGTTGCCAAGATAACTTTTCAAATGTATAGTGGCAAGCTGGCATTAGACTAATACGAACTTTCAGTGGTAGCTAAGTACCCATATGTCTTCAAAATTGTTCAGCAGAGAACTCAGAATAGTGTAACAGAGGCATTTTGCTAGGGCAAAAACCAAATTGGCAGCCAAGAAATGTTCTGTGTCCCAAGATTCTGTGAAAGTGAATGAAATATCAGAGCATGCTGTAGTTATCTCTAGAAGGAAAGTTTAATACTGTTTTTTATTCAGCTGGTCTAGAGTCACGGACTGCTATAGATAAAAACAGCACTACTGAATCAAGGCACACAAAGCTTTCTTTAACTAGTCTACATATAGAGATGCCAGTGGGGAGAACTGCAATGAATTCAGATTAAAAATCTGCTATTTCATGAGGTAGGCATGCTTCTGTTTTAATGGTGCTGTGGATACTATTATTGTAATTTATTTTTCTAAAGTTTAAAACTAAACCATGGGAATATGCCTTTCCTTTCCCTTTCCCTTTCCCTTTCCCTTTCCCTTTCCCTTTCCCTTTCCCTTTCCCTTTCCCTTTCCCTTTCCCTTTCCCTT
>VXAA01004516.1:168988-220223 GCA_013399115.1 Anseranas semipalmata | reverse complement strand
TTTGATCACTACTTCAATTTCAATCAACTGAAATCAAAGTAGATCTGGCAAGATCACCTCTTTCACCAGTCTCTCTACCTGCTTATTTAGCTCATCCATATACAAAGCTGGCCTGATGATCTCTGTCTTGAGTGTCTTGTTAAAAATGGTTGCTTGCAACTGGAACAAATCTAGAAGACCTCTATGGTTCCAGTTTTGGAGAAGATAGATATTGTTGTTGAGGAAAATTCAGATACAATTGCTTCTTTTCCACACCGGATTGTACATGAACAAGAGGCAAAAATGGATGAAAATGAAAGTAGTGGCTAAAGCAAAACAAATGAGTTACCCAAATGTCAACAGAAATGCTGATTTCTGCTGGAAAATGTCTATCTGAAAAGGTCACATGTATCTGGTGGCAAATGGAAGCAGTAAGTTCTCAAAATGTCGAGTTGTCTTCAGCAAAGAAGAGATTTTTTTAAAAGTGTTTAGGAGCATGAAGGAAGTCAAGATCCAAAACTAAGAAAAATGTTTTTTGTTTGTTTGTTTGTTTCAAGAGAGGAAGGAAAAGGAGATCAATGAGGAGCTAAGACCAGTCTAAATAGAATTTCTCCTTTGACGTCATCTAAGATTGTTCAAGAGTTTATTACTCAAGACTTCAAATCATAGGAGAACACCCTATAGTGATCCACGCAAAGCTAACCTCAAAGATGGAGGGAGGGACAAGAACAAAAGGGTTGGATTTCTAAATAGACTTAAGATATGTTTTAATTCCTATGGGAATTCCAGAAAGAAAACTCAGACCTGCAAGAATTCTTTTTTCTTTTTTCTTTTTCTTTTTTCTTTTTCTTTTTCTTTTTTTGTAATTTGTGAATTAATTTTTCTGTTTGAATTTTGCTAGCTCAGATGTTTTTCTGCAACCAGTTAGAGTTAACTAATTTTATACAACCCTGTAATGTGATGAAGGGGTTTGAAAGTTGTGTTGCCTATTTACTTGAGACCAGTAACCAAATGTTGTAAAAATGGTACATTTCCAGGAAATAAAGTGAAGGGCAGATATCAGAATACAGAGGCTGAAAAACAAGCCCAGTATCTCTGAGCCAATTTGCAGAGCATTTGAGAACTGCTACAGAGAAACAACTAGCATTTATGTGGAGGTGTCAATGAGTCCAGGTGATTTGGAATCTGTTTAGAAATGTAAGAGTGCCACTTATTTTTGCAGGATAGACTCAAGTGTTTTCCAAAAGCTATGTAATTGTATAAGATGATTAGTCTGAATCCTGACTTTGGCTTTACCTATTAAAAAAGTAAGTGGACAGGAGCAGGAAGAGAGAAAGGAGACTGGTAACTATGACAGAAAAGGTTAAAAAATATCTGAACACTGAAATACTGTTTATTTGCAGCTCTGAGATGAGCATCTACTGTATAACAGCATATGACATGATATTGTCTTCTAGCAGGCAATTCTTTATCAGCTAAGAAGACCAAGAAGACAGTGTTGGCTGGCATTGCTACAACTCCCTACGCAAGCTAAAGTTACGGCATAAGCTTCTGAAAATCCATCTTCAGGGGAGAGCTGAAAAATGTTTTCCAGACATTTAGGGAGGTCTAATTCTTGATAGCAGTAGCTCTCCCACATAGAAACATATCCATGAACACACAGGGATTGAACAACATCAGAAGGAGCAAGATTTAGCAGAACTAGCTCCTTGTGCTACAGATTTTTTTTTGATGTAGGAGGAAGGCATAGGAGGAAGAAAATGGGTGCATAGTTTGCTTCTTGAGTTGCAGTTCAGGCTCCTGTGAGGAGCTCCTATTGATTTCAGTGGTGCCAAGATTTTATATCAACAACACAATTGGTCAGGTATTGGAGTGGGATGAGAGCTGTTATTTATATGCTTCTTGCTTGTAACACTAGATAATTTCTATAGAGTATCATGTCATGAGGACATCAAATAAAACTACAAAAAATAAAATGTTGTGTTGAGTAAGCCATGGGAAAGATGATTCTATGGAAGTAATAATCATACTCATTGTGCATGCTTCTGGTTTACCTGACATACAAATACTGAAATTTTAAGTTATACATTAAGTAATAAAAATAAGACAAAAGAAAAACTTTTAAGAAAGTAATGATGTGCAACAGGGTCTGCTGATCCTGTGTCTTAGTTACTTTCTAAACAAGAGGAGCTTTAAAGGGAAAAAAATTATCAAAGGTTCAATTTGATTCTTAAGTTGTCCACCATTTTACTGAAAATGCCTTTCCTCTGTTAGTTCACAGACTACCAAAGCTATGTGATCCATGGCTGCTTGGAGAACAATCCTACTTTGGAGAGATCTATTGCTTTATTTAACGGTATCTCCAAATGGGTCCAGCTCATGGTTCTCAGCAAACCAACACCCCAGCAAAGGGCAGAAGTAATCACAAAGTTTATCAATGTTGCACAGGTAAGTCTTATATATGAGTTTCCTTCCACCAATATAAAACAATAATAAAGATAGAGGTTGCAGAAAACTTAACTGGGTGCTCTTTGTGCTGTTTCCTCAGTGAATAGGCTGTTCAACATAACTGCTAGTTATTTAATCAGGTGTGGTATGTCTGCATTTTTAAATTAGCAGACATAACTATAAAATATAGTTTTTCTTTGTCATATTCTAGTTGCCAGCTATCATTGTTGTGAGTTTCTTGTGGAGCTAATCTAATTAAAAAAATAAATGCTGAACCATTCCCTTACATCCCTTGGTTCAGTCATTTTGGGTTTAGCAGTGGTAGGATGTCTCCTTTAGCTTGTCTTGTATTTCCTTTATTTGTAATTTTTTATGATCAATCTCTCCTGCAGAAGCTCCTTCATCTCCAGAACTTCAACACACTGATGGCAGTTGTGGGAGGTCTCAGCCACAGCTCTATTTCTCGCCTGAAAGAGACTCATTCTCATCTGTCTTCAGAAGTCACAAAGGTATGGTGGACTCCAGATTTTAAACATAATGAGCAGAACATCCCCTCTTGGAGGTCTGATGGGTTCTGCAGTGCAAGTCTCACCAGCATAATACTTGGATCATGGCAGGGCATCCTAAAAGGCACTTTGGTTGGGTTTCTCTCGGTGGAGAAGGATCAGCTCACAGAGATCCTCTGCTTGATTGCCTGTACCAGAGGGGAAATTAACGCTGTCGACACCCTGCCATGAGTTGTGCTCATTTAAAACAGTTTAAGGAAATGCTATGAATGCTTTCATAGGGACTTGCTTCTCTGGCTGTTTCTAGGACTGGAACGAAATGACAGAGCTGGTCTCTTCCAATGGAAACTACTGCAACTATCGCAAGGCTTTTGCTGACTGTGTTGGCTTCAAAATTCCTATTTTAGGAGTTCATTTAAAAGACTTGATTGCTGTCCATGTCATTTTTCCTGACTGGATAGATGAAAATAAAGTAAACATAGTGAAAATGCAGCAGCTTTCCATCACCTTGAGCGAACTGGTTTCCCTGCAAACTGCCTCTCATCATTTAGAGCCTAATATGGATTTAATTAACCTGCTAACAGTAAGTATTGTGCAAGTTCCAATTCACTTCTGTTACACAAGTTCCAATTCACTTCTGTTATTCAGATGTTGAATGTCAGTACAAAGATAAGCACACGTTGTTATCTCAGTTTTGTTTTTAAAAAGGAGACAATGCAAAACAGAAACTAGTTCACGTGAGATGTGAATAAAGTCACAGAGAGTTTCATTGATTCAGTATGTGATGGCTGGATGTAGAAACAGAAGAGGATTGCATCAATTATTATTTTTTTTTTTTTAAGGATGACAGGAAGAGAGGTGTATGTGTATTAGGAGAAGTATAAGCTAAGCTCTGACTACTTAGAATTTAGGTTTATACTTCCTGTGCAAAGATCAGATGATGTGCTGACATGCTTACATCAGTGAAATTCTAACTTGGAAGTAATTCTGTTCTATCTCCCCTGTGTTTTGTATGTGATATGGTGCTCTTCCTATCCTATAAATAAACATGTTCTTGTATGATGTTAAACTGCTCCTGCAAACAAAAAACACAACTGACAATGCTAAAAGAGATTCATTTTCAGTCCCCTTTTTGATATGTAGACAAAGAATGCCATCTGATAATAAATACTACACTTTATTTCAAAACATAGTGAAGTGTTCAGACTGAACCTACAGACCAAATCCTGCTGCTGTTGAAATTGATTCCATTTAGCACTGATCTTAACTGTAGCAGCTTTTGCCCCAGCACCATGGTTTGTTCAGTTTAGGGGCAAAAAACAGTATCTTGGAATTAAAGACAGAGCTGGAGAAACTTGGAGGAAAAGAATGTTGTTTGTTATAAAACAGTTCATGTTGCACGCAGATAAAAGCAAACTACCTGCTCGTCTGAGAGCAATCTGAAACATGCCACATTAGGTAAAGGACTGTCTTGATATGTGGTAATTTTATGCTGTTTCTGCTCTTGTTATTTCAATTTGTCTTTCGGATCTCTAATCCAGGCTGAAAGAGAAGCTGTTTGCTGTCATTAAGTCAGTAGAATTCTTTTCTAAGTAAACTTAGAAGCAAGCAACTCGGACAGATATGTGTAACTAGGACAGATTTGAGAACTTTTCCAGTGATTCTGTTTTGTTGGCTAGCATGAATTTCTCAGGACCAAGTCTTTCTCCAAATTTCTTTTGTCTCATTTAGATGACAGACAAAAATCTAGATCAAAGCCAGGGAACAAACTTGTCTCTCTCTGAATAGCTGGGCCCATCAGTGCCTGGGGAGGTGGGAGCCAAATTCCAGCTTTTCCTCAGTCAGGTCACAGATCTGAGTTGAGTCTCATTACCTATCTCCTTCTAGGTGAATGCCTTAACTGGGGGCTCTTGGGCAGGAGCTTTGGATTTGTTCTTCTCACGCTATACTTTGAAATACTTGAAAATACATGTATCAGAAATTATGCAGCGGTTGTACTTTGTGATGGATTTGTGCTGAGACTGGTCAGGTATGGGGGCTTACGCTACAGAGGCTGACAAATATGAGCCTGAGCTTGCAGCTACCGAGCTGGTGTGGGTATACCTGTGCCTTCATTGTAATGGGGAATGGGAAAGTTTTGGGGAATAAGATAAACTTCTCCTGTTGCACTTTGTATGGAGCAAACTGGGAACATCTCCTAATCACAATTAGCAGGGCAGGGAAGAGAAGGGGCCACATATTGCCCATAGTAACACCTCTCTAATATAGGTATAGGTAGATACTTATCATCTTGTTTTGTTTTAGTAGGGATTGGGAGTAGCTTTCTTATCTTGTGCAACGCTTTCCCCTCCCTGGTCCTTTCTGAAAGTTCAGTTTCTGACAGGCTTGGCTGCAAGTAGGGGGAAGTGGAACCACAGACTCTACAGAACTGAGCAACAAGAAGCTGAGCCCCAAAGGGCAGAAATTAGACAGTATGAAGTGAGAGATGGAAGACGAACCACTGCTGACATTTTCATTAGCTGCTCTTCTTTCTTTTGGGTAATGGCCTGCATTCCAAAAGGAGAAGAAAGCTTCCGATTTTTCTAAGACCTCGTAGGTTCATATCCATCATTGTATCAACCTGAGTTCTTGTATTTTACCTGTTTTTCCGTTTTTTAACATTTTATTTGTTTTGTTTGTTTTCAGCAAAATGATAGAGATTTTATTTATATTTACGTAATATTTTATTCAGTATATTTCATTTACCAGGAGAAGTAATTGAGTACAAGATGAATACTTCTTCACTTATGATGCTCTGATGTATTTGTTCCTCATATAGCTCTGCTGGCTTTGGTAACAGCTTGGCCAATCTGACTGTAAATAATTGAAGCTGCATGCTGCAATATTAATTCCAGACGTCATCACGGGTTAAAATTAACTTGTGATACTTCTTGTCTGTTGTCATGATTCCATGGTGGTACCTGTTCAGTGATGATGGAGACAGTTGTAGGCATCCTAAAACCTTTCCAGGGCAATTCTGTCTGTTTGTTTAATAGTGGGGGAGTTTTGACTTAGGACAACAACTCCTGGAAGGATAAAAACAAATTTCTACAAGAGACTTCCTGGCCCTGAATTTTGGTAGATCTCATAATATTGTGAATATTCTCGCTTTTCTTCCAGCAAGTAAGTTTTGTCCTCATTTGTACCATATGAATACATTTCAGTACAATTTTTTACAGTGGTCTCTTGAACAGCAATAATGAATTTTTACAGTAGACAAAATGTTTCTGTCAATCTTTTTGTTAGTAAGAAAGTTTTAAATTATAGGCTGGGGTCAGAGAAAGAGGAGAAGAAAAGCTAGGGTCGCAGCCCAAAGCTGACAGGAACTGCAGGCTAAAAATAGTTGACCTTGCTATGTGCAAATGGTCTTTTAGCAGATTTAGTCTCCCTTGCTGCCAAAGTCATCCTCAGTTTTCAGAGCTTGAAGAAATAACTATTCAATTTATTGCTGTATCCTCCAGCTCTAATATAAACTCTGTAAAAATTTTCTCATCTTTAAGTTACGTAGAGGAACTCCCTTCCAAAACCAGTAAACGCGCATAAATATGTGCAGCGCTCTGCGTCATTTGTGCGTCAGTCACACTCTCATTGGCTCAACTATTTGTTCACCTTTGCTGTTTTCCCATTAAGCCGCTTCTATCCCTGCAAGCTTTTAGTAGGTGTTTTGTCCTGATAAGCAACGTGTAAATCTCTTGTCGGGCCTACATCCCTTGCCGTGCTGCATTTTACACCACACTCAGCAAGCGCCAACAGCCTGGCCTGTGCTGGCTTGACAAGTGCATTGCTGGGTGCTGGTTTCCTCGTCCAACAACTTGCACAGTAAGATAAAATAAGCATTTCATGGACTAAGCGGGTATGTGGGAATTTGCCCTGGTCTTTCTTTTCCACAGTGGTGAAGCCCTATCTGCTTCGGGCGAGCAGATCCCTTTCAAATGTTTTGGAAATGATGTTTGGGGAGGCTGTGTTAGGAGCTATGAAGTGACAGCTGGCTTAAAAGCTGGGTCAGAGGTCTTGGTAATAAACCTCAGGCCACTTGATCAAGGGTCTTACAGGCATTTCCCGTGTGCTGTTGTGCACATTGACCGAAAGGGTGAATGGGGGAAAAGAGAACTTAAATTTCTCTGACTTCAGTGGAAGCTGCTGCATGGTCGGCATTTTGCAATGTTGGAGCTCTCTCTTATTTTAGATTCTGCATGCAAACTTGGAAGTCTGCTCCCTCCCTCCCCCCACATCTTACAGTCAGCATAAAAAATCAGCTTCTAGCTCAAAGAATTTTAACTTTGATCACACACCTGAAGGAAGCCCATATTTTGCATGGAAGTTAAAATGCCACAAATAAGGCGAAGGTTTGTTGTACGGAGGGCAGTGAGACAAACGCCAGGTTTACTGGCACAGGAGGCTGCAAATACTGAGAGCGAGCTGTAGTGATGTGAGTCCTCACTTGATCGTGTGTAAATGAGACCGGGTTAGCAGGGCAAGAGACCTGAATGTGGCATGACTCAGCTGCCAGGGAGCCAGAGCATGTCACACGAAGATGGACCAGTACCTTTGTGCATGCCTGCTCTTAGCCTGTGCTCTTCTTCCTCCTGTCCTGAGTTATTGCCCACACTTGCTCCATCCCCACTGGCTGCACCTGGCTTTGTCGCACATCCTGGTGTCTGAAATCTGGAGCCAAGAAGCAGAAGTGGTAAAAGCAGACCTAAGCAGGAGCTCGGCAGTGCACCCGAGAGGAATAATGGCTCTAGTGACATTTTCATAATGAGAAAACTTATGTTTGGAAAGGATGCTTAAGGGATTTTCTTACCTGCTTTGCAGTATTTTGACTTTTTTTTATTATTATTATTATTTCACAATGTGAATAAATGTGTGTGGGTAAATGTTTCATCACTTTCTGTGGATTGGGAGTGGATCTCAATCTCTTAACTGGTCTACAGTGCATTTATGCTAACTGAGTTACAACTTATTTGGTGCCACCATTTTCTCCCTGCTATTTTTAGGTCTCCCCAGCTATTTAACTAACCTGTTCTGAGACTGTATGCAAATGGCTGGAAAGTCCCAGTTGTTTGTACAGTCTAGTGAAGAGAATGAGAAATATCTAAACACCCAAATTGAAAGTCACCCTCCCTAACTTTTCTTCAGTAAGTTGCACTTACAAAAATAAGCCATGCCTTTCTGATCCCCTCACAACCTCCTCACTCCCCACCCTTACTCCAAATTGCTGGGGAAAACGGGACAGCAATGAAAGTCAAATTAGAATGGACACTGCCACCCGCTGCAAAGGTTGTCCTAGGAAAACTCGTATTGAACTTCATCTGTCAGCACAAAACTGTAGCTGAAATATAAAAGGACAGCTTTCGTAGTCACCATGCCTGTACATTTTGTGCTAGTATTTGAAACTTCTGTACTATGCAATACTTTGTGCTTACGTGTTGTGCTTAACGAAGCGACAATTGCTGCTTATTACAAGGTGAGATAATTCAGGGAGGGGAGAATACAAACTTGTTCAGTAAATATTAATGCATTTCTATCCACAAAGGCACCCAGCCTGCTGACAAAACGGTGCTCTTTGGTAGCAGGGGGCAAGGCCTTCTGAACTTCCCATTCTGCTGTCAGGCCTTGTCTGATCTGATGATATTATTTGCTCCAACTGAGTTGTGAGTACTTGCATCACTAAGGAACTTAAGAATGCAGCCACTGAATAAATAAGTACCTGAACGATGTTTGTTGCTGGGTCTGCATTATCTTTAGGATGGGTCCCCATGTTCCCCTGTGACAGCAGCATGCCAACTGGCTGGGTGGATCTGCTGGAGGGTTGGGCTTTCACTGCTGCCCATGACCAAATTACAAAGCACAAAATTCAGTATAGTGTTATTGCTAGATAGAATGAGTAATGCAAAATCCAAACATTTTTAGTCAGTGGTAATTCCATCTGCCTGATGTAAAACATCCTCTTAACTCAACCTTAGCTTAACTAGAAATTTGCAAGGTGGACGATTACTTCAAATCATGTCAATTACTCCAAAGCCAATTAATGCAGGGAGATGATCACAGTAAACATGTGATGCTCGCTTCCTCTCACTGCATAATGCTACCCACAGTGGTGATTACTTTTCTCCCTCATCACGCCAGCAAGGAGGAATTCACTGCAGACCTGCATCTGCACAAGACCACAGCTGCCAAAGCAAAAGCAAACACATTCATTTTATTTCCACTGTGTGCCCCTTCTTTTCTCTTAGCAAATCCTCTAGGGAAAAAGACGAGTACATGGAAGAAAAATCTTTAATTTACCTAAAATCAAAAGCTGAAAGGGAATTTGCCTTGCTCAGCGTGAGGGAACTGGAAACAGGTCAGGCTGGACTAAAATAACAGGGGCTGCAGCTCCTGGCTGGAGCACTTTGCTGCATCAACATCAGTCCTGGTCTGCATCTCCTGGGCTGGTGTCAGTGGCTGGCTGCTGCCTGGGGCTCTCCAGGGAGGCTTCTGCTGCATGGGCTGCTCTCTGTAAAGAGCTGCAATGCTCCCATACTTCTTAAGGGTAAAATTTCACCACGACACCATCTGCAGTACCTCCAGCCTCGCCCTTTTACAACCTCTTCCCTGCAGTTTTTATACTCACCAAATTATTTCCCTGCACTCTCTCACAGCCATTGAACTGCTAAAAGAAAGCTCTTTGTGTGAGGGTGATCCTCGGTGCCAATGCTCCTCTTTTGGCAAGGCCACCACGCAGCCCCTCTCACTCGGCAGCTTGCGCTGCAGGCTGCGGCAGCCCTTGAGTACGAGGAGAGAGCCAGGCTCATTTCAGTGGTGCCCAGTGCTGGGACCAGAGGCAATGGGCACAAACTGGAACGCAGGAGGTTCTCTCTAAACACCAGGAAGCACTTCTGTACTGTGTGGGTGATGGAGCGCTGGCTCAGGTGGCCCAGAGGTTGTGGAGTTCCCATCCTTGGACACCTTCAAAAGCCACCGGGACGTGGTCCTGGGCACCCTGCTCTGGGTGTCCCTGCTTGAGCAGGGCTTGGGGCAGGTGACCTCCAGATGTCCCTGCCAACCTCACCCATCCTGTGATTCTGTGCTCATCGGCATGGGTTGTGCAAGCTCTGTGAAGCTACAAGCAGCTTCTCCGTGTATCCTGAGCTCCAAGCAGCAAAACTTTTATTTAGCGTCAGTGGGAGGCATCTGTCTGTTCACAACCCTGTTGTATCCAACCCAGTCTAATATTGCTTTTTTTCCCTCTTTTTTTACACATAGCTGTCCCTGGACCTCTATCACACAGAGGATGACATCTACAAGCTCTCACTGGTGCTGGAACCAAGGAACTCCAAATCTGTATGTCATCTTTTACTGCATTTTGTCATATAATTTATTTTGTCTGCATGCAATTGGTTGTATTTTTCAATGCCCATTAGGGAGTTTCATTATTCACATTAATTTAAAGTCTCTTATTGTGTAGGCTTGTATAGTAAACACAGTCACTACAGGTTTTAATACACATTAAAAATAAATAGTGAAACATGCCAGACTTCATTACTAATTATTTTTAAGTAATGTCTCTGGAAAACATCGTTCTGCTTTATGTGAAGATATCCTTTGTAAGCTTATATCAATTATTTATTGTGTGACCATTACTTCATTTTTTGGATGCTGGTGCAGTTACATAAAACAACATTGAGTCCAAAGATGTGTCTTAGGTAAGCCATAGCTTTAGCTGCAATGTTTTAAAATTGTTTGCTTATGCAGAATTGGCTGTATCCTGGGCTCTCAAGCAATGTCTGAACACCTCAGAATAGATAATCTTTTTATTTTTTAATATGTGCAACTAAAGATAATGCTGCATTGGTGCGTTTTATATTATGCTTTGCAAGTCTCACGTAAATCTCTTAATTAGTAGTCGAATTTTCATTTAAAGTATTACTGTCTCTCCTGTTGTCAACATTCGGGTCTTCCTCTGCCCTATGAGCATTTGTTTTGGTGCATTAAGGCCCTTATTACATCTAGCACATGATCCTCTCAGGCTGAGCCCTCCCAGTCCGACACCAGCAGAAATTGAGGGTGACTGGAAATGCTTAGGAGCATGTGAGAGCAGAGTCCAGTAGTGGGAGGTCTTCCTCTTCAGTGCTTTTTACATTTTTGAAGCTTTTGTAGAAGCAAGCAAGGAAGCAAAATGCCTTAATTTTCAGGTATAGGACTTCTCTGGCTTTAAGGATGGTTCATCTCTCCAGCAAGGTTGCACAGTTACAGCTCTATGCTGTGGAAGGACTAATGGGCCACTACTGTAAGCGAAGAAAATTACCACGTTGCTGCCTTGATCTCAAGCCTCAGCTTAAAGAAGGACAAAAGCAATATGAACAGAGCTGTGGACTTTAATAGTACCCAGCAGTTGTTGGAGACTTCTGCACTGTGATCAATGAATAAACAGGGACATTCAGCTGCTGCAGCACCACCATGGGTAAAAAGTTATAGCTGAACCGACAGAAGCCGGACTATTTGAGGCGTATGTCTCTGTGCTGGGTGCCAACACGCACAAAATATTTTAAGGGGGAAAGAATCTGTAGACTTTTTGTACATGGAAAAAGTTGCCAAAGGAATCAGGACAGTGTAGTTGTATCCTTACAACCACCCCCTAATTTATTGCTGTATGGGTACAGGCCCCATGCAGGTTGCTGCAGTCATTTTCCAGGCAAACCATACGCTGTCCGTTAGCATGTGAGCCTGATGTCAGTGGGGGCTTGAGCAAGACTTTTGTTGTGCTAAAACTGGAAAGAGACTCTTCAGTCAGAGTGGCAGCCTAAAAAAAATTACTGAGGACTGACTGCCAGCTGTAGCGTGGTATCTGTCACACAGCCCCGCTTTTCCCTGCATTATTTTCTTGTTGGGGGGGTTTATTAGTAGAGCTATTGGCTAGCAGGCAGCTCTGCCCAGCACAGTTATACCACTGAGGATGCACTAACATAGATTTTTTGCTTCTAAGTGAGATTGATTTCAACACCAAAATACTGGCATTGGCACCAAAAAAAAAAAAAAAAAATACTGAATGAAAGCTCAAATTAAGTAGCCCAGAAGAAAGAGGAATGCTCCAGTGGATTCAGTCTCTTTCTGCCACTGTACACTCGGAGCAGCAGTAGTTATTGGCTCTCTGTGAGGACGTGGTAGTCTAGCACCACTCTCACACTTTGCTGCTGATGCTTTTAGTCCCATTAGTCTAAGCACTCTTTAAGAAATGGAACGCATCAAATTTCTTCTCTGACCTTTTCTTATTCTCTGTAAGAATGCCACCATATTAGCATGTTACGTGTTACCATGTAACATGTTGTCTTTAAAAGATTGCTGTATTTCTATGTATTTTTAGAGCAAAAACACTTGTCAGCAAGTTGGTCCATCACTGTGCGGTGACATTAATTTTATGATTAAAAAGTTCTGTAAGTTCTATTGGCATATAGAGTCGGATGTTCAGGTTCACTGTATTTCTTTGTTGAAATTGAACCCTGTGGATATAAGGGTTGTTTTCTTCATTAATTTACCTGAGCAGACATGTATTGTGAGACAAGAGCCATTGAGAAACCGATAAAAGCTGTTCTGACCACTGAAAAAGGAAAAGCCAAATGAGTAAAGCAACCCCCTAGCACATCCTTCTTTTTTTTTCCCTACCAAACACAGTAGAGTATGACCTTGTGACCATTTTTCATCTCAATGTGAAAGTCTACAATATCCTTATAATACAAAATAATAACTATAACATTTTTAGATAGCTTAATTACCTCCCTCTCAACTCATGCCAATTAACCAGGGGACAGGTGGGACCCAGATTTATGGCCCATCAGCTAACACAGGGAGACAGTGGACTACTTCCCACTCTGATCCAGACCATGCTGAAATTTTTATGCCTGATGCTGCTTCCTCGGCCAGATGCCCAGTGGCAGATGCAGGACAATGCCAGGACGCCGTGCAGCGTTTTTTGTGCTGACTGGTGATTTTTGAAGCCTTACCTGAAACCGAGTTCAGGTTTGTCCTCTATCTTCATCTTGCTGCGTGCCAGAGCTTTTCCCAAAGCACCATGGTCGCATGGAGTGGGTCAGGCTGCGCGCTCTGTGCATCAGCTGAGCTGTCAGCTACCCTTTCATCAGGACAAAGCTGTTTTTGAAGTAAAATAGCCTGGGCAGTCTTATCTGGAGAGAAAGTCAAAAGTTAGCCCCATTCTGCTCAGGCCGTCCAGGTGAATCAAGCCATGCCTCCTGGCCTGTTGTAAATTCTCTCTAGTCCCTGCCCAGGAACATTTAGCTCTTCTTCCACCTCGGTGTTGGCATTTCCCCTGCCACATCGTTGCTGCACGCCTTGGCTGGAAACGAGTGGGGTTGCTGTGCACCAAGCGCACAGAGGTAGGCGCTGACATGCAGTCCCTCACGCTGCTCCTGGGCACCCTCCTTCCTCCAGATCATTTCGTGATGGCAAGCGCCTTGGGGGCTCTGTCAGGATGGAGAAAAGCAGATTTCTGTGCTATTTCTGATTCCCACTGTGTCCAGAGACCCTCCTTCCCACCCTCTTCCTCCGAGTCCCATTGGTGTTGAAGCTGGTTGCAGCACTGCGCATGGTGCTGCTTGTAACAGGAAATAGGATTTCATAATTCCGATTTGAACGTTTTTGTGTTTGGCTCATCTCCCAGCAGCCTACCTCCCCGACGACCCCAAGCAAGCCAGTGGTGCCTCTGGAGTGGGCATCTGGAGTGGTACCCAAGCCTGACCCAACAGTCATTAACAAGCACATAAGGAAGCTGGTGGACGTAAGTATTTGGAAGAACGTATTGGTCAAAGGGAACAATAGCTTTGATACTGTCATCATTGTAAGGAATTTCATTTGAGGTTTTCAAGGAATTGTTGCAGTTGGGATGAAATTCAGATATCTGATAACAAATTTGAGCTTTTACTGACACCTTCAGAAATGTTTTTGTTTTAGTCCTGGAATCAGAGATGGCATTAGTAAGCGGGTTTCCAGAGGCAAACAAGCAAACTCTCAGGAACAGCTCAACCTGGCTGCTGTGCAATGAGTTTAGTTAGTAAATATAAATTGAAAGGGCAAAGCTGAGTTTTCACAGCTCTAGCCACTCAGTTAATATCTGATAACAGACAGCTGGAAACATAAATAGTCAGAAACAAGGACTCACACATTGTGCTAGGTCCAGGGAAGGTCTCCGGAAACCCTCCCCTGTGCCAAGTGTTGCACTGTGCTGATCTGCTGGCAAAAGACATGTTCCTTGGTGTCTGTATGTTAGTGCCTGCTGGCCAAGCTGTCCAAAGGGCACAGATCAAGTCTACTGCTCAGACCAGTATACCAGAAACAGACTTTATTTATTTTTTTTTTAATAGAAACTGATTATCCAACATGCCAAGGTTAAAAAAACATCCCCGTTCTCTAAGGAGCCACCTGACAGAAAGCAAATGCTGACTGGCAAATTCACTGTTGGCTGCTGCTTTCCCAAGGGTGACAACCCCTTGGAAGCCCTACTCTGGTGGGAGGTGCTGTATCTGCCCGGTGGGTAGCTCCCGGCTGGGCAAACACCTGCCAATTTTGCTGCTGTATTTGGAACCTCCCCATGAGGCTCACGATGTGCTCAATGACTTCAATGGGTGCTTAGGGAGTACATTATTACTCCTGACTGACTCCCTCTGGACTTTGGAGATTAAATTTTGAAGTGGAGCTGAATTGGAATGACCTGAATGTTTTTCCTTGACTGACTTCTACACCAGTGCAGTCTCTCTGCCTGTTTCTGGTTTTCAGCTTGCTGTCATTTGACCATCCAGTGCATATTATGCATGGTAAAGACAGTACTGTCTTGGTATCACTTTAAAAATCTGGGCATGAGGTCATGGAGAATTACAGCTGGGATCTTGCAGCTTCAGTTTGGAAGGTGACATGTTAGGTGATGCAAACAAAGCCAAACACCTTGAGGTCCCTTTGGAGAGAGCGAGCCCTGTTGTGTTAGTGTGTGATTTTGTGACTTTTAGTGAGGAACCAGGAATGTGTTGTAGACAATGAAGCAAGATATCCTTCTGCTTTTTACAAATTAATAACTAACTCTGGGAGGAACTATTAAATTCTGATCTTGTCTGCATTACAAGTCATTAATTGGGAGGAACTATTAAATTCTGATCTTTTCTGCATTACAAGTCATTAATTGGGGTTATATAGTTAAGATAACTCAAACAAAGTCTTCAGTCTCTCACTCAGACTACTGATATATTTTGCAGTTTCCTCTTTGTACATGTTTTTCTGTTTTGTTTTGTTTTGATTGTTTTTCCTCTTAGTGTGGGATGCACGTGCTATTTCTGTATTGCTTTTGTCAGTGCCATATGTGTTGATAAAAATTGCTCCACATCCAAAACTCTCTTTAATATAGCTTGTTTAAATCGCAAGTCTGTTGCAACTCCTTAATCTTTCCAGAATGTGGTGGGCAAAGGAAATGCAGGCCCCCGTTCCACATTTTTGGCCTGGTTCAGGAGGAACCAGGTCTTGAGTCTCACAGAATTAAAGCATAGTTTGGGGCTGTTATGGATACAGCTCACCAAGAGGCTCACCACACCACCCTGTACAACTGTCTTCATTTTGCCAGTCTTTGTCATTCAGTAGCTGCTTTGAGTAGTGCTTTAATGTGTTGTTTTTGCATATTGATTCCTTCTTGACATTGTATTTTTGAGGTCTGCCAGTCATCAGTTACACGTCACTTGAGGGGCGCTTTGAAATTGGCTTCTTCAAATTCTCATTAAATTAAGGACACTACAAACATTTCAGAGGTCTCAGGATATTAAGTTCTTGTCTTTGTCAACCAAGTATTAATCTATAGAGAGAGTTTGTGTTTCAGAATATGTCTTTGAGATATTCATGTTGACTTTGACACGTTTTTCCCATCAGACCGATAAAACGTGTAGCTTTAATGCCCCTTACAGATCTCTGCAATTACTATGACAGACTATAGTAATTCCTTAGCAGCTAAGGAAGGCTTCCATCACTTCATGCAACCTTTTAAATTTGATCCCATGTCTCTTTTTACTTAGTGGTATGCTGGGGTGGGTTGATGGGAGGGAGTGGTTGTTAGATGCAAAGTGCGTGTGATCCGGTTGTCAAAGTATTAGTAAGCAAATTGGATTGAAACAGCACTGTCGCAGATCAGGGGTGACCAGCTAAAAGCTAAGAGAAGCCAAAAACATCCGAACTACTCATGGGAAAGCTACTGCTGGGCTGTTTTTGTTTGATTTCTTTTTTGTGATTAAAATATATACTTAATGAAACAAAGGGAATATGTCACATGGGGCAGAATTTTAGTGACATTTCCAAAAAAAAGAAGAAATAAAACCAAGAATAACTATGTCTGAAGAGGTGTGGAGAAACTTCACTAGCTAAATTTTGAGGTCAAGTTTTCTCAAAAAATTAGCCATTTTTCCCCCTACAGTCAAATAAGTATGCATATTGAAGTACCGAGTAGCATTTTATAGGAATGAAACAATGGAACAAAGCATGTGATTAGTAATGTTGAACATTCATTTAAATGCAATTATAAGATTGAAGAGCTGGTACAGATTCAGGACAGGCTGCATGTTATGACAATCATTTCCTTTTGTTTTTCCAGTCTGTCTTTAGGAACTATGATCATGACCATGATGGCTATATTTCTCAGGAAGACTTTGAAAGTATAGCTGCCAACTTCCCCTTTTTGGACTCTTTCTGTGTGCTGGACAAAGACCAGTAAGTTTGGAGATATCTTGTTTTTTGTTTTTTTGTTTGTTTGTTTGTTTTTGTTTTTGTTTTTCTCTTTGTTGTTTTTGTTGTTTTTCTTTTCCTTAACTGAAAAACTCATTAAAACAAAATGTTGAAGAGACAGTGTCTCCCAGATAGATCTCCAAGCCTCTCGTGTCTGTCTTTTCACTTAAGAACTGAAGATCACTGAAGGTTGAATTCTATTCTCATTTAACTTCTTATGCAGTAGTGGGTCATATAAGCCCACCCAGGCTGGAGTCCTGCTTTACCTGGTACTTTAAAAATAATTTATTTAATAGCTTAATTGAGGAATTCCTTCTGGAACTGAGCTGAAACCCATAGAGTACTGTCAAATTACACTGGAGATGCTGTACCCAGATCAGCCATCAGACTGATAAATAAGTTGTGTATGGGACAAGGGAAATGAGTATATGAGATGGTAATAAATATTCTAGGAGGTGCTGGTGGTCAGCTACATGCATAAGCGTTTGGACTGTGTGAGTAGAAAGTGGAGGTATAAATGGTGGTTTATGATAATAGGAAGTTTACATGCTCATTTAGGCCCCCTGTATATATGTAGTCTTCCTGTGGATTCAGATGTTGGTGAATCTAGCAAAACATTTGAGCACATGAATTGTGCTCTTGCTGGTTAAGAACTGAGTGGTCTCAAATTCCATTTCAATGAAAGCATCTCCAACCCTTCCAGTGAGAAATCTATAAATAGTATTTTGCAATGATTTCACTTCACAGTTGCACCATGTATGTTTTCAGTTGAAAATACACAAAAAGTGCAGTTCAGCTGATTGCAACACTGACTGTATGATTGTCTTGGCTTGTAGCTGGTGTTTGTTTTGTAGATGGCTCTTCTCTATCTTTCAACATGAAGTAGTTGATTTCACACCTTGCAAATATTATCACCAAATGTTACTGTTCAGTAACTGCAGGATGTTCCTAATCCCTACTCCTGGTTTGCCTTGGGCTTTCTGAGACTTGGGGAAAACATCGTGCTTTAAAGAACTGACAGGTTTAGAGCTGTTTGCAGCAAGTTTGTCCAGAGCTTTGCTGTTCATCAGTTCAAACAGACACAGTCCCTATCTGCCAAGGGAAAGACTGAGTGTAGTCACTTGGGACGTAAGGATACGCTCTAAAGGACATCAAGCAGCAGGAGGATGTGTTTTGGGCAGTCCATTCATTTCTAATTCCTCAGGCTGTCCAGCTCGTAGTTCCCTTGCAGCGCTCTGCATGAACCCCATGGGTACGTCTGGCACCAAAGCCTCCGGCTGAGGCTTGCAGCTTACCAGAACTAGTGAACCTCACAGCTTGGGAAACTGATAAAAGCTCTGTTTAAGTAATTTGTGAAGTTTTTTGTTTTGTTTAACTGGGTGCACTAAAACCTTGGACTATGTGGGGACTTGTTTCCCATTGTCTTTTCCTGTGTCCAGGATGAACCAGTCAGACCCAATATTTACCACGCAGGTGCTGTCTAGATACCTCCCCGAATCTCATGCGCTCTTGCACTATATCCCAACCATGCACTCTGTTTGGTAGGTCTGGTGGCTAACACCAGCCTTTAAGCTCTCCTCCAGACCTCGATGCGTAGATTGCAGCTAGCAGAGCATGGCTGTTTCTCTAACAGCCCCTTTCGAGAGCTTTGCAAACCCAAGTCCCGGAGAGAAGGTGTTTGACCAGGGCTGTAGCTTGCTCTACCGTGCTTCAATGGGACGTGGCACGTCGTTCATGGAGAGCAGTGGTGGGTACCCAGAGCAGCCCCTGACCCCCTTCCAAGTCAGCTGGCTCCATGGCTGGCTGGGGCAGCAGTGGCCATGGGCCTAAGGAGTCTCCTTCACATGATGGCCTGGTCTGTGCCACCAAATGCTCTGATACCATGAACAGGTGAGAAACCAAGGCCCGTGCTGTGAGTTCAGTGTCTGCTGTTTAATGAAGAATAAGAAACACAAAGGCTCTAAGGGAAAGCTTGTTTCTTCTGCCAGGACTGTTGTAGCTCTTTCAAAGAACATGCTTTGTGTGCTGCATGCTTTCTGCAGTGAGAAAATCCTGATGTGTTCACTGCTATGAGCGGTGACAGATCTATTCTACTTTTTTTTTTCCTAACAGAGATGGTCTTATAAGCAAAGAAGAAATGATGGCATACTTTCTGAGAGCTAAATCACAGTTCCAGTGTAAAATGGGACCAGGGTTTATTCATAATTTCCAGGAGATGACCTATCTTAAACCAACTTTCTGCGAGCACTGTGCAGGATTTGTAAGTATGTTTTTAGTAATAGTATACCTCACATACAATTCCTTATACTTTAGCGTAGATGTGGTGAAGCTGGTTCCATGTGCTGTTAAAGTTTCTTCAGTTTGGCCAAATACCACATTGCACTTAGAAACACAAAGCATTTCCTCATGTTGTAGCCCTGGTACCCAGTTTTGTTTTGGTGGTTCCTGAATACTGGCATTTGTAAGAATTACTGTTGCAGGGAAAAAGTAAAATTATGTTAGCTAAAGGACATTAGAGACTGTATGAATGGCCTTACTTGGTTTATCTTAAGTTCTTTAATTTGGCTTGATTTCCCATGTAAACAAGCTCAAGGGAAAATGGGTGTCTGGAACAGAGGATGTAGATGAAGCAAAAGCCGTTCTTTCTCAGGAAATGGCACATGGCAACATAGCTCTGCTCATAATTCTCTGAATGGCCATAACAGCCTTAATCCTTTCCCTATTGAATTAACAGATCTTCTAATTTGGTCAAGAAATCAGAAGTACTTTCAACAGTTCTGTAACATAAGAAACTTTTGCATTTATTATTTTTTTAAGTTGCTTTTTCTCTCAGTCATAACTTACAAGCCATTTATTAGGGTGCCCTATACAAAGCTGGCAAACCATTATGTTTGTGATCATTTGTGTTGCTTGCAAACCTCTTCCAGCTTTTTCCACTTCAAACCAAGTACAGTAAGGAAAAATTAGTTATTACAATTTAGATGTCACTTTAACGTGCACACCTTGCTGAAGTCCAATGCCTGCATGTGTCCAGCTGCAGCAGTGAGCAGGGCTAGGAGTTTCCACCAGGGCAGAGGTTCCTGCTCTCTGCTTACACATGTTCCCTGTCGCGGCTGCTGGTTGAGGCCGGGGAAGAAGGAATTCCGCCTATTTCCGCTGGAAGTGCAGAAACCCCAGAGGTGACAGAGTTAATGCTGATTCAGGAGCCTGCTGGTGGGCTCTCCAGCTGACAGCTCCAGCAGACTGTGGGGCGCTGGAGGTGACTGGCCTGAGCCTATTGTTTCGGGCCCTCGGGAAGACGTCACTGCGTTCGTGACACTTGGCTCATGCTTGGAATGCTTCCATGGCCAAGCAGGGGCTGAGGAGTGTCCTGCGATGTTCCCTCCACCAGACATTTTTCTCCTGCATCATTTTGCTGGCTGGCCATTGTTGGATTTTTCATGTCTCCCCAGTTACATCCAGTGCAGGAATAAAAATGAGTAAGGGGTTGTACGGGAAATGGAAATAAGGTCATTTTTCCTGTCAGCTCACTAGATTAATTGGCAATGTCCTGGGGATGAGTTGGGCAGATAAGACAGGAACTAACGATGAAACCTGCCATGTGCTTGTTGTACATCTCAGTGCCATCCATCCATGGGTGGAAACTTAATTTTGAGCTGATGCAGTGATTCACCATCAAAAAAATGTGCACTGACTGTGCAGCAGGATGAATGGGCATTACAGTGCGATGTCTGCTGTACCCAGTAAAATATCTATTATTAAAGTGATATGAACTTTAAAGGTCAAGCTAAAATCAAATGCCATTCACAGTGTGAAATTGATATGCCCACTGCCGGTCTCAGTTCCGACCCACAGCTTGAGTTGCGCCATGTGTCGGGGTGGGTGACCATCCATCCCTTCCGGCTTCGTAATCCGAATTTGCACAGATCCTCTTACCCTGGAGCTGGCTCAAGCCAGCTTTGCTGCAAAGCTGTGTCAGATGGATTCAAAGCTTTAGGTCAGGATCATGACATGGCACTGCAGGGAAGCTGTGCCTACTGTGCGTAACCATGATAGCGGTGCCAAATTGGAGTAAGAGGCAGGTATGGAGCTAAGAAGGTGAGGAGAAAGCTCTTCAGTGGGAACAGAACAGCTCTGACGACAGAAATAACAGTCCCCACCCCATCAGGCGATTCCAGCAGAGATAGGTGAGGAATAGCATCGGGCGGGGGGAGCCGTGGCAGCTCTGCAGCTGCTCTCCCAGGAGGGGCCGGGGGCTCCACCGCCGCTGCTCGACCACCTCACCTGCATCGCTCTGCACATCTACAGCATCTGCAGGAAAAGAGCAAGCAGCAGGCTTCCTATGGACTTTTCTTCCACTGTTGTCCCTTCTGTTATTTTATTCACCTTTCTTTCACCTTGCCTAATCTGGTTTTCTCTCTTTCCAAGCCCCTGTTTTTCCTCACAAATTCTTTTTTGCAGCATATGGGATTTTTTTTTTCCCCAGCATCTTCCTATTCTGTCTTATTTTACCCTTTCCTTTGTACTCTGAATGTTCTGCAGCTCTTCCTTTTGGACATTTCTTTACTCAGCACATTCACCCCCTGCACACTGTGCATGCCTTCTCAAAAGCACAGCAAGGAGCCACGTGCAGTTTCGACCACCTGGATGTGCTCATCCTCCCTATTAATATTTTGAATGAGTTCTGGATAAACACTGCAGTCCCTGATCTTTTTCCTTTAATACTGGGCTAGGCTGTCCTCTCTCTGCCTCTTAGAGTGAAAATGTTTGTTTTTATAATGCCATGGTTGTAGTCATCTCTCTTCTGAGTGTACAGATAAAAATTTGCTAGGAATTTTTTTTCTCCACTTCCAAGCAATCCTGCTCAGATCACAGTCAAAGCTTCCCAAAACTGGGACTGCACATGCTGCCTTCTGGAGGGTCAGCATTTGCTTGCTTTGTGCTTCAGCAAGGACAGCGTCTGGGAGGAGGCAAAGAGGGAATTTCGTGGCTTCTCTGCCTGTTTCAGGCTTCAACCATTTTGTAATGGAAGAAGTCAGGTGAATGAATCAGCTTGCTAGGGGTGGGTGTGCTGGGGACCAGTCTGGGCGCCAAGAACCTCATTTTTGTCCCCAGTGGTGTTTTCATCTGCTGTTCTTGAATGGCACGGGCCATTCGTGTGTCAGGAGAATGGATGTACAATGGAAGTTACCCCCAGATAGCATGAAGTAAGCTAGAAGCAGAACACGCTCTGCTGGTTTCAGTAAGCTTGATATGACAGCGATTTTTTACCCATTCCTGGAAGCACGTATCAGCTGTGTCTCTCCTTGTCTGGCAGTCCCACTGTAGGCAGTAGAAACAAGGGGGAAGCCACACAAGTCTTACCACAATTAGAGGGGGAGGTCTGCCTAACAGGAAGGGTGTTAAGAGCAGTTGTATCCTGTTTGTGCTTTTGTAGCCATTGGTACTTCCTCATTGTGACCGTGTTTTCCTTCCGGCTTTCTTTTCTGATTCCTTGATGTTCTTTTGTCTTTCTTTGCAGCTCTGGGGTATAATCAAACAAGGCTACAAATGCAAAGGTAAATAAATATGTTGCATGGATTTTTCATGATATGGGTGCTGGGTTTTAGCAGAATTCAACTGTATTTTTTACTAGAATGGCAGCTGTTCATCCAAATGTTGCTTAGGCACTTGGTACTGGCTGTGACCAGTGGCTGCTGCCACCCCACAAAGCCTCGCTGCAGCAGGGGATGCGGCAGTTCTGGGAGCTGAAGGTCCAAAGCAGCCACAGGCTCCATGAGGTGTCACTTCTTACCAGCAAAAAAATTGCATCTCAGAAGACCAAGTATCCTTATTCCAGCAGGGAGACATCCTGAAATATATCTCCTGAGACTCGGGGTCAGGAAAAGGTCTGCTAACAGTGCTGTCTTAATCGTGTGCATCTGCAGGCCTGTACTGAAGGCTAGCTGGCCTTGCAGTGCAACAGTGGCTGAGCTAGAAATAGAAATATTTAATTCCTGGACTGCCTAGCAGATCTCATTGCAAGTTCTTCTGCAGAAGTCCAGCTTTAAAAAAATCCTAGAGTTCTTATAGCCCTCTCAGTTGCTTTCACTAAATGTTTTATCGCTTATGCAGTACTTGCACCATATTGAGCAGGTCAGAACAAGAACGACACTGTAGTGGTCCTCATTGGCTCTAAAGTCCTGGACCAATTTATTTCTCGAGCAGCCCAGCTCTGGCTGAAGGGATTTTCACAGCTGTAGTTGCATCTCAGTTATTCACAGAGGAATGTTCATGTGGGAGCTTCACAGTCATATTTATATGCAATCTCTTTTTTCCCTCAGTCTTACCCTGGCTCCGAGGAGAAGGGTGAAGATTTGGCAGGTTCATTTTTTAGGATACCCCCTATTCCTGTCTCCCTCTCCCACCCACGAACATCTCTTCCTCTGAGGGGTGGGGAAAATGCCCATGGCTAAGCCACCGCATGAGGCTCAGCTGTTCCTGATCGCCGTCATCTGAGCAGCTACAAAAGGGCCAGTTGCAGTCTGCACTTTTACTGCTAGGCTGAGGGAAGGACAGCAGAGTTTTGTCACAGCAGCCCTGTAAACTTGAGATCCGAAAGCTGAGCTCTGTCCTGCATCATTGCTCGTAACCGTGGCCCAGTGGGGAGAGAGCAAAAGCGTCTCTAGCATCAAAGTCACAGGCAGTGGAGCGTGAGAGTAAGAGCCGAGCTTCTTGCTGGGATCTTAAGGTGTTCAACAAGTGCAAGTAGTGCCTGCCCTTGGCGAGTACGAGCTGCTGCACCATGGCTCGTGAGATAAAGCTAGGCAGGGTGGTCTACGAGTGGTGAAGGAGGTTCCCCACTGCCAAGAGAGATCTGTACTGTATTTTGGATTTTGTTGTTGTTGTTGTTACCTTTAGGACAGGCAAAGCCACAGCCGGGAAGGTACTTCAGTACCGGTCATAGGAACAAATTGATGGCAGAACCCAGAACTCTTACCCACTGTGTGTCATGCATTCATTGTGAAATCATCATTTCCGATAACGATATCGTCTCCCTCTTTCCTTCTGCTGCCAGATTTCTGTTAATGGCTGCCATAGAAATGGTTTATTTTTGTAACTCCCTACACATCCTCTGTCAAAGTATTTGCTTGGTCAAAGTCCCTCCTCGCACCTGCCTGCTAACAGCCCCGAGGGACCACCGGGTAGCCGTGACTTTACTTTTGGTAATTTGACAATTCCCTCCTTCACAGATTGCGGTGCCAACTGCCATAAGCAATGCAGAGACCTGCTTGTGCTCGCCTGCAGGAAGTTTTCCAGAGGAACCTCTGTGGGCAGCAACCATGGCTCCCTGCCTAGCAGCCCCTCTCTGCCGCCAGGTGAGAGCACTCTTTTGTTTCTGTTTTAAACCATTTCTGGCTTCCTCTTTAATGGCCAGTGTTCTTACTGCCACTTTTAATTTTTCCTTTGTACCAACACACAGAGCAGCCCATGTACTTTCCACTGCGCTGGCTTGTGTTCAGTGCTTTAATTACAAGAGCTTTTTCTGTGGAGAGCTGTGGTGGCCTTAGTCTCCTGCCTGAGCCTCCTTGCCCTACTATCCCAGCTGAAAATATAAAAAAAATAAAATGAGAACTGGGGAAATTGTACTTCTCCTCGTAGGACACTTAGGGGCAGGGTCTTGGAGACAGAGGGGCACAATTCTGGCTCTGCCTTGCCCCCCGGGCATGCAGATGGAGTGAGAAGGAAACTGTGCACACAAGGCCAGAATCAGTTTCTATGCAGTATATGGATATTGCTAATTATATCACTGCTTCATATAGAGGGTTATCTGGAATGAAGAGCAACCTCCTCCAGAGCTTTCTGCTGCAGTTACGCAGCTGCCTTCTCCTCCATGCACCCTAGTGCTGCCTGCGCAAAGTACCCCTGCAAACCATCATGCAATTATATATAATGGCATATAAAGACCCAGTCCTGAAATAGTTTTCACTACTAAAAGACTTGCATAAATCTTCCAGAATAGCCAACTTTTTTTCTGGCCCTTTAAATCCCTTCTTTCTCTCCCCTTGAGCCAGGCTTAAGATATCTTTTTGTAAAGATCTTGAAGGAAAATATTTAAAATAAATAATTCCACCTTCTCTTTCAGTCCAGGATGAGGTATTTGAATTTCCTAGCGTTGCTACAGAACACCAGGACCTTGACGGCAGAGCTATCACCCTCGTCACTGGCTCCTCACGGAAAATTTCAGTGCGGCTGCAGAGGGCAACCACCAGCCAAGCAACACAGACAGAACCACTGTGGCATGAGCCAGGCTGGAGCGATTCAGGTTCCCACACTTTCCCCAAAATGAAGTCCAAGTTCCACGGCAAAGCTGGGAAGAACAAAGGTTTTGCAAAATGGGAGAATGAAAAGCCCAGCACACAGGCCGATGTAGACATAGAAGCTGAGGCCCCCCAGCACATCCTGGATCACAACGGAATAGAAACGCTCCCCGAAAGACAGGAATCTGAGGTGAGTTGCAGAAGCAGCCAGGACAAATTAAAATCTGCTAGTCTACGGTGTCATAAGGTTATTTCATGATTTTCAGGACACTTTTTCATTCAATTTTGCTTCTTGCACAAGAGTCACTTTCAGAAAAACGCCAAATCATCCACAGATAATTATTTTCTACACCGCAGCGTGTATGTACTGTAACACTGTAAATGGGGTTTTAGCTTTTTGTACCATTAAGTGCTTTTAGGAGTTTTTCTTTTTGAGAATCATTAAAATATCTGGCCAAAATATGTTGTACCCTTGCACCACATAGCGCTGTATTAGGCTAGGGCAGGACGTTGGCCTGGTTACTGTTGCTCTCACCCATAAAGTTCATGCTTCCAAGGCCTCATGCTTTTATTCACTGTTTTTGGTAGAATGTAAGTGCCTATTTTCTTTTGGTTACAGGATAGCTGATTGCTCATCCCAGAACACAGAAAAATAGATGACAACTGTAATACAGCAAGAGTTGACAGACTGTCATAGAGCACATTTGGCCATGGGAAGTTTTCCTGTACCTCATACTTTTAATTCAACCGTAGCCCTGTTTTCCTAGCTGATAGGTGTTAAAAAGCACTATTTATTTCTCGCATGATTAAGTCATTTGGATGAACATTGCACGGACACAGCAGAACAGATCTCTGCACTCAATGTTTTTTCTCTTGTATGACTTTGTGGAAACTTCCTCTACATGCCAGTGAGGATATATTTGGCCTCCTTTAAATATACTGCATCATTTCAGTATGTCTGCCAGCAACAACAACGGTGAGGACAGAAGCCAAGCATCTACGTTCGTTTGATAACACTCCTTTGTCAGAGGCTTGTAATGATTTTTAAGGAAAGAAGTAGGTGTGTATGTTGATTAAATCTCAAACAAAAATCTTTCAGAAAAGTCCTCTATACTGAAATCCTTTGCACACCTGGGGTTATGAATTTTGGCATGTTTACATTGCTATTGGGAGTGCATTGATGTTCAGCACAGCGATACCAGTTCCCAGACCAAGGATTCTTCGAGCATGCAGCGTGTGGCCGGGAGCGAAGGAGTTCCAAGACACTATGCAGATGTCTGGTGATACTGCAAGGGAGAGGAGTCCTCTCTGCCAGCACTGATTATGGTAGAATTAGTATGTAATAAACAACTTAGGTTTAAGTGTGTGTCTGTATGTGTATGTAGTGCTTCATGTTTTTCTCAGGGTAGCAACACATACATGTTAAGACTAAAATATAATGCTAAGCATGCTGATGAGCAACCTCTGAATGAAGTTTGTTAACGTAGGGTCTAACACCTCAGACAGCAATGACTGAAGAAGCAGGCTTGAAGTGGGATTTCTCAGAAGCTCCTAAAAGTTACCTAAGGTGCACAGCCCTCACCTGGAAAAAGAGAAAAACAAAACCCAGGACAAAGCTCAAACCTGAACAGCGTGGTCCACATTGGCATACACATCATTGTCTTCCCCCTCCACGTTCCCACAGAAATAGATGGCTGTGGGAAGCACACACTTCAAATTAAAGCAAGCCAAATATAAGATTTCCTACAAAATTCAAGCCATTGCACCCTTCACCAGGGATCGAGCCCTGAAGATCAAAGAGCACTTCCACAGACTTCTCTAACCAGAACTGACCAACTCCTCTGTGGAAACGCGACTGTTAACTGCACTGACTATATAGGGCCTGCTCAAATTTGCAGGTTTCCTTTGTTTTCCAACCCAGCCAGTAATGATGGTAAAAATCTGAGGAGAACAGAAAAAGAAGGCGCTCTTAATGTTTTAAATCTGAGAAAGAAGCACTGCAGCGAGCACTGATTTGCGAGCTAAGATGAGGGCCAGAAGCATCCTTCACTTGTACTGCTGCAGGCAAACAGACATTAGCAAAAATACGTCTGTGTTTCCTGTGGTGGGTCGGGTGATGGGTCACCACACGCTGGCTGCACAGCTACCGTTACAGCACACGGCTTGCACACAATGAAAATGATGTGGTAGAGAATTTGAATAGAAAAATTTGGTTACGCTCCAGGCTGTTGATGGATCTGTTGAGATAAGCTTTTTAACAGTTTATAAATGAAATGTTCATGCGCAAGTTCATTCTTAATATCATTTAAGAGTTTTAACCAGTGTTCGGTCTGTACAGCTCAGGCCATTTCTTGCAGGCTTTTGAAAGTTAGTTGCAGCTCTTGCTCTGAAAGGTGCCTGCTCTCCTATTTGTCAGGCCCACAAACCATGCCTATCTTCATTTCTTTGTTGGACAAGAATGTTTCTAGTACACAACCCTTACCTACTCCCCAGGATATTTACAAACTTCTTGTCTAAGTTATTTAAAAAGACTAGGCGCTCTATGTTCTTCCAAAGGCGGCCTTTTTAAGGACACATTTTTCCACATATACGGTCATCAAGAGGTAGACTCACATTTAAAAGAGAAAAGTGATGTCTTCTGCAGAAGTGGCTCCCACTTTCTGGGGGAATTTTCTACTAGCAAGGAGACTGCTTGAGTTTCAACCCACTGCAGAAATTTCATCAATGCATCTCCTGAAAGCCTGGCAGCTTTGGGCAGATATGTGCTTACCTCAGCAGTAGCTAGAATTAAGTTGTAGATCAAGTACAGACTGTATACACACACCCAGCCGATCCTGCAAAGTATTGCCGTGTCTAAGGAGGACTCATGCTAGGTGAGAATTTTGAGCTCCTGCTGGAAACCCTTTGCTTTAGGCATCTTAAGAAGGGGAGTGATGAGAGTATTGCAGGCAGTGTTCACTGCCATTGGGAAACTTAAGAAAAAGATACCGGGTAGAAATACAGCCACCCATGGAAAAGGAACAGATTCATCATAGACAACGTAATAATTCAATAAAAAAAAAAAAAAAGTATTAGCAGGCTGTTTGCAGCAGAACTTTGATCTTTTTAGTTTTACAGCAAGCAACTGAGAGTGGAGAGAGCTGGCAGGGCAGGAGCAATCACTTTAAGAAGTTGGTGTAAGATGAGCTCCTTACCTTGGAGGAAGCCGGAATACATGAAATAAAAAAATCCTTTTCTCTCCTTACTTCACAGTTGATGTCTTTATCTGAACAGGGGCAAGACTTTTCCCCATGTCACATAAACAAGTTTAGTTCCCCAATCTGAACAAAGCAACAAAGAATTTCTTGTTCCATGCTCCTGACTTCACAAAAATGAAGCCATCCCAGATCCCAACCGAGCTATACACCTCTGCTGTCCATGGTGAAATCCTGCCAGCTAGAAGTAGAGCAATTCTAGGAGAGCGTTCAGGAGAAGGTGCCATAATGTGAAGTGTACTGGATTAATGAAGTAGCTAAAGTGAGGAACAGTCCCAGATGATGCTGAATACTTCTACCTCATCCATTCTTCCTTGTCTCGATACTCAGGATCTTTAAGACTCTGGGTGGGAGGAGGGGGAATTTATATTTTTTGAAAGAGTGGAAAGAAGATAGATTATGCCAAACCTTATTTATATGCCATGTCTGATTTACAGCCATATCTGTGAATGCCAAGGAATACAAGCAATGACAGTAGGTGAAAAATGCAAGTGTGTGGGTGGACCCTGTAAGAGATTGTATGGCTGTTCAAGCCAAACCCACCAGGACTTTCTGTGCTTTTGCAAAACCTACACAAAGCCTTGTGTTACAAATATGGGAGTTTCAGCTTTGCCATCAGATTTACCAAGAAGCCCTGAGCGCTATGCAAGTAGTCAAGTGGACACCTGTCTGAGTGAGCTGTAAAACAAGAAAGCTGTATTCCAGCTCTCTGCCTTGCTCTAGATCTTGCCCTCTCCTGCCCCAAGTCTTACCCAGCCTTTGGACTTTAAAAGAGTAATCCCAGCTCTATTAAGAAACATTTTCCTAGACAAGGCATCTTCTCAAAGGAGAATTCCTCAGCGAGGGTAAGTCAGAGGAAAGGGGCAGGGGGTGACACAGGGGACAGTAACATGCCTTCTAATCAGAGCTAGTCCAAAGCATGAATTTTCCTTGGCTGGGAAAGGTGGGCCTTTCTCCTTTCAATACAGGAGAACATAAAAAGCTAGGCTGCAGAGCAAGATTAGCAGCAGCTGCTGCCTAAAATGTTACATTTCCTGAACTGTAATGGGCCATCTGCTGTCACCCCCCCATGGTCTGTTGCTCAGGGACTCCTCTGTGGAAGCCAAAGTGAAAGCAGACGCTGATGCAGCCCCCAAGGCTTTCCCACAAGGAGCTTGGACACCTCTGCTTGAGGCAGCCTGAGCAGCCAGACAAGGATCCTTGCGGTTTGGGACACAAGTTCCAGAAGTTTCAAGCGTCTCTATGGGAAATAGTTTGATGTGAAGGATCTTGGACACAGGGGAAAAAAACACCATGGAGAACAAAGAACAGACACATGGAGACTAAGCGTGGGAAGAAGTGTGCTCAGAGAGCTCTCCCTCTCTACGTGACACCAGGAATGGAAGGGGACCCCAACAGAGACCCAGCAGAAGGGGAAGGAAGGAAGGAGGGAAGAAAGAAAGGAGATCTGAATGCAGATTTCAGGGAGACAAGAGGCAGGAGAAACAAGGGCTTGTTGTTCTGTGATGGTCACAGCCAAAAAAAAAATGTAACCAAGGTTTGCTTCACTCAGCATCAGCCTGCTAACTGATGGGCCTCCGTACAGCACAAAAAATAGCTCCAAGAACTTCTCAAGAGAGTCTTGATAGAGTCGGCCCACCCAGGGGCACTGGAGAAGTAGATGTAACTTTGGATCAAGTTTTTGAGTCATCAGCACCGNAAAAAAAAAAAAAAAAATGCACCGCAGCCAACATCTCTCTCTCAGGCTAAATTCATTGGAAAATCTGTGCCGAACTTCAAATTGCTGTTTACAGCTGCTGACAATCCACTCCTAAGAGACAGAAAAGCCATCAGCAAAAGGCTACTGCTGGGGCACTATGAAATTTAGCCAAAGAGTCTGCTTTTTCCATGAGTTAAGCCAATGCCGGAAAGTTTAAAGAGTCCTTATCGCCTTAATCTCTGCTTCATGTGTGAAAACGAGTTATGACCTTCCACCTGCCCACAGCACAGGCAGACTCTCTCTTTCTTTGGTTTTACAATAGTGTTTTCCTACTTTTTGTACTTGTTTTTCTCTCTTCTGTTGTGGGAAAGACCCACGTGGACAAGAGGGGAAATTACTGGACAATAAAGGGGAAACAATGACACTGACAGCACTCAGAGCTGTAAAAATCACAAAGTAAACACAGGAGAAAAAAAAATATATATTTTTTCCCTTCTAACCTTGTTTGTTTAGCCATTAAAGGTGCTACTTATTTTCAGCCAGAGAGGGAAGAAGGCAATGTTTACAGCTGGTAATAGCACTCGCTTTTTCATTTTGTGCCCCTTTCAAAAGGTATAACCCGAAACAAACAAGTACATTAGTATTTTGAGAGCCTGCACAGGGAAAACAGAAGTTCACATTCACATCACATACAGGTCTCTGTTTGAAGTGTTGATGTGATTCTAACATAAGGGTACACTAGGAGCCTGATAAAGCAAGCTTGGAGTTTATCATGAGCCAGCTTGTTTGGGATTGCTAAATCATGCTCAACACCTTAAAATGCATATGTTTTTGTAGCATGCCTGTAGCCCAATGGCAATCAGAAGTTCAGAGAGCAGCAGGATCAAAAACCTGGCAGTCATTAGAAGCAATAACACTGGAGTCTTATACATTGCAGAATTAAGGTTAAGTAAATCATGTGTGATGAGCAGACAGACCTTTTGCGTGCTCACCTTCATTGACCTAACAGGGAGCTGAACTAACTGCTAGTACTCCAAGAACCCACACAAGTCTTTTGGACACCTGACAGTCATCGGGTCTTCGTAAGATTCCTCTTACTCCCTGCTCAACTCTTCCCGATTCAGCGCTGTTTAATTTTTATTTCCCAGGTGCACAACCTGTCATGGGGAACACTCTTACGACACAGGACTTTTCAAGCTCCAGCCTCTTCTCATAACTGTCTACTGGCATCAGTCTTGCTTCCCTCTTCCCAGTTCCATCTGAGGACTTGAGTACTTGACTGGTGAGACTGTCTGGTTTCTTATTAGGCCAGAGGTTGGTTGATATAGAGCACAGTGTTTGGGGCACATGCCACATTCATTAATTCAGATACAAACAGCATTTTAATGGAGACACACAGTCGAAGCCCCCACCATGTTAGAACAGGTTACCTGCATGCCCTAGCTGAGAAATCCAACCTGTAGACAGAGGAGCCCCTCTGGGGGCCACAGCCTGTAATGGAACATCACCATGAAGCTGCACACTTCAGGGGGTTGACTAGAAAAGCAAGCTAAGGATTTCCAGCCAACACCAATCCTAAAGATAAACCAGTCAGGGAACAGCTACAAGCAAAAAGGCTTCCTATGGTGAATGATGCGTGGTGAAAGCTCAGCTTGACGTCCTTTCCCTTGTTGCACCACTGGTTTGCACACAGTAAGGAATAAGTGTTTATTCCTTAGAACCCAACTGTGACCATAGTGCAGATAGAATGCAGTATTTTAAGTCAGACAGAATGCAGTATTTTAAGTCATGTACCAACATGCCTGATGTGGGAAGCAAGCATGTGTCCAAGACTGCATCCTGTTCCTCAGTTATTTTCCTGCACAGTGACAACACTTGAGAGAGGGTTATCCTAAGAGACAGAGTAGAAAAGCAATGCAAGTGAAGCTTTAAGAAACAAAAGTTACTGTAGAGAAAGAGGCAAAGGGAAAAACAGAACAAGATGCCCAAAGCTTATAGAAGAAAAAGAAGAGTGGCAAGAAGGACCATGGTTTAAAGGAGGAACACTGTTTCACTGTATAAATGTTTGCTTGCTTAGTTGCCTTCTTGATCTCCTGAAGTTCTGCCTTCAGTCATGCTGCACAATGAAATCCAGCACATACATCCAATCCATCACAAGCCTAATAATCTTCACAACCCATCTCTGCCCTCCCAACTTCCAGTTATGGGATTCCTTCCAGCACAGCAGGAATCATGTTTGCAAAACAGTATCAAAGTATCAGGGCATCATACAGACAATAACAAAGCAGTGGCTGTTTGCTTTCATTAATAGAGGCTGCTCTCTCCACATATACAAAGCTTGTTTTCTCTGGAAAACAAAGCAGTCACAGCACACTAGGAGGAAACAACAGAGTAAGGAAAACAACAACAGCTGGCAGAAGCAAAATGTTTTCTTTTCTATAAAGCCTCCTGTTTTGCCTTTTTTTTTTCTCCCCAAAAAATCCCCCCTCAAACAGCAATAAAAATAGGGTCAGCTTACCTTAAGTCCTGGAAGAGAAGCTGCATATTTTGAGGAGAAAAGGCTAGCTGAAACAAGGGGAAAGGGAATCTGTGTTCCCCCTCCCCAGCATCTGCATTTCACCATGCCACCTCAGCATGCAAAGCTGAGAATATCCACTGTAGCAAAAGTCATAGCCTTGCAGAGAAACTGGCAGCTCTAGCACAGAAAAGTCTCTGAAGGTGCTGTTGCAACTCAACCAGAGGCTCTCTAAAGAGCCTCCTTAGTTCTCTCTTGCTAGAGATGGGTTTGCAGCAGTCAAAGGCACTGACAGAAAACACCAGCCTCTTTACCATGAGGAGCAGTATGAGGAAAAGCAGAAGCTGTCAACTTGAAGCTATTACATTCCCAGACAAAGGCACTTTACCTTTATCAGCCCAGGACTGTCCCAGTTGAAAGAATCTTAATTCTTAAAAATAAAATAAATAAATAAATAAAAAAATCACCACTAAAACCCACTGACCCAAGCAGTAATACCAGTCAAGGTATTACTCTCTCACAAGGGAGATAGCTTATCTGAAGCATCCCACTGCAAGAAACCATCAATACCTTCATGATGCAGTAACATTCATTTTTAGATGAATGGTTTGTGATTTGAACTGTATTAAGCTAAGATAGTTCTATTTTGGTGACCCCCAAACACCTGAATTCAATATGGAAAACTTTCCTCATCAGGCTTGTTGAATTTGTTCAAAGAAAAAAAAAAAAAAGCAAAAAACACTATAATAGACATTAACTCAGATTCCCAAGTACCTTTCATGGAAAGGCACTTCACCTCCAGCTTGTGAATCACTAGCAGCACCTAGTGGCCTGAATAAATTAAACGGGATTTTCAGATTGATCATGTAATGAAATATAGGGAGATAGATTCTAAACAATGTTTTATCAGCTTATTTACATGATCAGCTTGAATTACAGCAAAAACGGTGTTACACAGATTCTCTTAAATGTACTGTTATTTCTGTAATTCAAGGAACTTCTACCTGCGTCAATCTGAATTCAGCCCCCGGGGTACTTTAAGTAACCCAGAGACTGCCATCAGCACAGTCTCTGCTACAGCTAGGCAAGCAGGAACCTAGATTTCCCACAAGCTGGGACAGCATCAGGAGCGTTCCCAGAAACATACCATGTTCAGATGGCATGAAGGAGCATAACCTGGGAGACGGATGCTGACACAGCTTAAGAGTAACTTTATACAGAGACCCCAAAGAGAGACTGTGCTGCTACACCAAATCAGAGGGGAGGAACAGAACAAACTCAAAGCAATGAAGATCCATTCCTCCCATCCACTCCAGTTCTGACAGCTTTTAAGGAGGCAGAATGCACAGTACTTCTGGGACAATTAAAACATCTAAAAGAGATTAAAACAAAATAGATGAAACAGCCGGAAATCCCTAAGAGTTCCCAGCTACTGCAGCAACTGCTTCTTACTCATTACCAAGAAGGAAAAGAAACTAAAGCAAAAGGGAACATACAGATACTTTTATTGCTCACCTTTTATACAACAGCACACCTTCAGCCATTTTCTTTCACAGCTTGACAATGTTTATGTACACAAAAAACCCAGCAAGAAGCATTATGTGGCTTTCAGTAAAGAAAAAAAACAAAAAAAACATTAGAACATCAAACTCAGCCAGGCTTTGTTTTCTGCAGCAATAATAAAAGGGCTTCCTCCAGGCAGGAACGAATCTTTCCAGGCCGTAGTGCATTTCTTTAAAAAGACAACCCCCAAAACAAATTGCCCTAGATTTGCTGAGGCAGTGGTATTAACTTGCAACAAAATTAAATTTCAGTCTGTCATTTTTCTCTAGCTGATTTCAAGTAAAAATTAGGTTTGGAGGAGGAGCAACTTGTTTTGGATGGATGCAGGTCAGTTTGAATTGCTACACCTAACTACAGGCCTACACACACTATCAGTTCACAATTTAGCTTAGTTTTAAATGATCTTTGCAGATTTTGGCGGTGGTCAGTCTTCAGAGTTGAGCAGGTAGGAAAAAACTTTGTTTAGTGGAAGATAAGGCTACCGAACATGGCATCTACAGTAGAGCTCATATAATAGACAACAAACCTGTTTGTTAGATAGAATTTGCTGTGTGGGCCCACATATTTTAGTCAAAGTTACACACACAACAGGCCAGCAAGCCAAAAGCAATAGTCAGAACTGGTTTTAGATCATGTAACTGAACAATAATTGGGGGGATGCAGAAATTCTGTTGTGCATTACAACACACAATTTTGACCAGACGGGTCTTGATATTTCTCTAGCCAAAGTGGAAGGCAAACACAGCAGGTAGTTGCTCAAAACAAACACGCTTTGAGCAGAAGACATCAGTCCAACATCTAAAAAGCATGGCTATTAATTTATATTTAGGTGAAGTGCAGTGAGTAGTTATGATGCATTTAATTCAGACAGGTTGGGGCGGGAAGGGAAGTCTACAGAAAACTGTACTTTGCTCAATACAACACATCCCACCCAACAAGGTTCTGCCTGATGTGTACAAACCTGTACTAATTCAAGAAGCAATTAAGCCAGGCCTCGAAACCAGTTTTCTATCATTTGAGCTCTGCTGAAGCAAAAGTTTTTAGCAGCCTCAACTCGTGAAGTGTCTTCCTTGTCCAAAACCAGACTGGTTATACTGATAGCCTCCGTGCTGGAAGTGCTGCTCAAATTGCCCACCTTGATTAAAATTCTGTCCACCTCTGCCTCCCCAGCCTCCTCCTTGACCTCCACGGCCACCGCGACCACCGCGACCACCCCTCCCTCCTCCACGCCCACCCCCTCGATCACTGTGGGACCCACCATCTTGGTATCTGTTGTCTTGCTGGTAACCACCCCCCCCTTGGTAGCCACTTCCTGTGTATGAAGATGACTGGTAGCCACCATAGCCTCCTCCTTGGTAGCCGCCACCACCACCACCATGGTAGCCACCCGTTTGAAAACCTGCATCTCTGTAGTTGCTCTCCCTGTAGCTGCCATCCTGGTAGCCACCGCTTCCACCATCTGTCCAGCCTCCTTGGAGCTTGTTTCCTCTTCCACCTCCTCTGCCGCCATGATCATAACCACCACGTCCTCCTCGCCCACCTCGATCATGACTTCCTTGTTCGTGACCTCCTCGCCCTCCATATGATGAGTCATAGCCTCCTCTTCCTCCTCGGTCATGACCCCCATGGTCATAACCTCCTCGCCCTCCATATGAGGATTCATAGCCACCTCTTCCTCCTCTGCCGCCGCTTTGTTGTGGACCAGCCTCCGGTCTTTTCTGCCAGGGTGGCATCTCAGGAGGTGGTGGTTCAATTTCATTGGGCCTTCCTCCCCTGTCAGGTACTCTGCCCATTAGCACCTGCAAAGGGAAAGGGAGAACTGCCTTAGGAGTTCTAACACCTCACAGAAGAGTCACAGGAATTATCTACTACTCCAAGCGCTGCTAACAGACAAGTCTGGAGACTTGGGTCCCTCATTCAAACAGCAGGCTCATGAGTAAAGACAACATCAATAATCTTTCACTAAACCATTTACTACTGCAGACTGTTAATCTCAGACTGAGTTGCACCATATTCATGGCTTTCTCCTCACTCATGCTCTAAATTGATGTAGAAGCCATCAGCTATGATGATACCTTTGGTAAACCACTTGCAAAGGCTTTTATTTTTCAGTAAGGACACAAACTTTCTGAACTTCACACACCAACCAACAGGTTTCAGGCAGCACCAACCAGAGCTAAGCAAGACTCTGGAGGTCTTCAGCTGTCCAATGGTGCTGTGACATTAAGACTTTAACAAGACTACAAATGGAAGAAGACACTTGCATTGTTTCACATTTTTAAATGATACAAAAGAAAAGGCTTCAATGGAAGCAGGTTATTTTGTTTATTTCTGTTACTGTCTTGGGAGACATTTAATATTGATAACAAAGATAAATTAACAGAATATGGATCAGCAGCAGGGTAGTACTGCATTCCTAGTAAAACATATATAGTCTGATGATACAGTCACACCTGTCTTTCCACTTTATTTTATATTCTACACTAACTATACTAAAAAGGTGCAAAAATTATTTGGGGTGGGAGGTCAAATCAGCACACCACCATTCTATCCTAAATGAATTAGGACATTTCTCCATTCTGGGGTACCATCAGGTAAAGTGTGTATGTACAAACACAAATTTCAAAGTACCAAGTACACTTTGTACATAGCTACTGAGCTTCAAGTTCAGTGCATGTACTTTTGTGAGCATATTACTCCTGTAAAAACTTAATTCTTGAAAGAAGAGAAATTGTTTAGTCTTAGTAATGACACAGTAGGAATATGATTTAAGCTACACACCTGACAAGAATCTCTTATTTGCGTACAGAGGAATCTAACCTGTGACATACTCACTTTAAGATCTTAATAGATTCAGTTTACATAGGACAGAAAGTTACTACGTAGGTGTTATTTTAGATATCATGACAGAATTAGGTAGTAGCAGTGAAATAATGGCAGTAATTCTAATAAGACAGAGCAGGCCAACTACCACTGTCCAAGATGGAAAATAATCCAACATGTTTCAGCACTTTTTTTTTTATTGCACTCTGAACCTGAACAGGTAAAACTGAAGTTCCCCATAAAGCACTGATATATAATCTGGAGTACATAAACACCATGTTTCTTATCCCTTATTTCCAACTTCCACTTACAATCCTAAAAAAAGTAGGATTTGTCACTGCATTCAAATTACTTGAATATTCATTAATAGAACAAGAGATGTTAGCCACTTGTAACCAAAGGTACCTTATTAATGGCACATGCAGTCTTCTCTCGGATAGACCCACTGCTGGTTCTCATAATCTTTGACAGATCCTGCCGAGCTGCCAAGAGATTTGCTATGGAAATAGTGCACTTAGTAGATAAGAGGGCACGTTTTGGCTGGTAGACTTTAGCCAGTTTTTCTGTCTGAGTCTGTTGAAAAAAAAAAAAAAAAAAACAGTCAGCTAAAGTAGTAGGAAAGGAATGGGACACTTCACCAAAAGAATCAACACTGAAGAACAAGGCACCGCCGCAAATAGAAGAAAAATGAATATAAAACCAGTAAGAATCACTTTGTAACTAAAAATCACCACAACAAAGCTAGTATTTGTCAAATTAATTTCTCACGTAACACATGAAACACTATTCTGACTGAACTGTCAAGACACTGATTTTTCAACAATTTTAACATTAAGAAAATATGTGCAGATCTATTTCTTAGGCAAACAGAACAGGAGTGTGTCATATAGTTATATGAACTACCACTAATGCGGTACCGGAAGTGAAACACGTTTGGAGCCTGTCTCAAGCCCTTCTCCTGTGCCTGCACAAATCCCTGCCCCACATGCATTCCACTTACATTAGCATCACCAAATCACCAACCCTGCATCAGCAGAAAAAGGCTGCATTAACTCTTCCACAGTCTTCATTCCAGTCCAGTTCTTCAAAGGCAAGCCATCAAGAGATACTGGCAGAACTAAAGCTCTCAAGTACTTGTTCCAATTCAGCCCTTTGTCTTGTGTACTGTAGAGCCCAAGCTAGAAATCAGATCTTAGGACTCACTTTGCCTTGTAAGTAATCTCTCTTCCTCTGCTGCTTTTTGGCACTAACTGTACTTGCTGTTTCAAACACCTTAGAAGTATGATAGCAATTATCCAATTGACAGATGTAACAAATCTGTGCATGAGTTAATGCAAGAGTTACATCTGTCTTCAGTTAGAAGACAACGTAGGATGCAGTTAGGATAAAACAGGTTGCAATCTGCCCACAGACAAAATGGCTGCAGGGACAGCAGCAGGAATGGGCAAGATTGATTTTCCAACAAATCTCTTGACAAGGCACAAACTTAAGAGCAAGTTTTAAAATCCTAAAATCCTATTTTCCATCTAAAGGCAGAAAACTAGAACTAAGAAGAGTTTAGAGTATGTATTTCCAAGCAACTCCAGGGTAAGGTTTTAGAACCAAGAGCTTGTATTTCTACATTACGAGCTGAATAGGGTTTATTCAAAATGAAGGAAAACATGCACTTCATTACCTGGCACTGGCTAAAGCCAGAAGAAGCAACAGTATCCACCAGAGCAGTAGTATGCTTTTTTTCCTAACAAGTTTGACTGATCTCTTGTGATATGACATTACACTTTTAGTTCAAAAAATTTCAAATTTTACCTAAAAAACCCTAATAATAGACTAAAATTTTTACAGATGTTTTCCACCATCTGGAGAAATAACCACGTAGTTAATAGTGCTGTCTTCTGATACTTTACTAATTTTAAAATAAAATATTTAAGATGACCACTGCATACTAAAGCATTGCTAGAAGTTACTATTAAAACAAACTGTACTGCATGTCTGGAACGCTGTAGCCACATTGCCCAATTTCACATTGTTGTGGTTGTAACTATAGATTTGAATTTCAATCAATATAAACACATATACGTGCTTTGTGCTTTCTGTGAAAGGATTTCATGTAGCTAATGAAGCTCAAAAACATCTTTGTTTTTCCCCTAGGAGAATTCTAACAAACAAAAACCACGGATTTGGATGCCAAAGCTGTAACAACCAAAAGGAACCTATTTGTTAGCCTAATCCATATTTTTGCCTATTTTCAGTCACTATTAAACTATTTAAACAATTGGATAGCTCCCTGATCTGCTAAAAACAAACAAAAAACCCAAACCCAAAGAATACTAGGTTTAAGAGAAAGACACCAGCAGAATTCCTGTTTAGGTGATGAAAAGGGGAGAGGTCATTTTTTACGATTAAAATACGGTTGCTTTTTGAATAAATTATTTAACAAAGAAAAACACCTGGTGCTTCATGTGTCACAGTTTATGACTAATAACTCCTCATCTCAAACACTGCTAGCAGCATCATAATTAACTGCATATTAGCAGATTTGGTTTAGAAAATGTTATGAACCGTTTTTAAAATTCTATCCTACTTTAAATATTCATTCCTTTTTCACTATAAAATATAGGAAATGGGGAAAACGTGATTAGTTTTAAAAGCAGAATAATTGTATTACTTATCTCTTAGGGAGAACGCACCTCATATCACATCCACTTGCAGAGTTCAAAGACAAAAGAAGCACATAAAACATTACCCTGTCTATGAGGTAAGAGTGCCTTAGCAGCTTTTCTCACGTGCATCTGTCAAGTTGTGCTTGCAGACACACTTTGAGCTAAGGAAATCTGATCACTGTGGACAGCACAAAAGGGGTGGTCAACAGGAAGATGCTTTTCTACCATCACACAGACACAGCACTTGAAGATTCACACTGAGGTATTCTCAATGCAAATAGTTGGATCAGTAATCTTCTCTTACTGTTTTTTCTAATGGCCTATTTAACTGTATGTTTTAGCTTCGGTGTATGTTGTACATGGTCTATCTTTTAATTTCACAATGCTGATTTTAAATCCAACAAATCAAATTTAAAGAAAATTTTGTAGTCATCTTACATCATCATAAACTTCTTCAGAAACTCAAACCAAAACCAGACAACTCCTCTGGTTATTTCTTCCTTACAAAGGGCAAAAAATAATGAAGCAGTTTTCCAGGGATAGTTATTATAAAGGATTACCATAAACCAGGGCTTCACAGCAAGTTATTTGTACCTTAGCTCTATCTGACCAGCCAAAGGACTGCACAGTAACATCCAAACGTTTGACTAACAGTTTTCTTCGGACTTCATATTCGTTGACTATGGCTTGATTAATTGCTTCAATTTTTTCCTGAAACGAAAATTTGCAAATATAACCTATAGATTATAGATAGAATGTTTCTACTTAAGACAGTAAGTATGTGAATGGAAGAGAATCAGACACACGGACACTAACCGGGGCTTAAGCCTGCAATCATCTACCTTGTCAAATGGGCCCACAGCAAGCTATGTCTGCTGACACTATTTTCTTTTGAAAGGCTTCAAAGGCTCTGTTACCTCCACATTCAGCTTTGTACCTTTTCTAAGGGGCACAGCTGTCTGTTGCTCATAAGGGACTTAAAAGCTGCACACACTATTAAGGCATTTCTCAACACCCACCAGGACACAGAAGCAAAAGCGAGAAAACACTACATGCAACAGGCTGAAGGAGATGCGAGGATGCAACTTAAATCCTAGGGACCAGGGTGTCCTTGCCTTCTTAAAAAGAAGTAAGCTTAAGGACAAAGATAGAGCACTAAAAGTAAGTAAAGAACTGTAAGAGGATCTCGATTAAAGCACAACCTGCATACAGACAAGACAACAAAGTGCCCTACAGGTAAAAGCCATCACTGGAAACACATGGTAGCACACAACGGTCTAGTCAGAGCAACAGCTGAGATATGCACCATTAAGGAAATTGTTTATGTACCAACTGAAGGCTGGGTGGAAGGGGGCAGTGGGGGCCCACTTTCAGCCCAGACGACTGTTGGGAATACAAAATATTCAACTTTAAGCAAGAGGCTTAAGAGACTCTGAGTCTTGCAGTAGCAGACACAGCTTTGTGCTGGTTCAGCAGCAGTATCCAACCAAGGCAACATCTTTCTATAACAGCAGGTGACAAAACCAAGTGCCAGTTAGAGAGGATCATGGTTCTGGGTGTACAGCCCCTCTCAGCTTCCACCTGCGCACCCACTGCCTCTTGCAGAAGAGGCTATGGAAAGAAGAAGACTACTCTAGCAGCACAGAAAGAGGAAAAAAGAATGATGGGAAGACCCACAGGTTAGCTGGAAAGAAGCTATGGGAAGGATGTTACGCCATCTCAGCAAAGCTACATCATCCAGCACTGAAAAGGGACAGGAGAAGAAGGCTTAAGCTACTGCACAAGCACACAGGTCAGCAGACCACCACTACTGTAAATACTAGTTTTCTCCTTTATTTGGGGAAACTTGTGTGTGCATCTGGTCATACAGATTCATGAGCCCAAGAAAGACCTTCATCAATTGCCGAACATTTGCTGTTATCAACACATATTTTAAAATACTGCAAGAAATTGTCTTCTCATCTTTGGAAAGAGATGAGAAAAAACATTTTGCAACATTACACACAGAATCAGGATTCATATTTTATATACTTGAACAAGGGAAACAGGCTCTAACACATGCAACTACTTACCCAGTGAGCTGGTCCCAGCTGTTTCTTCAACAGAGGTTTTCCAACATGATTAGGTGGAACCTTTGCTAGAGTTTCCTTCAGCTGTTAGGAGACATATAAAAATGTAAGTGTTGCCTAAAAAATTAGCTTTTCAAGATTCAACCTACAGGAGAGGACTTTTGAAGGGTCACAGGCATGACACAGCAACTTCCAATATCAAGCTATTTTCTTTGGGACAGAGTACCAACAACACTTCTTCTGGAAAGCAACTATATTTTAGTATTGCTGGTAGTCCTGGCTACAATTATCTAAAAATTAAGAGAAGGGACTATAAAGTGATCTACGATTAAAACAGAAAGTTTCCATGACTTACAGCTCCCCTTGAATATAAAGCGAGTATTCTAGACATCATCTTTTTAATTCAGAAACAAAAGCTTATGTCAAAAAGGTTGTAGTAAGACTACATGAAACAACTGGACCTAAAGAAGGACCCCTCTTTACAACCGGAAGGAACAAAGGCTTAAATACAATAACTTAAATTTCATTTGGATTTTAAAAGTTTGGGCACAACTGTTAGAAATTTTGAGATGGGAAAGATAACCTAAGGATTTCAGGGGGAAGAAATGGAGTAGCATGGACAAAGACTTGGATCAAAGTACGCTGGAGTTATGAAACTTCACTTTTGCACTACTGCAAACCACATTTTTCAACTTCTTTGGCTGTTCATTCCAGCAGTTAAATTACCACATTTGGTGACCTGGTCTTTCAAAGGTGCTGAGCCCAATTTGTTAAAGATTTTAAAAGCAAGTGCATTCAGAATAGCAGAGACAGCTGTTCATTCAAATATCAGCTTTTTTTTTTTTTTAATATTGTGCATCATTAACAAAGTCATTTATACAAAGATCCTACTCCAAGCTGTACTATGCATGTGCGAAGGAAAAGGTAGCTTGATTTTCGTACTCTAGTTCAATATATTGTCATTCCAACAATCATTTAAAAAAAAAAAAAAACTTGACGTTGATTTCTTGCATCTTACAGTCAAGAGTAAAACTAAGTTTTTACATTTTACTCAACTTTGTGATGCATTTTCATTTACAAAATTAATGTTTTTCAGTTGTTAGGCTGCTTTGCTTTCTCCTTCTCAAATACTACCAACATCTGGCATGTTTCAACTGTAAGCTATACAGTATTTCTAAAAAACTGTATGTTAAAAATTGTATTTTATTAAGCTGTAAGGACTGTTCAGTTTAAGTAATACAACCTATGGGTATAAATCAGAGATAACATTCATTTAGCCTTAATGATTTTGCAAGGTGTATGCAAGTTTGACTTAAAGCAAGACAATGTACAAGGAAAGTCAATTACAGAGTAAAACATTAGATCAGAATCTTTTTAATCGGATGTTCTTTATATTTTGTATTTTTATAGTCTTTCAAAGCTTACCAGCATTGTTCATTTTTATGAATATTTTCTACCGTTTATTGAAAATGGAAGCACGGATTTCTTATGCATCTAACTGTCAAGTGCCCATGACAACACCAAAAGTAGAAAACAAACTGCTTCCATTCCACACCTTGAACTTCTGCTGGAAAACCATCATTCCCTTCTTTAACAGGTCAAACCAAAACATTTTTTTTTTTTTTTGCAAAGAAATGAAGCACTGGTTTCAGTTGCTTAGATTTGGTTAAATATAACACAACTAAAAGGTTAATCAAAAAACTTCTCTGAGAGTATTTTGGGGAGCTATGTAAACATATCTGTTCGTTAAAGTTCACAAAAGTTCTTTTGTGCTGCTCTGTTCTCCCCTGAAAAAAAAAAAAAAAAAACAACAAAACCCTATACATAATGTATCTTAAAAACTTTGTACCCCACCTTTGTTCTGTGCACTGGATAGTCTATTCCACTTCACTTTTCTGCTTTATAAAAATTACTCAAATGAAAGGAAAACTCTTAAAAAATTTGGCAACTTGGAGAACACATACATGTAAAGAAACATAAATAAATGGAACCACAAAAACTGATAAAGCCTTAGGGAAAAGGTGTAGACTTGACTTTAGTTACAATACCTTTTAACCTAAACATTTTTAAAACAGTAGGTTCCTATAAAAGTTTGTGCTTAGGTCTATATCCTGAAATACATTTCTCCTTAATGTTCTTCCTGAGGCCTAAGCTCAGCATTTTCCATACCTCCTGTAACAGGTGATGACATTAAAACCTAGAGTAGAGTAAGAAATACCTCACCCTTTAAGGCAATGATAGGAGTAGTCCTGACCTCATGCCTTGGCGTGGAAAAAGCCTTTGAATTGGTTTTCAAAATTCTGACTCTTGACATACCCAGTAAACCATCACAATTCAAACACTGGAATTTCACAAGAGGCAAATCTCTCCCTGGCAGCAGAACTATATTCCATTAAAACAGTAACATAATAAGTATTCTAGTTTTGTTCCTTTGGATCTTACTTTTTTTTCAATTCCACTGAAGAACTGGAACATCGTTATGTTGGCTGGAGGCTTGGACATGCCTAAAGCAATACATATGCCTTTTAGCTCCTGAAAGACTTCACTGCCACCTCCTTCCTGTGCTTTTTTAGGAGGGGTGTTCACACACAGCATTCTGGCAGCTTCCAGTTCTGAGATGAGGTATGCTGGGGTAAGAAAAATTAGATTTCAGCATCAGATATAGTCGAGTTAAATATTTTAGAACCAATGAGAATTCAAGTGCTTATAATCAACAAATGTGCAAATAGAGTGGTTTAGAAAGAGTTAGGGCTATAATTTTGGTATCCACAGAACACTCATATTTCAAACAGTCAATGAGGCCAATGCTAGAAACGCAACAAACAGGGGAAAGGTTTAGTGCAACCAATTAAAGCCTGGAAAAAAATCCCTACAATTCTGACAGGTATTATCACAGAGTTCAACAGAGCACAGCTCTTTCCTTCAGGCTTTGCCCAGCAAAGACAGGAGACTAGGAACATGAAAATAAGCAGGATGAGGGACTGGGACATGCACTTTTAGCTAGACAAGCAAGCACTCCTTGAGGTTCTGGGAAATGAAGCAAGGACATGACTAAATAGAAATGAAATGTTAGATGAATCCCCTCTACTTCTGCAGGCAAGATGCAGAGTGGAAAAATAACCTCACTTTTTAAAGTATTATTGAGTATTCAGGTTTACAATTATAGAAAGGAAAGTAGTTACTGATGAAATTGAAGCTAGAATACCTGCAGGGCTCCTCAACATTCGAACTGAGAGAGCCTGCCATCACATTAGAAATCCTTTATCAAACAAGCAACAAAAATTTAAAAATCACAGTACTTCTGAATGTGGTCTGCAACTGTAATTGCAGCAGTACAATGTAGGTTATGGTGATAAAAATTTAGCACACAGCCTTTAGTTGCAGTTTTCACAGCTCTAAGGTTTGAATTAAAAAGAAAAAACAAACACATTTAACAATACTTTTATCTTGGATCATACTGGGTTACCTTCACAGCAATTTACATAATTAGTTCTTAAAATAAGGATTGAAAAATAAAAACTATAGTGATAAAGAAGACTTGTGAGCATGTAAACCCATAATTATACAAAATCAGCTTACTACCTATAAAATTGGAATTTTTTTTTGCAGATGCCAGTACTTCATATTGTATTCTGACGATGTTGCTCACCAAGATAATCCTACCTACTTATGTTTATTTGTAGCGTTTGGTAGGAATACTGCTACATCTTCCTATTGACATAAGCTGTGCTGCAATTTTTTAAAAAATATAAAATAACCTGACATTCACTTAAAGAGGGTAACTGTTTTTCTGGAAAAAAAAAAGGTTATCGCTCACATACAACAGGATACCTAATAAGTTAGTCTGACACAGGTCATGAAAGCTATGCAGAAGTTTTAGGTATTACTATCATGTTACACACAGAGAGTTTGGCATCAATTTCGAGTCCATATTTGACAATAAACAAAGTATTCCTGCCAGATGGAACACCAGAGCTCAGCTTCTGAACACAGCCTTCTGTTACCAAAATGTACATCACCAAGGACCTCTGGGATAAACCAGGTCACAGACAAGCCACATTTATTGAATGGCTTGGCTCACAGAGAATAAGCTGAATGGCAGATGTGTTTGAACTACAAAATATTTTAAATACTATAATTACCTCACTTCATCTGATATTTTTGAACATATTATCGAATCAAGTTCAGATTAAGCTTTACTACTATTTTGTCTCCAGCTTCTGCAATACAGGAACCTACTCTGTAATTCATTTCTTACATCTCAGCTGAAGGCAGAATGATATTTCTGTTTTGAAAAGTTAAAGAATCAGCAGTAACTGAGGAAGTAAAAAAAAAAAATGTTGAATTTAAGATCAGATTAAAATTAGTACTGAAATTCCTAACTCTGACTTGTATATATACTTTTTTTTAATGTGAATCAACATCACACACTTTTTCCAAATTTAAGTACTATTTCTTATGCACTTACACTTCCTAAGCAGGAATATATATTCAGACCTGCTGGATGGAAAAGTAAATGAAGGACATCGCCCTTGCTACTGTTCATTTCTTTTGAAGCAGCAGAAAGCCATATTGAAGCTATTTACTAAGGAAGATGATCAAAAGAACTCGAGCTGGAATAAAACATTCTCTCTTTCACAAAAATTTCAATTACTTTTGGAGTGCAGGAAAATGCAAGTCTTATTGCACCTTGCAAGTCATCCTGGTGGGGGCTCCAAAATAATGACACATCTGATGTTAGTGGTCATTTTTATGACCTTTCTGAACAAAGTTCGGCAGCTAAATCCTGGCAGAAGTCTTCAAATGATTCCCTCTTCAGAATACCTTTTGAGAAGTAATAAGACAGGCTTTTTGCTAGTGAATGGGAGAAAGGTTAACGCTCAGAATATTCTCCATCATGCACTGGCTGCAGAGTGACTGGTTAATTTATGAGACCCAAAAGTGTAATATTCTGACACCATAAATTACAGGGGAAAAAAATAATAATTTTAGGTAGCTGTTTTTATACACTGTGGGGAACAAAAGAGCTCGTAACAGTATCTCACCAAGCGTAAGAATACAATTCTTTGCACAAAACCAAATTGCTTGCAAGCACCCTTTTAACTTACTAAGCAGCAAGAGACAGTTCTTTTGATTAAGAAGGCGTTTTGTCACATCTCCTGATGTTAATGATGCATATGGACAGTTCATTTCAGCCAGCAATCCACTCATTTCAAGTTGGAATTCTTCTGCTTCGTTTGGACCTTAGAAGAAAAAGAATAATAAATTTGTTTACAGCTAGTATCTCTCTCTCTGGCTATGATTAAAGTGAATTTACTCTTTAAAAATAATAATAATGCTTTCCTCCAGTTGCTATTTAACATGAAAATCCTGCTTTTAATGGAAGCCAAATGCATTCTTTGGATTTCTCAAAGACACAGCACAGCCTATTTGGAAGCATGAGGCCCCCCATTATTGTAAAATTACTTTCCACTGAAAGCTTTTCCCATCTACAGCAGACAGGCACTGGCAAACTCTACCATGAAAAGTGACATTAAAGGCAACAAATTTTAAAGGGTATTTTAAGTACCAACCAACTGTTCCTGCTACAAACATGTTAGATAATCTTGATAAGATCATGAATAATACAGTTTATGAGTGCTTATATTTTTTACTTCCTGTCTGTGTTGATTCACATTTGTCAATTGATCTTATTTCGTACTGATATCCTTTAAAAATAATTAAGTCATTTAAGCCAGAGCTTAGATTGATATTTGTGTCAGAAACTAAGTGCTACTGGTGAAACTAATCTGAATTTGTTAAGCCAAGTTCTGCAAAAAATAGTGATAAAGTAACAGTCTTCTTTTAAAAAGGGACTGTAACCCAAAACTGTCTGTTATTTATAAACTCAAGTCACATAAAATGAAGGAAGGACTTGATAATGCTACAAATAAAATATTTCTATCCCTGCATTTAGAGCATTTGGAATAGGTGTTAGAATACTGCCAAATTGTTTTTTTTTTTTTTTCCTTTTCCTCTTCCTCTCTTTTTTACACAAAACACATAGTAGGAACCTTATACTATTACAGCAGGTGAGAAGCTATACTGTTAGAGATAGGGAGTCAAATACCCTCACAGAAGAAAGGATACACATGTCATGTATGTTGAGGTAAAAGGCAGCAATCTTTGGACACTGAGTAGATTGAAAATTAAACTCATGTTCGGAGTTGATATGCTAGATATTTAGAAGTATAGGTTATCACACCAATTTAACAACTTATTCTGCAGAATGTCACAACTAGTTGACTGATAATAACATTTTTGGAAAATTAGGGTTTGCTTCCTCCACCAAAAAATAAAGAAATATTTTCAAGCTCTTTTCTGCAGAGTATTTCATAAAGAGGGAAAAATACACGGTAAGCACAGAGTTATGGTAAGCAACAATAAAAAGAAAATGCAGTCACAGTAGTCATCAGGATGTTTCCTTGAATGGTAAATATTTCTTACATCAAAATCACAAGCAGAAGACTTTAACTAAAAGTTTTCTCATGATCTAATAAAAAAACTAATGTTTCCTCAAATCCATCCACAAACTTTAAGAAACATCTACGGTTGAACAATTTAACAAAAAGCTAATAGCAAAAGACTGATCCTTGCTATTAGTTCAACCACTACTGGCTGTTCATTAGGCAAGTTTGAAGACTGAGGTGGAAAATAACCAGAAATCTGACAGTGTGCAGACAGTATTCACTGGTACAATAGATTTAGCAATTGTCAGCCCAATTTTATGGCATGCAAGAACACACATTAAGTGCACGTTTGTGCTAGAGTTATGGCTACTTACTGTTAGTTGCCTGCACATTTTCCTCTAGTTTACAGAACAGCCGTAACTCAGATACCAACCAAGCACAGAGTTTGGTGAACTCAGGGGAACTGGCTCCACGAGAGACTGCCTGAGCCAGCGCTCCGTCATCTAACAATGGACCTTTGTAACTGACAAGTGAAACAAAAGCACAGTTTATTAAAGGTTGCTCTGACTGATATCTTGCTGCACATTTATTTCATGCTGTATGCATATTGAGAGCTACACCCTCATCACATATGAAATGCTGAACATCTGAACTGGTAAGATAAATTCTTGTACTGAGCTGTAAATGTCTGAGTAAGCCCAGCGTGTCCATGCACATTAGTTTAATGCCACAGAGACTGTCACAAAATATCATAATCAAATCTTTCATCCTGGAGAAGGTTACCCCATACAGCTGCAATTTCTTTGCCTCTAGCTCTCAAAAGTGTTACAATATACCTAGTTATGGCAACTGCAGTTCCAAAGTATCATTCCTGAACACAGCTTTACAGTATGTTGAATAATTACTGTTAGAATGGTGTTTTTTTTTTTTTTTGTCATTTCCTATCAAGTGTTAAAGGGTTGCCATGCAAAACAGACTTTGATACAAATGTTATCAAAGCGATGCTAAACAATACCCTCTTTGGAAAAGTTACCTTCTTAAATGGGTACAAGAAAGAAAATATATCGGAGATAGTTCTTCGCATAAAGAAAATAAAGCAGAATGAGGCCTAGTGTAAGAAAACATGATTCTACAGAACCGGTTTCAGAAGATGCATTTTTCAGGACATCTGTGTAGCGACACCCCACCGGGGGGAGAGAGAAGAGCAGGGCACAGATAGCCTTATTAACCAGGCAGAAGTGCAAAGCCAGAGTTTACCAGAGTGTAAGTAGAAAACACACAGTATTTTTTTATATGTTGCACCCGAAACAGAAAGGCATCCAAAAGCAAGAATAATCAACAGAAATCATTCTTTTGAGCTTCCAGGATAAGTCACCCATAAAGTCACAGCAACCCTGTGAGTTCAGTCAACTCTTGGCAAATCTCAGAAGAAAAACATCTCCCAAAGAGCGAATTAAAATGTTACTTTTCACACTTTGTTGCTGTGCTTAACATCACACAGAAAGGGTTTGTCTTCAGTGTAACAGTTTTTATCTCATCCAACCAAAATGAAGAAGCCACACTCAAAAATAACTTTCACCCCACAGAGTAGCTGGATTAATGACACAGAGTTAATTTACTAGCAGTTGACAAGAAGTTGTCATCTGATGTATTACACCCTACTGCTTTACCACAGTGGGACAGACAATTCCAACATGCTAATTAGAGCAAGCTTAAGTCTTGTCCCACACACGTATGGGAACATATACGACTTCATAGAAACATCAAACTATAAATCTAAGTAGAACTGAAGCGGTGACAAGCCTTTTGCTTTGGCAGGATCTGCACTGAGGTCATCTGTCACAATAAAGGTCCCTTTTCTAGCATTTTTCTTTGATAGATATGACATCATAACCAAATTCTCCCTGGTAACTCTGATGTCAGGCACACAGCTCTTTGGCCTGTAATCCAACTTGCAGACTCGTGACTGCAAGCAGCCTTTTCCTTCCATTCGTGCCCACCTGGCTGCCTGTGCTCTTATGCTCCACAGCTACATTCCTCTGGTGGGAGCATTATGTTGTCCGGTCTGTTTGCTTTTTCGTTAGTTCAACAAACTGACTTAAACGGAAGAGGCCACTATTCAAGCACCTTGAAAAAGAAACAAACAACTCTTTGATATGCAATGTTATTAAAAAACAAACAAACAAACAAACAAACAGGTAATACATTAAAAATGTCTTCAGAATTTGGTTAGAGAAAAATAGGTTGAACTGTGAAGTATAGTGGAGTTACCATCAAAGCTCAAAGCCTTCAACATCCTAGTCTTTACAGACCCAAGGAAACTGACGGAAGTCATTCAGCTGCACGCAGTTTTCCAGCCTGTTACTAACACTGTTAAAGTCTCATGACTGTTGCCCTCCAAGTTGCCAATCCTTGCTGATAAGACATTTTTTAATCTGTTTTCATTGCTCACTTTATTTGAGAATGTCAAAAAAGTCAACAGCAGTGCAGATTAGGAGCACAAATCATAACTCCTTCAAGTCAATAATATCCTTTTAAACACGTGGCAGAAAAAAAGCAGCTGAACGTAGTCTGTGCATCATGGCAGAGACCTTTTCACATTTCAGTCACAGCAATACCTGCCAAGACAGAAGCCTATTTGTCAAGCTTTGGAGCTATCACCACCAACTTAGCCTGGAAATATAATCTTTGTGGCTCAAGTCATCGTGCTCCAACAAAGCGATTTACGGGAACGTGGCCAATGCGAGCAAACACAGCTGCTTGCATTGAACCAGCAGCAGTAAAACCATGACTGATCTGTTCTGAACTCTCAGCAGTTTGGATGCGCGAGCTTACAGCAGGACACGTTCTGCTTGCGCTCTTTCATACCTGTATAACCTTCCCTGACTCTGACTGCGTAAAAGCTTTAAACTACACAAGTTTCCTCTGCCACGTAATTAAAAACAGAGAGGTTACCGGCGAGACGGCACCACCAGGACCAAGGAAACCAGCGTGCGGGAAGAGAGGCGGCATATCTGCCCAGACAGCTAAAAAACCAGCCGGCTCGGCTTCGTGCCTTTCCTTCAGCCAAACCGGGAGCCTGCTCACGGGGCCGGCACCTCAGCTAAAGCTCCGATTAACCGGGAACACGCCGGGGGCCGCGCTCCGCCCTGCGGCCCCGGGGCGCCACGGCCCGGCCAACCCCC
>VXAA01004516.1:134982-168194 GCA_013399115.1 Anseranas semipalmata | reverse complement strand
AAAATAAAAATAAAAATAAAAATAAAAATGGCTGCCTTTTCTCTCTGCTGTCGTTTCTCTCCAGGCAGGGTTGCAGAACCGGTGGGTGGTGGCGCATCCCTGGCAGGGCTGCTGCAGCCCCAGGCTGTGAGCCCCCGAGTCTTACCAGTAATGGGGATTCTGGGGGTGCTGCAGCGGGGCTGGCCGCGACTTCGGGCTGATAGCGAAACACCCGAAGGTTACACTCCAGCTGTTTGTTTTTAATTTTTGAGGCCGGGAGTGGGAAGGGCTGGTGCACCAATGAGTTTGTTTTGTCAGCAGCATCTTCAGAAGGAAAGCCATGCAAATGGATACAGATGCAGCATTAATAATAGAAAACCCAATTGTAGGATTAAAGGGGACGATTTTGCTTGCTTTTTCTCTCTCTCATGGACAGCGTTGCCATATTGCCTGGGACACAGCAGTCCCACAGAAAGCACAACAGAACTGAAAAGGAAGCATGTGCAGGAGAGTACCGCACATTGGAAAGGCCAGGCCACATCAGGGAAAGCCAAAAGCATTGGTGACAAAAATAATCCCAGTCCTTCAGCAGCAGCGAGTTGATGCTCCAGCAGAAGAGCCCTGGCTGCTTCTACTTCATGGAACTGCCCTTGTCAGGCACAAAGAAAAAAAGCTGCAGTCACACAAGGAAGGAACTTGTAGCCTCAAGATAGGTAAGAAGACAAAGAAGCAGTACCTCAAAGTGCTAGAAAGAAGTAATTCTTCACTAATACATGGATCAATCACTGCTTCTGCAGGTCAATCTACTAATTTAGGGGAAAAAAAAAAACTCCTAAAGACCAAAAACTTAATGTGAAAGGAGTAATACGAGCATTCCGGTTTGCTTATTTGCTTCTAGTTGGACAGTGGTTGGTAAAAAGGAGCCATAGGCTATTTCAACGTAAAAAAAAACAAACAAATAATCCCCCCTTGCACAGATTAAGGTTCCTGGCAAACTGCCTTATCGTTGCTGGGCTAAACTTGTACAAATTTCCTGCTTTTACTTTAGTCTATTCATCTTGTATTTCCTCAAAGCATCTCAGATGCTCTGTCTTGGAGCCTGGGCTAGATGAATAGTCTGAGCTGGGGGTTTAGGCTATTTTTTCCCTCCCAAGTTCAACACTGCTGCTGAAGGCTTGTAACATTTTCTTGATGCAATAGTTGTGCTCAGCCTCCTTGCACAGCTAGATGTGGGAGCCAGCTCCTGGATAAATTGAGTATCTAAGGCCTGTTACTGGAGGAATCCATATTGTATGTCTGTATTTTCCACTAAGGACTTTCATCCCAATCAGCCAGAGAGGGAAGCAGGGTCATGTTGGTGATGTTTCCATTCGCACAAGTGTGTGTGTGTCTCTGTGTGTGTCTCTGTGTGTGAATACAAGTGTTTCTGAAGTGTTCTCTTTCCCTGAGCAGCAGCAGCAGCAAACTAGTTTGTGTTTTCTCATCACATATATAAAGCACACTGAGCCTATCTGCACACTGCAAAGCAATTTATCACACATTATTTTCTAGAATAATCAACAGCTATGATAAATCTATGCAAAAAAGGCAGGCTGTCTGTTGTCTTTATTCTTTTCAGCTTGGTAGCTGCTGTCAGGATGTTTTTGTGGTGAAACACAGCAGTATCTCCCTCAGGTGATGTAATTGTGGAAAGAGTTAACAAGAGACTTCTGTGAACATAAAAAAAAAAAAGTTTGCAAGAATAATTTAACGTGGTTGCTGAGTTGCCAAATAACTGGAAGATTCCAGGTTAAGTACTGAGGCAGGAGTTTTAAAAGCCTTTTTCCCAACTTCGAGCAGCACTTCCAAGAGATAATAGAAGCTGTTATTGTAGGGTCATAAAGGCCCTATGAATCAAGAAGCTTCAGAAACTTGCTCCCTCTCTTGGTACTATTAAATCTTGAAGTAGCCTCCACTTTTTAATCCTTTTTAGAGAATAGTTTTTAAACAAACAGCACTCAAGGTCCAGAGTTATTTCATAAATATTTAATGTTAATTTTTAAAATAATATTGTTTAATCAAGAGAAAAGAAGCATCCACACATACAGAGTCTTCTTGGATGCTGGCAAAAGAACTTACATTACATACATACCCGTGAACAATGTTTAACCATTAAGAATATAGAAAATCCTCACTGATTAACCATTTTAATAATAATTAAAAGAATGTGCTCTCATACCAAAGCAAATAGAAAGAGATACCATTCCAGGCATGCATATGTGCACCCACCTTCTCAGAAGATGATTCCAGAAGTCCAGCAGCTCCAGATAACATGTTCATAGCTCCTGTGGAAATTAACCAAAAGCCAGGAAACAGAATGGGCTTGTTACAGCAAACTCAATGCTCATCCTAAAATCCTGCTTGCTGACCATCTGGTGGATTTGGCTGTTATATTCCCAAGTCTGAGGCCCTTTTGATTCTTTCCCCTCTGCATCAAAAGTTTTCAAAACCAAAAGTACTTGATATAGACTAGAAGAAATTTGGCAAGCTTAAAACAGAATGAAAACAGTTGTAATTAGACATACACTGAATGCAGGTAGCAGACAAGAATTTGTAAGAACTAGTATAACTAGAAGTTAGGTATTTGGTGCTTTGGTATAGGATGCTAACCTTATAAAGCAGAAGGTTTCATCTTACAATCTTACATTTTTCTTGGGTTCTGAAACACGAGTTTAACCCTCAGAGGAATAATAGAGGTCAGTTAGTATCTTAGATGATCTCTCTTCTGTAGACATTATAGCCAGCTTGAAGCAGGCTGTCCACACCTGTGTCTTCTACCAAATGCCAGATACATCAAATGTGAATTATGAAGTACCATAGCAAATGTAGGTATGGGATTTTTTTCCCCCCAGACAAATTGAATTCACTGAACTGAATGCGTGAAATACAAGTATGAATTATTTTTATAATCCTATCTTGGATGGCATGGCTAAAGACACAATCAAGATATACTGGTTTTGAACCTCTCTCGTACACTTGGTAAAGTAATATAATCTGTGAAACTAACTGCCAGAGGACATGAACTGTAAAAAGTACTTGAAAATCACCATATTAAATGGGTTTAATTGCATTAAGTCTTCATTTCTTATGAGAAAAAGCAGTGACTGATACTCCTTTGCTAATGGACTTTGTTCTCCTGTTCTGCTAACCAAGCATTTCTAGATACCCATCTTTCAGGTACATAGCTACCGAGTCCTTCTCTCATCTAATTATCTGACGGTTTCCTTTTATTTCTGTTTTTTTTTTTTTTTTTCTCATATCTGAAAGGAGATGAACACAGCCTAATGCAAGTACTGATGTGAGGATCATCCCTACCATTTCTTTATCGGATAGCTGTTCCTAGGCTTTTCATAGACTTCACAGCTACAACTACCGAAGTGTTATTTTGCTTCAACATTCATGTTTAGTTCTACGTTCATCAGCCAATCTAAACAGGGTGGTATCCCAACCAATTATTACTATTTCAGCTTAGATTCTGTCTAAAGCTCCCCCACAAAGAAGTTTCTTGAAGAAAAATTGTATTTTATTAAGAATTGAAAACATTACCTTATATATGTGCTTTGCTCTCTGTAAACTGAAGATTCTCCAGTCAGCCTATTCATAAAAGGGAACACTATTTCCCATGAAGCAGCTCTGATACAGCTTTTATTTGCTGCAGCTACTCAACCATTCTCCACCACCTACCCTAGCAATTTTGACGGCTCTGCTCTCTGCATCCCCAGTTGCTGTAGGAGCATTCTGGGAATAATTACAGCAGCTTGACTAGTTTTACCAGAGCCTAGAACTGATAACTTACAGCACTCAGTCTTCTCGCTGCAAGCAACAGGACAGCCCAAGAAGAGGTGGAGGTGGATCACAAAACAAAACCCAGAAATTAGCACTAAATATGGAGCCTCAATTTTCTGCTCTAAGACTGAAAGTAACAGTCTAGAGCTGCTTTATTTTACTCAAGTTGGTTACAGCCAAGAATACAACTATGAGCTAAAAACAGTTAACAGAAGTGGCCTAGCAACCATGACCTGCATCTCTTTCTCTTCATGCTGGATATAGGCAGAGGAGTCGAGTAAAACCCTTGGCTGCTCTGTACTCCCACAGCAGTGGCATGTAGGCTGCTTGCACTGGCTCTGTGCAAGGGAACAAAAGAGGACTGAATTCTATTCCAGAGAATGATTTTGCTCCGTTTGCCCTTCTGTAATGTTCTGAGAGAGTAATAAACCAACACAATATTACATCAAGTGCCACAGGAAAGCCTGTCACGTGGTATCTCTTGCCCTCCTTCAGGGAAAAAGTCTGTGTTCTGCAACATGTTAAGCAGACATTCTTGCTGATGTAGTTCCAGTCTCAGGGGAAAGAAGTTATCAGCTCTAAACCTGTCACTGCACTAAAGAAATATATTTTTAGCATGGTTTGGAATGCACTGGTTTGGTGGATAGCTGTAGCTTTTATTATTATTATTATTTTTCTTTAAAGAGACCTGCTATCATTACTCACTACACTTGCTATTTCTGAAGAAAAAAAAAAAAAAAAAGCATTTGGGGTTTACCAGTGGGTAAAAAGACAAATCTATTTCTATGGGCAAAATTTAAGATCTTCGTGCAGCTTCCCTTAGCTAAGAATCAGGCATTTATTTCCACTCTTGGCAAGAATTAAGGAGTGGCAGAGACCTTATATCTTAATCTGTTACTTGTAATTTCTATCAGTAAGACACAAATACATTTGGAAAAAACTAATAACAGAATGCTGGTTGATACATTTCTTCCCTGCTCACATGACCATTAAAAAGTCTAAAACAAACACACAACCCTCCCAAAAGCCTATCTGCTGCTTAGTTAAAGCTCTACCACAATAAAAAACTACCATAATAATAATAATAATAAAAATACTGTATTTTGTCTAAACCATGACTTTCACTTTTAAAGTTTTCTGCAAATTTTAAATACTTTAAGGCTGCTTCTCCTTTCCAAACAGAGCCACAGGTGTTAAAAGAAACCTGAAGAAATATTAAAAAACACCAGGACTTACAAAATACATACTGACAGAATACCAGCAGCTTCTCCATGGCTCTTCTTCCACTGCCTCTTAATAAAGCTCTGTTCTGCAACAGACTTCACCCAGGAGAAAGACCCTTCTGCCAGCCTCCAACATGGCAAACTAAAGGTTGCAGTATCAAATGAATGCCTGGAGTTAATTCATCATCCTTTGAATTTACTAGGTATTTCTGCCTGGTTTGAACTAGTGTAAAGAAAAATATTCAAATAGGCTTACTCTCTATCAGCAGCTTTCTAAAAATCAGAAGAAAGGCAACTTTTAGAGAACTAGGTCAGTAAGGAGAGGTAATGCTGTATTGCACCATTCAAACACACAAGTAAATCCCCTTCCATTAACTCACCCCTCCTCCTGAGGATCTGGAGTCAAGAATCCAAGGCCAGCCTAGAACTTAAGGCTTCCCAGTCAGTGCACTATGCTACAGCTCTGCCAGCACAGGGGATCAGTACAGTAGATAAATCATTTACTGCATGCCTCTGGAAACCACAGCAAAAAAAAAAAAAAAAAAAAAGAAAAAAAAAGAAAACAAAAAAAAAGGAAAAAAAAGAATACATAAATAAAAATATACATGCCATTTCACAAAATTGCAAACAACCTCTGTCCACCAGTCTGCCTGCATGTCATAGTCTACAACATCCATTTTGTTTCTGCCCATTCCAGCAGTTCCAGGAGTACCTCTTACTCATACCTCAAAAGAGACCACAAGAATCTTTTTTTCCAGTGTGGAACAGAGTGCCCTACCCCACTCAGGCACAGAAGAACAATTTGACAAAAGGGCATGAAAAGAAGTAATATTTAACTTGTATTACAGGAAGGTTCAGCTTCTGGAAAACTGAAGACAAATACAGGGTAGCAACTCTTAGTTTCTCATTTGCAAAGTTCTTGCTTTCCTTTGGTGCTAGCTGCTCTTCATTTGTGGTCAGCTGGGTTCTGCACTGACCACCACCACTAGTTATAGAAGCAACTGTAGGAGACCAGGTAAAAATGATACTGGATTTATGTTGATGTCCTTTCCACCCAAATAAAGTTAATCAAGAGTATATCCCGCACAGGTAATACAGCATTGAATGAGGATGTCTGAAGAAGATAATTGTCCAAATGAGTCTCTGTCTACCGCTGCATACACTGAGACCATCATGAAAATGAATCTGAGAAATGAAACTAGCCAGGTGGTCTGTATTCCAAAACAGCACCATCTAAATGCAGAACTGTGGAAAAAAGCAGCCTTCCATTTCCCTTCCCTGCACCGCTATCCTTCAATACAAGGCAGGCAAGGAACACAGATCCCCTCTTCCATTTTAGAGTTACAAGTCACCAGATACTTCACTGAAAAAACGGGAAAGAACACAGGGGTAAAAAAAAAATTTAGCTGTCAACTGTGAACAAATAAGCTTAGATATATAATCAGAAAGACATTTACAGAAGGAAACCGAGAAACAACTACAAAGGACTTTGTTTTAAAAAAGTAAAAATAGGATTTGAACAATCTCTACTCATTATCCAACTTCCACTTTAAAAGAATCAAAAACATGTCAAACCTTGTTTTCTTTGGTTTTGACAGCAAATGGTTATTTGAAGAAAATAGGGCAATGATACTAACAAATACTTCTTATATTCAGTGCGGTAACTGCTTAAAATCACGAAAAGAGGTCAAAGAGCCTCCCTCAAAACCCTCTTCCCTTCTTAATTACCTTTTTAGGTGATTTGACCATTTACATTAGATTTACAAATTCAGCTTACATTCTTACATGTTCCTACATTTCTAATACGAAAAGCACCATAATGACTCCGAAAAGTTTTATACCATCTTTACACATAGTCATGGAAACAGAAGAAAAAAGGTCATTTTCCTCCCTCTGGAGGTCCACATCCTGGTAGTGATTACAGAAATATGAACTCTGCTTGTTTTTCCCCCTCCCCCCAATTTTACAAAAGGCTCAGGACTTCAGACAAACTTCCACTGATGATGTTGACAGAAGTTCCTCCATTGACATCAGCTGGGAATAAATCAGCCTTTTACTGAGCAGGCTAAGGGCTGAATATCTTCGTTGCATACAGTTCTGAATTCTGAAGCTACTACAGGAGGCAGAAACTACTCAAAATAAAACTCTTTTCTAGAGTTAAAAAAAAAGAAAGAAAATCAAGAAGAAAGTCTTGTTGACCACGTATGTTTATTTTTTAAACAATTTACAAATAAAAATGTTATATTTAACCAAGCAAACACATTTAATACTTTAGTCTTTAACAAGCTATACAAATGAGAACCACCACTCTAGAGCTTTTGATAGCACTAGGACCATTCAGGGTAGGCATGCATGTGTCTCTATCACATGAAGCGAGTCCAATTCCTGACACCAGGGTTCTGATCTTCTGCTTCTTCAGAGCTGGTCAGCTGCTGCTAAATGATTTAACACAAATAGTTACTGGATCACAATACAATGAAAGAAAGCCCATTTCAAATCATGTAAGTGACCTCAATATGTCTGGTCCAGGTGTCAGGCCACAGAGCCTTACCGATTAGTCTTCTTCTCCAAAAGCCAGTCGGACAGATTTTCTCCCCTTGCTTACTGATGTGGCATCCATACACGTGCTTATACAATACAATGAAACAGCTTAAGTACAGGTGTAATATAACAGTAATTACAAATCACAAGGACAAATAAACAAACAAACAAAAAAATCAACTCTAATCACATTTCTTGCATTTCAAACAAAAAAGTAAACAAAACCATGCATTACAGTTTAAAGAAATTTTCAGTTTTAGCTCTTCTGCAAGTCTCCATTTCCTCAAGTTCTAAATTGCTGTCTTGAGCTTGTCCCAGAGATTGAGCTACTCGCGATGCTACTGACAGAAAAAGGGTGAGCTGGAAATCATCGAAGAATGGTCAAAGAATAAAAAACCCCAAAATAAACAACAAAGACGCACGCATTATAAACGAGAGATTCCATTTTAATAGCAGAGTGTAGAAAAGAAATTGGCAAAAAATTCACATGAAAAAACATTTTACACAATTAATTATGTACAGAATAAAGTATGTGTCTGGTTTCTGATGACGTAAGTTTCATTTTAGTCAAGTCCTACCACAGGATGCAAAATGCACCCAAAACCCTCAACTGGAACAAAACAAACAAACAAAAAAACATATACATAATCCCAGCTCTGGCTCCTCAAATATTGGGGCTGGCTGGGTTCATTTCAACCCACTGGGCTTTCTGCTACGCTTTCAGTAATTCCTGAATTTGTTGTAGCTTCCAAACTACTGTCAGCAGTTTCTGTTTGCTCAGTCTTCTTGCTCTGGATAGTGCATACTCCCTTGCCTCCTGAGCCACCATCCTTTCTGTGTGATTCTTTGAGCCCAGGAAGGAAAGTTTCCACACACTCAGATGCCTGACTTTCAGTGCTGCCTCCATCACAGCTCAGTGATGGCATTTCAACAGCACCACCTTTGCTCTCCTCCACTTGCAGAAGGATCTCAGACATGGGAGAAATGCCCGGCATTTCTAGAACCGGCATGACCACTTCCGTAGTGTCACTATTTGAGGACTGACATCCAAGCTGCGACACAGCTAGCTGAGAAACCTGGGTGCAAGGTTTATCTTCCCGACTACCAAAAGTCAACGTAGTAAAATCAGTAATTTCAGTTTCATCCACTGGTTTTCCAATGTCCAGCTTGCTAAGTTTGCTTGACTCCAGCCTAATGGATGCAATAGTTTCTAGTTTTGAGACTTCTTCCATATTCTTATTTAAAAGTCCTGCTGAAAGGATACTGAGGTGTTCATGTTTTACCTTAGTATTTCCCAAATTGGTATCAGTGCTTTTGAACTCGAGCTCTGCCTTCTCAGAGGGAGTCTCATTACATTTCATGTTTTCTGATCTCAAGGAATCTTTCTTGTTATCCACACTAACATTTGGAGAGAGACTTTCAGATTGCTCAGTGTTAAATCCTGAGCGAGTGGTATTCAGATGAAAGTTATTGGCTGCTGAGGTTCTTGCAACCTCACACTTTGTTTCTAGGGGGTGGACAGCTTCTTCTGAAAGGTGACCCACATATAAGTCTGCTGATAAAGCAACTGCTGACTCTTGGACAAGATCAGAGCAAGCCCTAGAAAATCCTGCAGTCCCTACTTCTTTTGCATCTCTCTTAGCAAAAATATCATCTAATATTGCATCAGATGCAGTGTGTCCTAATGATTTTTTTTCCACTTCAACTACTAATTCTACACTGGATCTGAGCTCAACAATGTTCGCTGAGCAGGCGTTGACTAACCATGCAACCTCCTGCCTTTGGGTTTGGTTATGTAATACTGCACGGCCTGAAGGTTCAGGTCTAATCTTTTCTTGTGCTTCTAATGTGCTACTTCTAGTTTCTGTGATGGTGAGACATGTCTCTGGCTGTATCTCTGTCAATTCTGAAGCACTAATTTTATTAGAACCAGTTTTCATTTCTACATTTGGAGTATTGGATAGTTCCCAAACACTTTCAGAACAAGAACTGGTTGCCATGACCTGTTCTTCTCCACTACCGGTTCTGGAAGTGTCCCATTCACCAGGACTTCTTGTCAATACTGAAATCTTATTTTGGCTTTCTGAAATCCGGGGAGCTTCACCAAGGACTCCTGGCTGAGATACTTCCAAAGCTACACTGTTCAGTTTTACATCTTTTAAGGAGGCATCAATAGAATTCTGCTCTGTCGTTACTGCTACTAAAACATTTTCTTTTGAAGTGTTTTGAGAACCACAGAGCAAGCGTGGATTGTCAGTTTCTGAAGCACTTCTACAGCTATCACTTAACTTTTCCTCTACCAAATGGGAATCTCCCAAATTTTTAATTTCATTCTGTGTTTCAGGTAATAAAGTCTTTGGGTGTTCTAAGCTAAGCTCAGGCTTTACTGCTTTTACTTCCCCATCTTTCATCTCTTCATCTTTCTGCAGAGTGCCAGGAACATTTGTCTCAGTAACTGCAGTTTTATTTGCATCTTCCTGTCCAACTTTCCCTTGGACTTCTGTTTTCTGCAGATCACAGAATTCCTGACTGCCTCCTTGCTCTCTACTTGCTACATCCACAAGTCCTATTTCTGCAGGCATCTGGATACCAGAAACAGTTTTTGTTTCTGGCAATTCTGTGACAGACATTTCCAACAGCTGAGGCTGAACTGTCTTCTTGTTCATTTCAGTCAGATTCTCACCAAAAGCCCAACTGCCCGTTACTTGATTATTACACTGTGAAGAATCCTCCTCTTTCAATTTAGTCTGAATGTCTGTTGAAAGAGTCTGGATTTTTTGACCTATGTCCTTTTGAATGCCATTTTCCATGTCAGTGCTCATCTCAGAATGAAGTATTGAAGTCTCCTGAACATCAGTTTTCTCCATTTCAGAGACTCTCTTAGCTGAGAGGACCTGGCTAACTTCAGTAGCCACATTCTGATCCTCTTTAAAGGAGGATGAGCTATTGATTGTTCTAGAGTTTGCAGGTAAATCTGCAGGTTTTGCAAGGTTAGAGTTTTCTCCATTTGGAAGTGTAGAACTCGCAATCTTGCTGTCAGCTGAACCCTTTCCACCACTACTGTAGAAAATATCATAGAGATCTTTAGCATTGGCTGTGGCCAGGCAAGAGTTTCGTTTCTCTACCTTTTTTGCCTGTTCACTAAAAGCAGTTGAAGGTGGCGGTGGCGGAGGGGGTCTCACAAGCATTGCCAGCATTGTCTGTTCACTTTCAGACACACCTGGAGCTACTTCATCCGCAGGGATGACAGCTGCCTGCTGGACTGCAGGTGGAGGAGGAGGGGGAGGTGGTATATCAGAAGTCTGGGAAGACTCACTTTTCTCTGCTGCTTTCAAATCCTCCTCTGCCCCCTTTAAAATTACCTCTTCTCCTCCAAAAGCTTTTGAGATGATATCTGGAGGCAGCAGCAGATCTGCATTGGTTTCTTTTACCACAGGCAGTGGTTTGGTGGTAGCTCCAGCGGATTTTATGGATAAAAAGGTGTTCAAAGGTGCTGGTTTGCTAACTGTTGCAGTAGTAGATTTCCTGAAAATCATGGTGGGGACTGGTAGATTGGGTAGAATTTTTGCTTGTGTTGATGTGGAAACAACTGGTGTCCATGGGCTAGTGTGTGGAATAACAGTTTTCCCAGACAGCTTGATTTCAATGGGCTTGGCATGGAGTTTCCCAGACTGACACTTGTTCTCCTCTTTGTTTCCTTCCATACCCTCTTCCTTTGGAATAGCTACTCCTGTGCCTTTATCATCTCTCTCAGTCTTTTTCCAGCTGAATTTCCCAAAGGATGTCTGACCTGGTGATTCCTTTTTAGATTCCTCTTTCTTTTCTTCTTTTTTCTCTTCCTTCTCTTCCTTCTTCAGCTTAAGCTTGATACCCATTTTTCGCCCAGAAGAATCTATTTTGCCTTGAGTTTCATTAGCCCCTTCTCCAAGTTCCGGGATGTTTTTTGTTTCCTCTTTCTTTATTATTTTTGGTTTCTTCTCATCCTTCTCTTCTTTCTGTTTCTCAACTAGTTTTCGCTTCAGCTCACTCTGCCGCCTGCGCTCTGTTTCCAGAACTACAGCCAATCCAGCTTGACGGTCTAGATTTCTCCTCTCTTCATAGAGTGGGTTTTCATCTATGTATTTCTGTGGAAATAAATGGCACAATTTTAGCAACTCGTTCCAGGAAAACATAAATCAATTCAGCTCTGTAACAGCTTTGCCTTGTTAAGTAAGTGCCGTCTCAACACTGAGGGAGCAAAGAATTTCTTCCTAATAAGAAACTGAGATGCTACAAACTCCACATTCTGTAGTTTAATGTGGATTGAGTGGTGGCTTGCAGCAGTGCTGTCACTCTACATAAGAGTGAAAATCAACACTGGGACTTAAACACAATTTAACCTCATGTAGATGAAAGATTAGTCTCTATGTAGTGGGAAGTTCTGCTTAGTTAGTTCTGTACAATATAGTGAAGATAACCAAATACATATACATCAAGTCAAATGTAATTCTTCAGGAAAAGAAGACAGAGCAAGTGGAAGCTAACAAAAGGAATGACTCAGTCCTGGTACACCAGTTACGAACCTTGTATTTCTCATTGTGGGGATGACTTTTCACATGCTGCTCTGCCGAGATTTGATCTCCAAAAAATTCATGACAGAGCTGGCAATAATATCCAGTGATGGGAATCAGAAACTCAGAGCCTGAAAAGGCCGAAGAAAACAAAATTTTAAAGATGCCAAGTTTTTAACAAAGCCAAATAAACGTATCAAAGAATAACAGCAAAACCTCCAGCAATGTTCCTGTTCACACTTTTGAAACAGATAATGGTGCTCTCCTTACGCTTACAGTATGGTAAACACCACTACTAGGAGCAATCATGTAAAGTGAAGAAGCTTGATTATTACGATTCAAAAAACGATTTTAGTGCTCTTTATATGTTAAAGCTATTCTCTATTCAAATAGGTTAATACTATCTACAGTCTTCATCTATTTTCCATCTTTGTAGTATAGCCTGCTCAAATTCTGAACACCGGGTTTATAAAAAGAACACAAGCATTTTCATTGAAGTTCAGCGAGACTGCACCCCTGGGCCTACAGAACCTGCTGCAGTTATCTAACACACTGCAGATCCTCTCTTGGGCAGACACTACTAGACATAGGTAACATTAGCAAACAGACTGATCACTGACAGGCCTATTTAGACCATTGATTTGCATACAGTCAGATTTTAAATCTTATATTAATTTACAAATAACTTAACAGCCCCTTCCATATGGCTTCCTCACATTCTCTGTACTCACACTCTACCAAGAACTCGTAAGTACTTCAAGGACACCTCTACACAAAATTTACTCAATGAAAGAGTCTGCTGCAAGACTGCGTGGAGTACTCCACAAGATCTGCCCAAACACAGCAAGCTTTTGTGTTCATATTCTGAACTGAATTCTAATCTATTAGCAAAAATCACTTCAGAACCACACTGGAAAAAAGTCACCCAGTATTCAAAATAAAAACTAAATTCTAAAAAGAAGAGAAGGAACCACGCTATGTTTCCCTACACTCTTGCTCCATGACCTTTTCCACAAGAAGAACCAGGAAATGAAATGATCTGCCATTTACCTAATAATACAGTATCTATATGTGCTCCTGTAACTTGGTAAAGTTTTGAAATAAAGTTTTGAAATTCCTTTCTCTGAGTAACTGGAACCTGCTGGAGGGCTCAGGGAGAAGAAACCCAAGTTTAAAAAAAAATTAACATACCTTTGGCAGGAACGGTTATCTTATCGATGCGTTTTATGGAGTCTTGTTTGGTCTCACTCTGGGTCTTCGAAGCCCAAGGTCTGTTGTAAGGATCCAGGGTCTATTTGCACAGTGACAGAGGTATACAGGCTCATATATTACACTAGCAAGGCAACTAAACTTGTCTTTTTCCTTTTTAACATCCTTTCAGAACACTGAATATTAAAGTCAACGTGCAATTATTTACAGGAACTATGTTTTCCTCTTTCCCCTCCCATTTTGCAATTTATAATGAGAAAATAACCTGTGAAAAGGGTAGAATGTAAATGATATCAAAGGGCAGGCAAACACGAAACACAAATATCAAACACTAGGTCCCAAGTGAACTGAACACAAGCCCCATTTACACTAGTCGGAACACACCGGTAATTGTACAAACTGCTCGAGTCCAACATTAGGGTAAAAGAATTTGATAAGCAGCTTCTTGGGTTCATTAATTCAGATTCTCTTGTAAAATGTAGTTCTGTGATGTATGTTTTAGTGTTAATATTTACAGCAATATGAAATGCGCTTAGTGAAGGAAGCCTGCCACATACCTGTCTGTGTTTCTTATTATGCATGTGTGTGAAAAAGTCAAACATGGTTCCGCAGATGGTATTGCAGTCTTTGCACCAGTGGTTCCCTGCATCATAATATTCATAAATATTGGCCAACTGGAAAGGATGTTTGGAGGATTGTGAAGAGGATTCTGCTGGCTTCGGGCTTCTACCTCTGGATTTTTCATTAGTTGGTTTTGATTCCTAAATTGAACAAAAGGAAACACTTCTCTAAGACAAGGCAGGACAGACATAATGCTCTGGAACTCAGAACCTGCCTCCAGCAGAAGCCACACGCACAAAAAAAAAAAGTATATATCACCTGCTTTTCAGCGCCCAGGCTAATTCCACTGTTTCAGAGAGCTGGTATTGCCGACTAAGACGCTGCGTGGCCACAGTGAAGAGCTTCCAGTAAGGCTCCCAGATGTAATGGCTGGATGGTTGTAGGTAATCAAGGAACCAAATGAACGAATCCCCTATGGCATGCACCCTCCCCACTTCATGGGTTTCACATAAAGATTTCAATAGTTCCAATTTACCATACTAGCCAAATAGTGCCCAGAACACCTAAAGGCACTTAGAAAGTCCCCCAGAAACACTCAGAAGTTACTGTAAATGTAGCTTGGATTAAAGCATAATGAAAAAGCAAGTAAGAGTTAGTTGACTAGAAGTATCTAACTCAATCAGCTTTATCAGATTATTTGAGAGTGCCTGAATTGCTCAACAATAATAATAAGATGGTGTTTTGTTAATTACCTAAGTATATATGGTGAAGCATCTTGTGATTTAAGCGTATGATACTTACACTTACATTGATTTGTACAGAAAGACGCCATACAGTGATACACAGACATTTCAGGACTCTAGCCAAAATCAATACATTTTGCTCAGAATCTTGATGTACACTAACATTGCAGAGTAGCAAAACAAGTAAACCCTGTACAGTAACATTGCAGAGTAGCAAAACAAATAATCCCTGAAACAGAAAATGAATGAGCCCTGCTAATTTAGATTACGATACTACCGGATAGTACTAGGTGTATTTTGAGTTTTGACTTACATTGTCAATGGCTGAAAGCCCATCACGTTATCATTTCTAATCTGCATGGCAGTCTGGAAAGAACAGCATTTTTCCAGAACTTAGCAGGCTCAAATTAGTTGTACGGTTTTCAAGTTATTCAGTATCAGTGTCAAACAAATTTACTTAAGCAGATTCGTATTCGTTAAATAACATCTGCCTTACTTGAAATTCCTTTTGATGAACAAGGATAGATTCTCTCCTATTAATACCATTCCATGCAACACACACCGTAAATCGAACAACGAAGACACATCCATGCCACTATGAGCCCCAGCGATATCAACATCCCAATACAATCTAGTTCTTGGTAGCAGAGTAGGAAGTGATCCAGTGAATATTTGCATACATTCTGTCTGCAAGGACATAGCAAAGCTTACATTCTCTTAAACAATGAGAAGATCAACTTATGATCTGCAGGAAATGCATGGAAGGATGTTCATGATGTCTGAGAAGTGTTTTCTTTTACGTTATTTACGTACATACACCCACCCAATATATCCTATAAAATACTATCTCAATCAGAACTTTAAAAAAACAATGCTTCTCAAATACATGAGTGACAGCCAACACTAACCCATTTGTACTTCCACAAGCAAAGAATAAGCAAAAAATAAACGGCTTTCGGATCACAGGATCTCACCTCCACATCAACAGAAACTCGAGATAAAGCTCAGAGATGTCTTTTTAGTACAAGAAGGCTAGTTTTACCTTTGCACTTTGTAACTACAATACACAAACACAAGCTCAGCAGCAAGGGACCACAAGGCAGCTTGCGAAAATGCAGAAAGGCATAAATGTTTTTGCCCTTAGGTTGGCCAAGTAAACTGACCTCAGTGTCCAAAGGCCTGCACCATCTTTCTTTTCACTAAAACAAAAGTTAACAATCAGAATTACAAGGTGAATCTTAGAGACTAAGGGCGGTGTCCTGTGTGCCTACAGATATCTGAAAATATTCAGTGTTCCTGACCAGAACTCAGAATTTTCCATGTTAAAATAAGGAACTACGAAAGGGGATCAAGTCATTATGGGTTCAGACAATGTAAACAATGGAAGTTAAAATAATGAAAAATACATTCACACATGCCATATCTCAAGAAAAGAAAGCAATATAACTTAAAGCAATGTAGGATTTAACAGACATTCTTGCCTACTTTAGTTTTACTATGCAGTGTCTGACGCAAATGATTTGTAAAGATAAGCGGATACTAGACTTTGGTGATGTTTCAAGAAACAACAAAAACAAAACACAAAAACAAGCCTTAAAATAAAAGGCATCTAATGAGTTTCCTGAACCGGACCAAGATGAAGCATAAGGAAAAGCTTTGAGGGTACACAGATCTGCGTCACCTTGTAGGAGTCACCTCTTACCCTACTAACACTTTCAACTCCACAAAAAATACACAGTAAGGTCAGGCCTACACAAAAAGCATCTGTCATCTCCCATCATCCATACCAGTTACATAATTAAATACACATAGAAAAGTGACATCATTAATCTCCTGAACACACATACACACCCTTTCAGATGTTACTATCATCATACCCTACTTCCAGAGTAAAACTTGCTGGAACATGATAAGCCTTTTCTGGTGTATTCACCTCTCGAGACCATACCAGAGAGACCATAATGATGCATACTGACATTTCTTAAGAAAAACATGTAGCACTTATGTAATCATCGTGTTAAGCCGACAATCATATTTAAGTCTTGCCCTGATTTGTTAATATCATCACCTGGTGAGAAGACTAACATGCTCCAAACTTGCAGAGAGCTTGGACAAATATTCCTTCCTGGCAGGCCATGCCAGAAATGTTGTAGAGAAAAAAAGTCTGTCCTCCTGGTATGGAGCTGAGACCGAAGAGCTACAAACACTTATACTACTGTTCAATCCAACCAACATCTCAGCAAAACCAAGATCAAAAACAGTAAGTGGTACTGAATTGCACAAACTCTGAGGGTAATTACAAACACTGATACATTTACTCTCACCTGAATAAACAATCCAAACCAGAATATGAGATGCGGTAACAAATGACATTAAATGAACCTTCTATTAAATGTTTGGGAGCAGCTGTTTCACCAGTGCCCTCTTCTCTTAGCGGGAAAATCATTAGCATTCAAGCTGGAAGATTTTACCTTATTGGAGGAAGACGCCTTCTCCAGACCTTTTGCATTTTCTGACTTGCTGTTCTTTTCTGAGGAATCTTTGGTTTCCACAGATGGTTTCCGGGGTTTTTCAAATATGTTAATCCCCAGGATCTGTGCTACTTTGTCAAGCTCAGACTGCTTCTTCTCAGCTGCATCAGATTCTTTATGGAGTTCTGAAATCTCCTTCATAATATTCTCTTGTAGTCTGTTCACCTCAACCAACAAGGGGTCTTTGTGTCCATCCTTCTCACGACGTTTTTTCCTCAACATCTCTCCTGAACCAATCAAGGAAGTAGAAGAGATGGAAATGCAACGAGAAAATTGTCTTAAAATCTGTATGACTATTCCACCAACAAGTAAAATACCAATACAAAATACTACAGTTAAATTTTGTCCTTTGTGAAGGTGGAACTGACTCTTAGTTACAGCATCACTAAATCAGCACAATCCACCTCTATAAGGGTTGCCTTTATATACACCCCTAACAGAGGCACCATAATCCTCAAGAGAGAGAATCAATTTAATTACTATTTCCCTGCATGACCAAAAAAGCAAACATGTTTTCTAAGTTCACTGCACATTATAACCCGAAAAGATCATTTTCCAGAGGTGAAAATTAGTATTTACTTGGATCAAACAAATGTTTTAAAATAATATAAAGTAAATTAGCTCTGTACAGAGAGGACTTTTCCTTCTCCAAATAAGATTCATAAAAAATTGAAAGGCATGCTGACATGTCTTCAGTTGTTACTTTTCACTTCTTCTAAAAAAGCACTAAACCACACAAACTGCAAGTATTTTAACCTATCAAGCTGCTGAAAAAGATGCAAGAGCAACTGCATGCTTCAGCGTAACAGTCAATTTTGACATAATTAATTTTAATATAGTAATTAGGTCATTGCTTTCTCAAGAGTTCTGCACTGCCCAGTGTAAGAAAATGTTAGTTTTAAATTATAGCCTATGTATTTTGGTCTTCACTTGTCCTAGCAGGTACCGCTGGTGGAAAAAAATTGGAGGCAGATCTGCCATACCTTGCTGTTTACGAAGCCTGTCCAATTCAGTCTTGAGATAATAAAGCTTCTTCTGCCGCGCTTCTCGTTCATTCTTCAGTTTTTCTCTCTCTTCTATCACCTAAACAGATTGCAAGAGGTCTGGATTTTCTTCTCTTCCCAACACAAGTTAATCAGTCTTGCAAAAATGACAGCAAGACCTCAGTCTGCCAGTCACAGAACATTGCTCACTATTCTCAAAATGTTTTTGAGTGTTTTAACACAACAAATACTTCTATTTATTTGCATCTGTAGGTAACTATATCTATGCTCGTGCTTCAACCGTATACGAAGGTGATTCTTCTTGCCCCGATTCAGACAGACCAATTCATTAGCACTGTTGCTGCCGCCAGCAAGAACCACTATAGAAGTTCGAGTTCCGAGTTTTGTAATTCAGCCACTGATAAGACAGAAAAAATGTCTCATTCTAACCTATTAGCAGGCTATGCCACCCATTTTCTAAATGTGGTAATTTGCCCAGCGTGCTTTGTTTGTCAGACCATCCCCAATGGCACTCAGGCTCAGCTGACTACCTTCTTACAGGGCTCAGCAAGACCACTGTTGAACAGCTGTTCAAAACTCATGCAAGATCTCTACAGCTGGCATATTCCATCTCCGACAAAAGACTTCACAGCCCTTCACCTTGCCTTATGCTTTGACTCTGCCCAATTTGAGCTATCATTTAGGCTTCTGCTTTGACCTGATCTTAACTGTACCACCAAATAGATTTTGCAGGCATAACTATCTGAAATTAAACACCTGGATGAAGTTTGTTTCTTGCTCAATAAGGTAAAGACTAGCAGAAGGAGCTCACACATCTGATTTTCACTGGTTTGCACCCATTCTCACCAAAGGAACCCAGGCAATATGCTACAATGAAACCTGAAAAGTTCTTTCAATTTCCTCCCCAACACAATTTTTCAAGAGACAAATCCCACTTTTTTACCGTCATAATGCTCCTGAAGCTTACTACTGACTCCTCCCTTGAACAAGCAAGAAATGATCCAAGGCCTTGTCTCCACCAGAGAATCACTACTGCTATGGTAATGTAAATGTTGTCAGGATCCTTAGATCTTGCCTGCAGTAAGCACTGCATATACCAGAGGAAGAAGTTCTACCATCATGATGATGATGATTATTTTAAATCACCAAAACACCATTCTGTCATTCAGGGTTTTCTGCCCAAGTTCCATTAACAACAAAAATTCAACAGTGTCAGCTGAAGAAATTATTATTCCTGTAAACAGTTAAAACTCGCTGATCTGCTCCTGTAGCACTTTGTCTAAGTATTCCTCTTTAAGTCATTTCAAACAAAAAGCAGAGGAGCTATCTTGGACCAAAACTGTTGAATATCTCCACAACCTCTATTGGCAACCTGTGCCAGTGCTCAGTCACCCTCACAGTAAGAAAACATTTACTGACGTTCAGATGGAAGCTCCTGTTTTTCAATTTGTGCCTATCACCTTTTGTCCTGTCACTGAGCACCACTGAAAAGAGCCTGGCTCTGTCTTCTTTACACTGTTCCTTCAGGTGTTTATGTATCTATATATCTTCAGTGATTTGAGTATCTAAAGCTCAGTGGAATAAAGTCAAGCTTCATGGTGTGGCCACCATGTGTTTTTCCATAAGCTTTTGTTTGACCCAAAGAAGCCTTTGTTTGACCCAAAGCTATAACCTACAGGTGTGCTACTATAGGGATTTAAAATTTATTTTTAAAATTGTTACAGGGTAAACAGACAAATCCCTGGAAATCTTTAACAAAAGCAAGTTTAGTCCAACTGCTTTTAAACTGGAACCACTCAGGCTAAAATAAAAAAAAAAAAAAAAAAAAAAAAGCTTTTAGCCCAGTAAGCAAGCAGGCTGACATATTTTGATACATTAGAATAGATAACGTACCTTCTGCTTCTGTGCTGCCCGATTTTTTTCATCTGACATCTTTTCCGTAGTACTTTTGAGAGGGTGTGAAGACAGACGAAGGGGCACTTTGGAATGAGCGGGAGTGGTAGGGACATGAACGAGCACAGAACTATCTCTTTTTAAATCAGGGACATCCTTTCCCATAGAGACCGTCTCAATCACCCGGAGGTTGGGACGCGTGGGGTTCGCTGACATGGCCATAGTAAGAAGCCCGTGAGCCTCCGGCAGTGCAGGATTAGGCTGCTGGGTAGGGGGGTACATGGTCCAGCCAGGGGCTGCATAAGCCATATAATGTCCATATGCATCATACCCTGGAGGAGCCATTGTGGGAGGTGGATAGTTTTGGGGCATCTGAGTGGCAGTGAACTGGGAATAGTTGGGAATTTGGTACTGGGAAACAGAAGTAGGTGTAGGTGGCAAACTAGCGGGAGCTGGTGGAACTGAGGGAATGAGAGAAACAGAAGGAAGAGGCTGTTCTGGTGCACATGGAGGTATGTCCTGTCCCACTGGCTTGTTCTTAGTATATTCTGATTTCTGAAGAGAGGACACATCTTTAGGCTGCTGGAAAGAGACGGAAGGCGATGCTGAGCGCTGCTGGCCTGACTCTGGAGAACGAGTGTCGCTTCGGCTGCGACGCAAGTCCCAGGGGTCCAGTCTGCGAGGATCTGAAGAGCGACGATCAGGAGAACGAGATGCCAACTTTTTGCCATGAAGGCGTTCCTGAGTACGAACAGCCAGTTTTCCAATTTCAGCAACGCCGATGTCAAGTCCAATGGTTTTGAGTAAGTCATGGATCTTCGCGTACTCAGCATTAGGCTCTTCTAAAGGATCCAGCTTGACCGCTGGAGCAGGAGAAGGAGGTGGGCTCACTTTCTGGCTTATTAACTCATTGCCACAACTCACTGGGGGTTTCTGAACAGGGAGAGATTCAGTTTTGGTGTCTTCATCCTCATCACCATAAAGAAATTTCTCTTCATCCTCGATGTCAGGAAAACTACGCCTCCTCTTCTCCTGAGCACTGACAGAATCAGCCATCATGCCCAAAATTCGAGAGAAACCACTGCCATCCTGACTGGCCCTCTCGTGAGGCAGCAGGAAGTCAGTATGGCGATCAGCAGGTTCTGATTTCTGTTCTATTTTCTCCTTGTGACTTAAGAAGCTTCCAAACTTCTCTTCAAATGTGAAAGTGTCTTTGGGAGGCCCAGAAATTGTGCTCCACTCATATAAACCGTCACGCAATTCCTTGTTTGCAGACTCCACAACAGAATCTTTGTTAAACCGTTTGAGAAAGTTCTCCACTTCAGAGGCAAAAGGAGCTGTGTCATTGCTCTGGGGCAAAGACGAATGACTAGAAAGGAGTGGAAGATCCTTGCTGGGAGCAGGGCTGTTAGAAAAGCCCTCAGGCTGAAAGACAGAGAAGTTATTATTTACTACAGCACCCTCTGAGGGGACTATGCACCTCGCAGAACAAAGGAACTTGATAATTTCTCCTCAAGTTCACAGTTGAAGAGAAGAATTAGAAAAGACAACACACAGCTGAAAGAGAATAGAGACAACTACAAAACAAGTTGTCTAGTGGTTCTGGAATGTCATGTCCAGAAATAAAAGCTTATCCCAGAGAACACACAAAATCACAATTATGTTTTATTAACTTTTTACCAAGCTTCAGAACTGAAACTTTCAAGTTGAAATGTCATGACATAAATTCAGCTACGCTTTGAGTTTCATCACAGACAAATACAATATAACACCTTAAGACAGGTAAGTGTAACTCCACTGGCATCATTCCTAGTCCTCAGTGTTGGAGGACCTCCTGAGATAAATATGTCACTGTCAAACCAAAACAGATCAGTATAACAAGCAGACCAAAAGTGATGTGCTAAACCACGAGAAAAGAAAACGGTCAATTTATCCAAGTGCATGCCTCTCCATTGCTCTAATTTTGAGACTCAATTGGTATAGCTTGGGTACAAATTCAATAGGGTTAATATCAGCCTACAGTCTAAAGAGAAAAAATAAAAAAACTCAAAAGTGTTTTCAGGCAGAGATCCTGAGGATTCATCAGGCAGTTCTCTACGTCTATAAAGAAACAGAAAGAGGGACTGGGAGAGGCAGAGAGCTTCAATCAATGTCCTGACTGCCTGTGTACAAAACAACTCAGCTTTTCTATAAAGCTGGCCCAGATCTTGGCATCCTGGGCTGAATTTCAACAAGGACATTTCATTCTACCTTAGTTTTTATAGATATATGATCCTTGATTAACTGCCTTCACCATTTAAAGTTTCCAATGCAATTTTAAATTGTATAGGCCTGCAAAAAGATACCTGTCCTCTCAAAGACAGGAAAACATAAAGATTTGACGTTTCTGTTTTGGAAATCAAGCTAACATTTTGTATCAGGAAGCAACTGTTTTGGAAAGTAGAAGCGTAGAGACAGACAGACAAAGATCAAACCTGAATAGGAGGCTCTACTTCCATCTCCACTCGTTTCTTCAAGATAGATTTTTTGGGCATGGATGGTATTTCCTCAGGCCTATACGTATACCGAGGCTCAGAAGTCTGTAGTGTGTTAGTCAAGCCTGGGATCACATAACCACTGCCCGCAACATCATGATTCAAGTTTCTGCTACGTTCTTCCTCTTCTCTTTTCCTCCTGGCACGGTCAAGCTCTCGGAATTCTTCATTCAGGTATGATGGGCTCGGGCTTCTACTGCGGCTGCGGCTGCGGCTTCGTCTGCGATAGTTTCGTGTTCCTGATGAGAAACCCTGATGCTCTCCACTCACACCATGCATCTTCTCATCTTTTTCGTACCGTGGACGCTTTATTTCTCGTCCCCTCTCTTCTGGCCTTGATGGGTAGGAGGATTTCCTAAGTTTGTCACCATCTCTGTCAGACCCACGAGGCAGCTCTTCCCGACGACCATAATGTGGACTGTAATCTGAACGATGGAGAAAAACATCGCGGTTGCGGTAGTCTTCATCATGTCTCATGATGAAGGGACTTGAAGGTTGGTCTTCGTGCGATGGGTATCTCTCAAGGCCTCGAGGGCATGAGAAGCCTCTGGTGAATATAGGACCATCAGCCATGTCATCCCTGTGTAAGAGAAGCATACAATAAACCTAAGTGCTTGAGTCAGAGTAAACTATGTCTTACTCTTACTCAAGAGTAAGAAATTTCCAAATCTGTTTCAGAATAGCATCTCCATCACTAAACAGAAGCAACATTTGATGTACTTAAGGGGCAGGGGGGAGGGAGGATTGTTGTTTTTAAATTGTTCTATACTTCCTTCCTATGAAGTTACCTGCAAATACAGTGGCATGAACAATTCAACTCATGCTACAGAAAGAGAGCCTTGAAAAATTGATAGGATGGATTTATTTCCGTGAAGGAGAAAGACTACACATTTTAAAAAAAACATTACTATCATATTTCAAACCACAATCCCTTTCCTCACCTCTCCCAGCAAGATGCCAAGGTCACATTTCATATGAATTATTCAAGGTGTAATTCAGTTTCACACTGGCACATGCAACCAGATCCTCTTTTTATCTTCAGATGTGGAAAAGGACCATAAATTCTAGCAACATTTTCTGTTGCAACAGATCTGTAGACAGGACTGTCACAATCACATGGACTGCTTTACCCAAAATGAAGCACGCACAGTTTTTTTTAATACAGTATCTATGAATCAGGGATAGTAAATGTACTAGTATCATTCCTCTGTGCCAGCCGCTGCCTTATCATATACAGTGGATTTGCAACTGGCACAACTGATAGCTAGCTCTATCTCTTGGCATATCTTCTATTGGACCCATTCCAACAGACACTTCCAATTAGGAGTACTGTTTTAATCAAGCCCTCTTCCCCAGACCCTAAAAGCTTCGCTAGCACTGTCATTTAGATCAGGCAGAAACAAAACAACACACTTTAAAAAATTACCAACTGCTGTTTTTATTCGCAGATACTTCAAAAATCTATCAAGATCCTCCAAGAATGGGAGGCAAATGTACTCGTTAAGTGAAATCAATGAGACAGAAACCCTAGAGAGACATCTGAGTGATCAAGACATCAACTTGAGATAAACTATGTATGATTGCCTGAATCCCCAAGAATCATCTCCTCCTCCTAAGAAAAGTCCCTCAATAGATCTGAGGAGAGACCAATAACATCATGCCAGATGACATCTTCCAAAACAAAAACAAAAATAAAATAAAAAAACACACCTGCAGATAAATTATAACCCCAGTTTTTAAAGTCACCAGACCAAGAAAGAACCAACATGACCAGATAAGGTCTTTTTCTTCGGTATTGTCATAGTTTACATATGCATATTTAAGAACAAAACCAACACAAAACTTCACTTTATCTCTTACCTGCATCGTTGCAAAGCATTTCATATACTATTAGATGCTTTACTGGTCCTACATACCATAGCAAACATGGCATACACCAGTATCTGTGGTATTAGATGGAAACTCTTCCATATCCAACAAACTACACACCTCCTCCCTTTCCAAAAGCACCAAAACATTTACAAAGGAGCTGTAATTAAGTTTTATACATAAATGTCACTGTTCACAGCCTACACAAAAGTATTTATCTGGTTCTAATAGCAAATGTCTCTCTTCAGTGTCACCATCACCTTACTTGAGAGCCTGCTACACCTACACATGCTGCATGAACACACCTGGTCAAGTAACAGATGTATTTCACCATACAACTTCAGCTGAGTTTTGTGAAAATAGTTTGCATGCACGCTTGCCAAACGCTCTGACTGCAGCGACAAAGCAGAAGGAATATTAAATCATACTTTGGAAAGAAAAGAACAGCAAACCTACTGTACTTATAATTAGAAGGATGTTCCAAATACACTCTGAATAGCAAAGACACAGATTTAAAACCTAAAGATTAAATACAGGTGTGAGAAAAAGGATTACTTGCCTTACAGAAACAGTGGCTCCATGAAATATGTTTTCTGTAAATATAGTCCAACAGAGGTATGTCCCTCTTAACTGGCTCGGGTGCTTTTTAGTCAGCAATGTCCACTACGTATATTGCAACCCAGGGAGAGAGACTAGGTGGCACCACTCTGGCTTTCCCAATTCCTTCCCCACCATAGAATCTACAAATCACTGGAATTTGCAGTGGCAGGGAAGGAGACCAGACCAGACCATAGACTATGTAGACATGATGCCTCAAAGAAACAAAACTGGTGTAAGGTAAACTTGCTTTCTGGCATATTTATGTATTTATTTATATACAAAGAAAAAGAAATAAACAATGGTATTCTGCTGTCAGCAACCAACAGGACTCCACCTTAAAAGTCTTTGAATAGGAAGTCAGACAAGCTGTTCATACTCAAGCCAGCTGTCACTTTTGATATTAAGCCAAAATCTGCTATTTCAGAGCACAGCTTAATGCAGACTAAGTCCCTGCAGTGGTAAAGTCCAATCTTTAGCATTAACCTCAGATGAAAGAATTGGTGGGATGCTCTGTATAGCTTATACCAGCTCAGATAGTAGTAGAATATCTTAAAAACACTGTCAGAGAGAGAGATTGAAGACAAGGAAGATAAGATACATTCTTCACTATGATAGAGTGAGATTCTGGGAGACAAAAAAAGATTAATCTATTGAAGTAGAAGACAGAAACTGCTTAAGTGACCTCGAAGTCACAGACCAGAGCATTCAGCAAGCTTACTTAGACATGTGCAGGAGGCCAGCTGCCCTAAAAACTTGGGGCAAATTCTTACAGATGTTTCAGGATGGATGTGCACATGGACACACGCCCTGGGAAATTTTCCCTGATTTCTGTTCTTTGGTATTTTATTTCCTTTCTATGCTAATGAATCTTTCTACCATCCCAAAACCCTGCAAATTATAGAGAATAATTTGTAAAAGTGATTGCTTGAAATCTCGGAGTAGTTAGCAAAAACAGCTGAGAATAACTAAATTCAGAATTATTTGTTCCAATTACTTCAAAATCTGAAGATTCTTCACAAAACACCCTTTTTTTCTTTTTAGATGAGAAAGAATGCAGCGTGTGCCTAATAAGAATGTGACATGCCCAGTATTAAACCCAATGCTGATTAACAGTAAGGGCCACTTTAAAGTCCAGTGACAGATATAAAGTCAGTGTCCCATCAACAGGGCAGCCTCTCAGAAGGAAAAAATACATGATAAACAATATCCTTAAACAACTACAAACTGTCTTTTAAAACAACCGAAATGGTAAACAGTGAAGAAATTTGCAAGTCAGAAGCAGTACCTACAGGTTTTAGGAAAAGCTAAGGGATGACTAGGTTGTCACTTTAAACTTCTGGACAGTGGGCAGCACTCAGGCAAGCGCAGGCAACGCAAACAGATTGGACAAGGAAAAAAAAAAAGGAATCAAAAAGAAACAAAAAGTAAACTTAAGCACATGGAGTTCTTGCATACCTGCAAGTATATGGGAAGTCGCTTAAAAACTGAGGTCTACGTTGTCTCATTTTCTCTTACTCTCATTCCAATTCATTTGTCACTTCAGTATCTTCTCAGGGGTCTATTCTGACCTTTTTTTTAAAAAAAAACTTTTTTTTTTTTTTTTACCTGTTACCATTTTATGTCCAGTAACAGAGATAAAGTGAAAATTCTTCACTTATCAAGGGGGTGAAGATCCTCACAGCAGTCACTTTCACTCTAATTTTAAAATAAACTGCTGTATGAGATGCTACTTCTAACCATGAAGCATAACCACTAAACAGGTTATACATAAAGCCTCACTGGAGAAAAGGAAGCAATGGGACAACCCTACTACCACCATGTTCTTAATTTGCCAGAGTAGTACAGTGACAGCTCCTACATACCTTTTCCTGCTCCTTCCAACCACTGTACCCTCCCTGAGCATATGCACTCATCTTGTTCAGAAGACTGCAGATAGCCCAAGGGATTTACAAGTCGAACACTGACCCCAGAAGAACTGAGGTAAAGGCATAAAAGTGACAGTACTGAAAACTAAACTCTCTTTTGGTTTTCCGCACCTGCCGAAACTTACCCTTACACTTGACAAAGACAGGAAATTCACTTATTCTGCTCACTTCCCTCTTTTTTTTTTTTTCTTTTTTGAACAGTTGGGGATATTTGCATCAAAAATGGATGTTACAGTGCCTTTTTTATTCCAGATGCTTACAGCTGACCTGAAATTACAATCTGGCTGCTCCAGAGCACAAACTAACCCATCTTTAACTTTGCAATTGAAGATAAAGAAAACAATTTTATTTGCACAAAGTCTTCTTATTTTACTTCTTCAGCCAGATTATACCTGTTCTTCTACTGAAGGCAAAGAATTTCAAACAGTGTCTACTAATATTTATACTTTGGTGTTCACAGCAGTACTTTTAACACAAAAGACATCTCTTCATTGTCTGTGTTTCTCTCCAATTCCAACCAAGGGATCCTAAGAATTCTAACTTATTTTATCACTTATGAGATTGTCTGACTATGTTCACTTCCCCTCTGCAGGGTTTTCGAAGCGAAATAATACATTTTCTTCAAGCTATGCTAGGTCTCTCTTTTGGACTATTCTCAAAAATCAGGAAAGTAGGTTATTCCTCCCAGTAAATGAGGAAGTTGAAGCTCTGCGCTATCCGTAAACCACCTTCCTTTAAGACAGGACTAGGTAGGTTCATAAGAAACAGAAAGTGGCTGAAGCTGTAAAATGTCAAATGAAGCAGCTCCTTCCTGCAAGATACTCTGGGCACTTTTAGGTTACAAGGGTTCAAGAGGCAGTTGACAAAAATCAGAGAAGAAATATCTGTCCAGAGTTACTACAAACACAGGCAGTGACTTTTGTTCGGGAATTCGACAACTTGCTGGAGGCTCGGGAAGTACTGCAGGGAAGGATCACTACATGTTTACCCTATTACCCTCGTTCCCTACACATTCACTATCGGTCCCTACTATAGACAGAATACTGGGCTAATCAGACATTTGGTCTCACCCAGTACAGCCATTACATCTTACTGTTTCAGACACTTGAATCCCCACCTGCGGAGGACCATACCTGTCACTCAGGTTATCAATTGGTGAGCCCAGTCTATCAGGCAGCCTCCTTCGCTCTGGTGTGCCAATGCAATACCGGTCATTACCAACAGTAATCCGCAAACTCTGTTCCAGTGAAGACTCAGAGCGGAGACTCGGTGAACGTCTCTGTAAATTGAAGAAAGAGTGCAAGCCCATCAATCAGGGAATTTTAATCTCAGCTACAGTAAGGCAAGTGACTCTGCTTTGCTTAACATATGAGACTTGGGGTGGATGGATCAATTAAAAAAACAAACTAGAAGAACATTTGTTCCAAATATCTCAATTACCTATAGTTACTATAGAAAGGGGAAGGTACTCAGTGCATTTAATTTCTCATTCCAGCTGCCAACAACAAGCTTTATATTTACATTATCTAAAAGGGAAAATTGCAACTCAAAAATACCTTTAATAAGCTACTATTTTGGAAGGTGGAAAAACAGAGAAGTTCAAGAAGTCCCAGATTTGCTGCTGTGCTCCATTCTTTGTTAGAGCAGAAGCAGCTAAACAAACACTGTATAAAAAAACAGTGCCAGGAATTTCTTAATAAAAGCGTCTGGATTTCTGGGCCTTCCCAGCTCTAATAGCAACATGAAGCAAAGTATAAACCAGTGTAAACAAAGATTTTCCTAGCAATGATGTTTTCAACAGTTTTCCTCATCTCATGCTGCTTTCAGCAGATAAGCACAACCTAATACTAAAAAAGTCAGTGGCTGTAGAAACAACTTCTACAATAAAATTCCCACTGTCATTATTGTTCGTAGAGCTAAACCAGAGTTAGGTTGCTCTTGAAAAAACTACAGCAGAGAAGGCCTGAGCTAACTGCCTCTGCGCAGATCTTTTTTTGGAGACATACCCAATACAGAAAATGTCATTACTGTTAAGTTATGCTTAACTAGGTATGCTTTGTATCCTTTTAGAGTATGTCACTAAATTCCAGGAATGATCAAAGCAAGGAGAGTTCCATAAGAAGCAGGTGAAACTGGCTGAAGACAGAGATACTTTTTTTTTTTTTTTTTTTAAACCAACATGGTTTATATTCTGCTTAACAGGAAACAATGAACCAGCCTTAGTTCTGCCAAACCAGTCATGCACTGCATATTGCTTTTGCAGCAGTAGCAGGTGCACTATGTTGTCTGCATGCAGGCTGTCCACCCTGGGAAGGTGCAGCAGATTCAGCTCAACCCTCCAAGAGACCAAAAGAAGAAAGGTACATAACCTCCAACAAGAAAGCAGAATTCCCTCACAAATTTGCCTAACAAAATTGACTTGCAGTACAAATCCGCACTAGAGTCCATTATGCGCATATCCTTGTTCTAAGGTAACATCAAACTGATATTTATTTTTCTGCATTAATCTGAATCCCAGCATTTATCAGAACACACCCTAATGACTTTCTAAGACCAACTGTTTCGTATTGTATAACACTATCCTGGAACAGTCTGGCTGAGATACAACATAAACAAGGTGCACACATCTCATACAAACACACTTTGAAGGCTCAGGCGTGCCCAGTTTAACACCAAATTTTGAGGGCTGCCTGGAGAAGTGACTGCCTTGAAAGGCATCTTCTTGCCATCAAGACTGTCAGCAAGTTGGGCACATATATTACAACCATCTCCAGTAACTGGAGACAGAGAAGTGATGACTATACTTTAGAAGAAACTTCTGGGCAAGAGAAGAAAATAGTTTACATTTAGATAGTTAGGATGTGTATGGCTACTGTATAGATCACCCAGAGACAGCACTTAAGGTGATACATATTTGAACTTTGCATTTTTTTTTTCAGTTTGAGAAATTTGAGTTTTAATAGCATTTGCATTTGCAGTGCCACCACTAGTCAATCCTACCTATGCCTTGTACTGTGTTTTCTTCCTTTGCTACGCTGGCTCCCAAACAGTAGTTACCATTACCGTATGAACGCATAGGTTGCATACCAGCCCTTCATTTCTTCTTTCTTTGCTGACTGAAAACATTCCAGTCCTCCAGTTTAAGCTAACTTTCTTAGAAGAAAGCAAAGGAGCTGACAAAAACTATAAAAAGAACAAGCACGCAGGTCAGCAGCGACAAATACAAGCAGCGTGAATGTGTCAGCCTTGCAACTGCCAAACTCCCTCACCATACAGCTCTGACCATTCTCTCCTCCATTACACTTCTCAATACTCACTCCAAACTTTTTCTGACACTCCATGCTCTTCCAGTTGCCATAAAGTTTTCCCCAGCTACTACAAAACTTACACTATCCATACTCCCAATGTGCAATATACAGCCAACATCCTGGTTGTACATGCGAACGATGCTGATGCCCTGGGAACTGCATGCACTCCATCTCAACAGTACAACGCCCAGAATCAAGAAAAGGGAATAAGAAATCTGAAAGGGTACTCCTTCCTTATTGCAATTCATATGTAAGGACAGTAACTCAGAGCTTGTACTCCAAACTTTTCCACCTTTCAACCCCAAGCCCTTATCCCATCAGTGTCTGCGTTCCATGTCCTACATCTACCCTTACGCATCCACTCTCCTCTTCCAAGTCCTCCTTCCTGACTGCAGCTTAAATCCTTCTTTCTCTCAGTCTCCTGTCTGAATTCATCCCCTCTCAGTGACAGATCCAAGATGCCACCTACTAACCCATTTGTGTAACTCTCCACTTTTCCTCACTTTATATCCTCAAACTTCTGGAGAGGGTATCTTAAGTCATATAGGTGTGAAAACTTTATTAAAACTTTACCAGACCATGTTGATCCGACATATCTGCTGTTTCCTTTGTTTTGATCACACTTAGTTCCATTGTTTGGAAAACATCAGCATAATCCCAGCTTTTATCTTTCTCTAATTAACGCTAATTTTGTAAACAGTAGTTCTAAAAAATAAAATCAATCTGTACGTGTATTTTATGCTTTGTAACTTCACTTTTAAATAAGAATTAGTGCTGGTTGAACACCTTTTGGTGGACAAAAACTTCCATGGAAAAAACATGCACAATATACAGACTGAGAATTGCCTACACTGGGCTTCAGCATATGCCAGAGAATGCAAAATTCAGGTTAAAGAGCTATATCAAAGCATCTCAAGTTAACTTATATTGTGTGAGCTGTTTCTGAGAGAAAAGTTTTCCCCAAATACAGTAATATTTTTGTAAACAAACAAAAAATCTATTTGGCTCAGCAGCTCAGTGCTAGCTAATTTATTGGAGCCTAATTTCTAGGATTAGTAATATTTCAGTCCTTCTTCCCTGAATTAGAACAGGCGAGAAAAACATCAAGAATTTGTAACAATTTGCCATGAAGACTACTGCAACTTGATCCAGATGGGTGCAAAATAACACTGGAAGAATACTGTTCGTCAAGAATAATGTTTGTGTAAAGTTGGGTTTTGCTCGTTTGTTTGTTTTCTAAAGAAGGAGTGGGAGGCTGCAAATCAAAAATTCCCGGTTCAAATTTCTCCAAGTCTGAACCACCAACACATTCGGCATCAAAAGCCTGTTACAGCCCGCACAGGTTCACAACCTACCACGGATACAGTGAAATGACAGACTGACTGATGAAGGAGCCAATTTGAGAAAGTTCCGCTGTTGTATCCCAGTTTGTCATCCCCTCAATTGTGACCATGCCACTGTTCATCGAGCTACAATGTAAACTGACATGAACCATATTAAAAATCCACTCTGTTAAAAAAAATACTTATTTTCAACCTGGATCTCCTTAGCAATGCAATTTGCGAGGCTACCCTCCCTGACCCCAACAATTTATAGGATTGAGATAATAGTGACCATCAGCCTAAAAACAAAAGGCCAGAGGCAAGCTTCTCAGCCCAGCTTTACTGTCAAATACGTTATCTTCCCATTCCTTCAGGATAGATTACCTTTAAGTAACAACCAGTGCCTGTCAATAGCTGAATTTTAACTCCGCTACAATCACCTGAGATCTCTTGTATGGCTACAGCTCCAAGGAAGTCCCGTAAGAACCCGTACCACCATCAGAAAGGACAATCCCACTCTCTCGGGGTCCTACCATGCAACGAGTCACAGCAGACAACATACTTTTGTTGAATTAACTTTCAGCCAAATCAGTTCCTTGAATCAGCTCACCTCGCAACCTCACAAACACAAGTATGAGCACAAGGGAATGGGCAGAATATACCGCGGAGCGAGAGGAAAAAGTGAGTGTACCGTTCCTTTTAATTGTACACATGCCGGATGAAGTGACCGTGGAACCATTGCCTAAAATATCACAGTACAAAAATCGCTTCTTTCAGTGCAATATGAATGCATTGTAAACCTACTACTTGCCACAGGTAACAATTATCAGACAAGACAATCGCTGCACCAAGCACTGACAACAAAAAGCCTAAGTGAGTGAATGTCACTTGCTCAAAAAAAAAAAAAAAGGTAGGGCTACGCACTTTTGTTTAGTAAAAAAGTGTTTGCATCCAAGCTGGTACCACTTCAGATGCAAACCCACAGTTTCACGTGTCCAAATCAGATTTTGCTTAGACTGAGTAAGAAGACTGGTACACCTTGTGCCCAGTTGCAACTACAAAGCAGTACCTATCAAATAACTCTTGAGATAAAAATCCGTAACAGAGCTTCCTTTGTACGCTCTCAATAGCGGGGAGGACTCAGACAGAATATTCATTCAACATCTTGTTAAAAAGTTACCTTCCCATAAATTACACGATATTTATACAATAACAAAAGAGTGTCAAATGGAGGAAAGAGACTAGCTGCATCCTTTGCCTTAGTAAAAGATAGCATCATCTCTGAGACTTATCTAAAATGGCTCTAGCCGCTAAAGAGAAATAAAAAGGTAACGGGAAAAAGAAGCACTGCTTCAGCTGGAAATAGCCGGTTCCCCCCATGCGGCTCCCTGAGCAGCAGGGGGATCGCTCCTCTCCCCGGCACGGGGACAGCCCGAGGCCGCTGCAATCCCGCACGGACCCGCAGGGCAGAGCCGCGCCGAGTTCGGGGCCCTCGCCCCGGCGCCCCCCGGCCCTGCCGCCCTCCCGGAGGCGGCGGCGGGGGCTCGAGCCCGGCAAGCAGCCGGGCCCCCCCCCGGGGCCTGACAGCCGCCCCG
>VXAA01004516.1:103554-128205 GCA_013399115.1 Anseranas semipalmata | reverse complement strand
GGCGGCGAGCGCGGGCCGCCGCGCCGCTTCCTCGCCGGGCCTCCCCGCCCCGGGGGCGGTGTTGGCGCAGGCCGGGAGGTCTCGGCCAGGCCCGGGCGGGCGGCGGGAGCGGGCCGGGCGTGCTTCAGTCAGCAGGGCCGCGAGTCCCGCTGCTTTCCCGGTCGCGCAGAGCGTGTGCGTGCTGGCGGCTCTCCTGCACGGACACCGGCACCCCGGTGGGATCCGGAGGGTGCCCCGCGTTACATGCTGTGCTAAGGAGCGCCCCTGTGGGAATCCTTCTGCAAACGTGTAGAAATATAATTGATAGGTGGTTGTTTAGACAGCTCACAGTGTTTTGCAGAGGGGTCCAGACAGGCAAAGTGCTTCCTGATGTTAATTTCAAAGGATGAGCTGGCCATGAAAATCCTCAGCCTGGAAATAAGCAGGAAGTTTCAAGTTCCCGGAGCAGTGAGGTTTGGGGGTGACTTAAGGAGACAACATAATTTGAGCTGGATCTTGATCATTTTGCAGAGGAGATGATAAGATACCAGGAGTGCAATAGCCGAGCCCGGACTGCATGACCCAGGAAGTTGTTTCTAGTCCTAGGTTCGTTTCTTATCACAGTCAGCCCCGGCTGGGGCTGTGCTTGGTCTGTGCCTCATGCTTTTGTCTTTTCTACCCTAGGAGCTCCTGTCTCTCACGTTCAGCTCCCAGTAAAGGATGGAGAACATCCTGGCTGGTTTGTGTGGGACCAGCCCAGAAGACCCACTCCCTCTGTGGGTTCATGGCAGCGTTGGCCATTGCTTTAATCAGCTGACGTTAAACGTGATTCCTCATTTGATCCTTGCAGTGGTCAGTGCCTGCTTCCTTGGCACTCCAAGGTATGACAACTAACTTGTCTAGCTCTTGATTATTATGCAGGACTGGAGGCGGGGTGGAAAGGCTGGGAATTAGATCTCCCTGTAATGTACTGAATATGTCATTAGAGAAGGACACAATATTATAATGCTATTACATTTGTCGGCATCTGTCCTAATTCAGAGTATTGTGTTCAGCTCTGGTCACTCCATTGCTGAAAGGAATCCAGAGAGAATAGAGAGGGTAGTGAGAATAAAATCACAGAAAATAAGTCAAAAAAAATTTAGTGAATGGGGATTGGGAAAACCAGGAGTCTTCTGGGAGAGGATATAAATCCAAGGTGGCATGGAAGATGTATGTAAGGTAATAAGTGGTTCAGAGAAACCAAGAACAGTTTTCCTGTTTACTCTCTTCTTGAATTCGTAAACATGACAATATTCACCGATACTGAAAGGTCACAAATGATAATGAATCAAGTGATAATGAAATCTTTTGTTGGGCAATAGATGATGGACTTCACTTAGACAGCATCACTGAAACCAGGAATGAGAAAATAATCTTTCTAGAGAAAATATCACAAAGACAAGAGAAATCAAGGATTAGAAATGTGACACAGAGAATTTGATCATCCAGCGGTTAAATGTACTTTAATATTAATCTTCAAGGACTGGAGTCTGATTTGATCACAAAATATTGCGGTTTGCAGACAAATTTCTGCAGAGAATAGAGAAAAACTATTCTTCGTAGCATCTGAATCTCTGGCATTGATCAGATACTGAGCTTTATTGACCTGATCTAGTTTAGCAAGGCCTACAGTCTGAAAAAGTTACAAATCTAGGGAAGTGAATACAAGGAGGTTAAGTAAGGATGAACAGATAAATAGGTAAGAGGGGGGAAAGAACGGAGAGTGCTGACTGAGACGTGATGGAATATCAACTGTGAAGTTTTTCTCTGCTCTTTTTTTTCTAGATCTGGCTCTGGGGTGCCTCACAGGCCAGGCTGGAGATGCAGAATTGCTGCCTCTTTTGTACTTGCTGGCCTGCTCCTCGTTGATATAATCCCAGCAGCCATTTCTCAGCAGGAGCTGGGCCCTGTGTACCTGGAAGCGCTGGCCAGTGGCATTGCTGCACTGACGTGGCTCACTCATGGCGTTGCTCTTCTCATGCTCAGCAGGTCCATTCACAGCTCTACCAGGGGCCCTGCAGTCCTGGCTCTCCTCACTCTCTTACCCCTACCTTCTCTCATCATCACGCTGGTCTGGTACTGCCAAAGTGGGACAGCTTGGTCCCCTGCCCACCCTGCTGTCTCCTCCAGGTTTGCCATTCTCTGTCTGCAGCTGGCCTCTCTGCTGGCATATGTGATTAGCTACCTCTTACCCGCCACTGACAGGCACGAATTCCTGTCCATCAACAGCTCCTGGCAGCAAGAGCAGCTTATCTCAGGGCCAGGCATCTCAGGGTCGGGGCAGCTGGGAGTGACAGAAGATGGTGAGAGCTGGCTGTCACGCTTCTTTTATGCTTGGATGAACCCTCTTATGAAACGTGGCTATCAGTGGAAGCTGAACCAGCCACAGGATGTCTGTCTGCTTCCTCGCCAGCTCCAGGCTGCCAGGGTCTGCGATCGGTTCTATGCCTGCTGGCAGAAGAAAGCGGCTCTGCACCAAGTAGAGGAGGAGACAGTGTCTCTTACTAGCCCAATCATTGCTGGAGGTGATGGGAGTAGTGATGTCCAGGACAGCTCGCACCGTGCCCATGAGGCCGTGCGACTCTTTTCAGTGCTTCATGCGGCCTTTGGGCTTCGTTTCTACTCCCTGGGACTTCTCAAGCTGGCCGGCAGCCTGCTCGGTTTCTCGGGCCCTCTGCTTCTGAACCTGCTGGTGAACTTCATGGAGTCACGGCAGGAGCCCCTGAGCCATGGGGTGCTCTACGCACTTGGGCTTTTTGCTGGCTCCTTCCTGGGCGCTCTCTTGCGGAACCAGTTCAGCTACGAGGTGAACAAGGTGACGCTGATGGTGCGGTCCGCCGTCATCTCTGCCATCTACCGCAAGGCTCTGCGTGTTGGCAGCACCAGCCTTACCCGCTTCACCGTGGGCGAAATCGTCAACTTCATGAGCACGGACACCAGCAGGTTGGTCAACTTCTGCCTCAGCTTCCATGAGGTGTGGAGCCTGCCCTTCCAGTTTGCCATTACCCTCTACCTCCTCTACCAGCAAGTGGGGGTAGCCTTTCTGGGAGGCCTGGCCTTGGCACTGCTGCTCGTGCCCATCAACAAGGTCATAGCCAACCGCATCATGATGAGCAACAAGGAGATGCTGAAGCACAAGGACACACGGGTCAAGGTGAGGGGCAGCTGGTGGCTCTCTAAATTTATTACTGTATTCTCTCCCTGTTTGTCCCTGGAACAAAGCTTGTGTTGAATCCCAGGTGGGTGAATTGAGTCACAACTGTTAGGAAAAGTGCTAGAGGGGGCACACGTGTAAGTGGTTCAAAAGTATTTCAGGGTAAAGCATGTTCACCACCCACAAGATAGCAAACCTCTAATGCTTGTCTTGCCCCCTGGGCAAATTCAAGTTCCCTTGCAGGTTCCTTTTCTGTATGTTGTAGTTAAGGCAGGTCTCCTGATTGCTTCCTTTAGAGATGCTTCCATCCTGTTACTCCAGTAATGTTATCAGTGGTGAGGTGTCTTGCAGTCTGGACAAACACAATGATCATGGATGTGGTGGTTTTATATCACACCAGCTTGGCACCCTCAGTCAGCTTCTCCACAGCTGTTTGGAGCTTTTGAAATATTTATCTTCCTGACAGAAGGTGCATCTAGTTGTATGGGATGTGCTGGACCTTCTCCAGCTATTGCAAGACTGCTTTGCTAAGTGAACTCTTTCTTGTTGGTTTTCTTTCATGTCAGGCACGGGCACATCTCGGCTTGCTCTGCACATGCTGACCTGAGAGCAGGAGTGAGAGGGGAACATGCTACAGGGATACCTGAGCTGCTGGATGTGAGCCAGCTTGGCTATGGACACAGGCTAGCTGGGAAGTTGGGTAGTGTTTTGCCTTTTCCTGAACCTTACACAGCACAGCTAGCGGAGCAAGCTGGTGGAATGAGCAGGGGCAAAGTTCCTACTAGCTGCCACTTGAGTTTATGTCTCTGTTAGCAATAAATGGCTCCTGGTATCTCTAGCCTGGTCCTTAGCAGGAGGCAGCTGCAAACCTGGGCCCAGCCCAGATGCCTAGCTGGCATTTGGTGTGGTAGGCAGACACTGGTTACTCTATGTGCTTTTTCTCTTTGTCTGCAGCTAATGACAGAGTTCCTAAGTGGCATTCGTGTGATCAAGTTTTATGCTTGGGAGAAGCACTTCAGCACCAGGATAAATGCTTGCCGGGCTAAAGAGCTGCAGAAGTTGCGAGCCATCAAGTACTTGGATGCTGTGTGCGTGTATCTGTGGGCAGCACTGCCTGTTGTTGTCTCCATTGTCATCTTCATCACCTATGTCCTGTTGGGTCACCAGCTCACTGCCACAAAGGTGAGTGAAGGGGGAGATCCCACCTGGCAGCACTGCTCACCGTGGGTAGCAGGGAGAGCTCCAACTTTGTCTCGTGCAGAGGACAGCCTGCAGCTGGGCTGCAGCCCCGAGGCATCTTCTCTGGGAAATGAACTCACCCTGTGTCTCCCAACAGCTCTTCAGGCTCTCACTGGTGAAGCTGTTTGGAGAGTACAAGATGCAAGGGAAGTACTGCCTCCAATTCATGGTTGTTTCCTTATCCGTGCAGGTGTTCACAGCATTGGCCCTTGTAGGGATGCTCATTCTCCCCCTCAACAGCTTCCCATGGGTGTTGAATGGGACCTTGGAAGCCAAAGTTTCCCTGGATCGAATCCAGCGTTTCCTTGAACTTGTGGACCAGGACCTGGAAGCTTATTATGCCCTAGGTAATGGGGAAGGATGCTGCTGGGCTCGGGACCCTGGGCAGGAGATGTTTGGAACAGAGAGCTGAGGTGTGAGGCCCAGGGGCAGTACTGGAGGACAGCTAGCTGTCACGCCATGATTCAGGACATTCAGTTGTCAGAAGCAGAATGAAGGCACTTCATTTCTGTGGAAAACGGGAGACAAGGCTACAACATTCCTCTTTAACAAACATAGGCCATTGTTTGTCCCTAAAGAGCCCCACCATTAGCGTGCCTCTAGAAGAAGCTGCTCCCTCCCTGTCCTAAGCTCCTCTGCCAATGAAGCCATCAACAACCTTGGCTTTGCCTGGCAAAAAGATTTGGGTGGGTGCCCTCTCCTGAGCCATCACCGCTCCCTTTCCCTCCTTCCTTGCCTTTTGCCAGCTCCCTGCCACCTTCAACAATAAGAAGACCGGGTTATCTTTACAGTGTGTCCCTGAGAGCCAGCAGGTCACCCTGTATGTCCAGCGTGAGTTGGAGACAGGAGGGTTGGAGGAAAGGAGATATGAGTTTGAGGACAAGTCAGTAGGCAAGTGTCTTATTTTGGGGTTGGTACCAGGGCATCCTGGCCATGCCCTGTCCCTGTCTCTTCCGTTTGGAAGCAAAACTGATAGTATTTGTGATGCCAGGTCCCTGTTGTTCTCTGGCCTTTTCATTGTAGTGCTGCTTTTCCCTTGCAGGTAGCCCTTCAGGTGCGGCTTCTGCCATGGAGATGCGAGGTGCACACTTTTCATGGGCACCGGTTGAAGAAGAAAGCACCAGCCAGCCCTTATCCACAGGTGCTCTGCAATTGCACATTGAGAACCTCTCAGTGAGAAAGGTGAGCAGGAATGCAGGAGGAAACAGAAAGATGGCATTACAGGAGCTGCAATGGCATGTTTTCTTGGTCTTATGAGCCATATATCAAGATCTTCTCTTGGTCCAGAGGCACAGGACACATATCACATCTCTCAGAGCTGACATGGGCTGGAGGAGATCCAGCCTGGGCTCACAGATGGGAAAAACCAACTCCCTGTGCTTTCCACCACTGCTGCAGGCAAGGATTAAGCTGGGCACACATCTGGGTTCCAGAGTAACTTGATGGTTGTTAACACTCCTTGCAGACTTGTGTCCTGTTGTATCAGGGATCTGTTTTATGCAGCAGCTGTGCTGAGCTGTGCTGCTGTACTTGTGAGACAGTCCTAGCTTAGGACATCTGTCAGCTTTCTTACAGGCTACATGTGGCTCAAGAAACCTGGCCAAGCCACCATGTATTAGCTCACCAGGTTGCTCCTTTTCCTTTCCCTTTACAGGGGATGCTTCTGGGAGTTGTTGGGAAGGTCGGCTCTGGCAAGAGCTCTCTGCTTGCAGCCATCACTGGAGAGCTCATTAAGTAAGTAACCTAAAGACTTCTCCCTGCCTGGTCCCTGAACGCCAGGGCAGGCAAGGACCATCCAGCGCTACCCATACTTACAGGTCATTTTGATCTGCCGACAGTTCACCTTTGTTGCCTTTCCATCCACCTCTGGTGTGCTTGCAGACAAGGTGGACAAGTGTATGTTTGTGACCTGGAGCAAGGATTTGGTCTGGCCACACAGGAGCCTTGGATCCAGTTTACCACTGTCCGTGAGAACATCCTTTTTGGGCGGGAATATGATGCCAGGCTGTATGAGGAGGTGGTGGAGGCCTGTGCCCTCTCTGAGGACCTGAACGTGAGTGCCTGAAGCCTAAACCTTCCTGGGCCTCCTTGGCCAGCTTTTGCATCCAGCCTGAGCCTCCCTGGGAGGAGTTCTCATTCTTGTAGGCTTGAGCCTGCTTTTCCAATGTCCCAGTCACACAGCTTTACTGTGATTACCAATCCCAGACCATACCTGGCCCCACTTTTCTTTAAGGTGTGAAGTCACTCTGATAGCGCTTTAGATGGTTTCCTCTGCGCTGAGCCAAAAGCTCCTCATCCCGGGGAAAGATATTCTTGCATCTGGCTGTTGACTGCCAGGTTTTTTAAGCAAACCTATCAGCAGCTGATGCTCTTTTGGACCAGAGTGCACTTCCCTGGGATCTGGAGTGGCTGAGTCTGTGGTCCTCCCATCACTAATGCATGTATTCTAGGTTTGAAGCTTGTGGCTATGTTAGCCAGTGAACTTGCTGTTACACCTGCTGGAAGCTTGCCTCTTCCTCTGAGTTTTTAACCTCAAGCCTGGTTTTCTGAAATGCCAAGCACTAGAAGCTCCTGTTTGCTTCAGCAGAAGTTGTGAATACTCTCTAAGGACAAAGTATTCATTTGAGAAGTTGTAGATGTCGCCTATGGAAGTTGTTTCTGGCTACTGAAACTTAATTGTTTTTACTGCTAAACTGCTTGGATGCATTATTTTGTTGCAGGCACACCTACTGCTCTCCCAGAAAAATCCTAGGCACAATTTTAGAGTTGTCTCAGACCAGATGTTGCTCAATGGGTAGTTCAGATGTGGCCACCTGTTCTGGAGTCTAAGAGTCTAGTGGCACAAAGGTTACCAAGTTTGCCAGTTGTCTGCAGAACCAGTGAATGTACTGTTGCATTGTTTCATTTCTGGTAAGAGGTCACCCTAAGGAGTTACTGCCAGAGTCAGGAGAGGGATCCCAGTGTTCTAATCTTGAGTCCCCAGTAGCTTCCTGTCCTTTCTAAATGGATTTTTTTGAATGTTTCAGATTTTACCAGCAGGTGACCAGACAGAGGTGGGCGAAAATGGTGTGACACTCAGTGGGGGACAGAAGGCTCGAATAGCCCTTGCCAGAGCTGTTTACCAGGTAAATAGCAAAGCAGTTGTGCTGTGCCCTGTGCCAAGTCAGATGTAAAGAAGTTGGAAGCACGCAGCTGTACAATGTGCTCTGGCAGCATGTCTTAAACCTCATTGTGCTGGCCTAAAGGTGCTGGCAGTGTGCCACACTGAGGCACTTGCAGTCTCCAGCATGGCCTGCTCAGGCAGGGCCAGGAGCTGTATCCTTGTCTTTTGTCTCTCTCAGGAGAAAGAGCTTTACCTCCTTGATGATCCCCTGGCTGCTGTTGATGCAGATGTAGCCAATCATCTTATGCGGAAATGCATTCTTGGCGTTCTCCAACACAAGACCAGGATCCTTTGCACCCACAGGACTGAGTTTTTGGAGAAGGCCGATGTCTTGTTGTTGATGGACAATGGCAGGATAGTCAAGACAGGTACAGTGGCTGTCATTGCAGGCATTCATTTGTGCCTGTGTGCCAGTTTTGGAATGGCTTGAGCAAAGTTGACCATAAGGGAGTAGGAGTAACTAGTGGGGAACCCAAGGAAGGATAAAGAGCTTGAGGACACTGCGTATGGGCAAAGAAGGCAGCGTGGAACGGAGCGGTGCAGATGCATATAGACATGGGGAGCTGATAAAGCAGAAGGCCATGTCGGGATATATGGAGCAGACCCTTCAAGGATGTAGGTGCTCTGAATGGAAATAGGGGGATGTCATGAGAGAACAAAACTGGGCCATTTTGTAGCTGGCGTCTGTTCCTCTCAGGCTCTGAAGCATTTGCATGTCTCTCTTCGCAGGCACACCAGCTGATATCTTGCCACTCGTGGAAGCTTTCCCCAAATTCAAGGACATGGACAAGAGGCAGAAGGATAAAGGTCTATACCTGGCAAGCTTAGGGATGGCTGGGACAGTACAGCTCAGCTGAGCACCCAGACATGTACCTGATGGCTGCCGGCCTTAAGCAGCCCTCCCACCACCCTGCTGTCCTATGGCAGTGCTGATCTGTGGGTAGTATGTTCACAGTGGGAGAGAAGGCCTAGGTATCATCAGGCATTGGTCTGGAGCAGTGTTTGAATCTGCTTCTTCCTTTGCGGTCCAGATCTGGATGAAAGTCTGCCAGGATTGGTGCACCTATCTTGAAAGGGGAGAGAGGAGGGAAGAGAAGTCTTCCTCATAGCCTAGACTTGCTCTATTTGCAGCAAGGAGCAGCTGCAGGAGGTAGTTAAGTCTCTCTGACCTTTGCTTTTGCTTCTATCCCCACAGCCCCTGATGAGCAGGGCCAAGAAGAGGACATAGAGGCAGAGGCTGAAGAATCATCTGAGGACAACCATCTCCTCCACAAGGAGGAGGAGAAGAAAGAAGGGGCAGTGGCTTTTCAGGTCTACAAGGCATATTGGTTGGCAGTGGGCAGCTGCTTGTCATTATCCATCCTCTTCTCGCTGCTCCTGATGCAAGGTGAGGCAATGACCCAGGAGCACATCTCTCTTTAGATGTTTCTCTCCTCTTGTTCCCTGGCTGTGCAGAGTCCAGGGAAGGACTGGGGGCTGGAAGAGGCTGGGGGTTTAATCGCTCTCCCTGCACCAAGAAGACCGCTTTTCTCTTCCACAAACTAAAGTAGCACGGTGGGGGCAGGGGGAGAATATGTGGGAATGGGATCTTGCCTCTCATTTTCTGCTGCAGTTGCGTGTCTGCTCCTTTAGCAGTGCCCTGTCACTGCTGCAGCTCATGGCAGTTCCCTTGCTCCTGCTCTACTAGTAACAGTGCAGAATGAAGGCAGGAGAAGACTAGACTGGGCAGTGAGACAGTAACAAAAGCTGCCCACTTGCTTCCCTTCCAGCTTTTCTGCTTTGTATTTGCTGACTTGAAGGTTGAATCCCTCTTTATGCAGTCTGTCTCTCTCTGCAGCGTCCAGAAATATCTCGGATTGGTGGCTGTCACACTGGATCTCCAGCATATCCCAGACAGCAAATACCTCTGGGATGGTCTGCTCACCTTCCCTGCCATCTGCAGAGCTGCTTCTCTTCTCCGTTGCTGGGCTTGTGTAAGTGAACATTGGACAGGAGATGCCAAAGGAAACACACTCTCATTTTGCCCTTCTGCATTTCCTGTGAATATCCTTGTTGAGACCACCCTATCGCAGGGGATCTGTGTGGGTGCTTTGAGAAAGACAGAGAATTGAAATCTCTGGCCAGAGAGGGAACTGATAAAGTGCCTGTAGGGCTAGTAACCCGATGCTGATGGAAGATCCCTGGCTGCATAGTAGTCAGAGCATTTGTCTCAGAATGGCAAAGAAGTATCAGGCTGAAGTATCCTGACTTCCCCTTAAGTCTGCTCTTGGGTCCTGATGCCCTGTCTGTGAGTTTACTGCCATAGGGACCTTGGCAGATTCATAATCTTCCTCCTCCTCTGTTCTAGCTCCCCCATTCAAGCTCTGGACATAGCCCCAGTCCCTTCCAATGGTTCAGTGGATGTGAATTTCTACCTGACGGTTTACGGTAGCATTGCAGGGGCCAACTCCTTCTTCACCATTCTTCGGGCCTTCCTCTTTGCTTATGGCACTATCCGTGCTGCCACTGTCATTCACAACCGACTGCTCCAGAGGGTTATAAAGGTAATGGTCAGAAAGTCCAGGACAGGCTGGGGTTCCTACAAATCATTCTGCCCTGATATTCTTCTCATCGTTGGGAGTAAGGGTGTGAGAGGTGGGTTTCTGCTGGCATTAGCTGATGAGCTGATTAGCTGCAGCTGACTGGCTCTTGCTTTTTCATTCCCTTGTTGCCAGGCCACTGTCACCTTCTTTGACACCACACCAACAGGCCGGATCCTGAACCGCTTCTCCTCAGACCTGTACTGCGTGGATGACAGCTTGCCATTTATCCTCAACATCTTCTTGGCCAACATGTATGGGCTCTTGGGCATGCTGGTGATAATCACCTATGGCCTCCCTTGGATTGGCCTGGTCTTACTCCCTCTGGCTGCCCTCTACTTCTCCATCCAGCGCTATTATCGGCGCACGTCCCGGGAGCTCAAGCGCCTTTACAGTCTCACCCTGTCTCCCATTTACACTCACTTCTCAGAGACCCTGTCAGGACTGAGCAGCATCAGAGCCATGCGGGCAGCACAGAGGTGAGTGGAAGGAAACAGCACCCAGAGAGCCAGAGCTTTGGCTTTATAGACCAGGGCCACCCTGACGTGGGGCTGGATACAGGGTGGCGGGAATGCTCCTGGTCTGGGGCAGTAGGAATGGGGGGTGAGTGGGGCACAGTCTGGTGTGAACCTCTGTTGTGCTCCTGCCAGGTTTGAGTTGGAGAATCAGCTGCGCCTGGAGCAGAACCAGCGCTGCCTCTTTGCCAGCAACACAGCCATGCAGTGGCTGGACATCCGCTTGCAGATGATTGGGGTCGCTGTGGTTACTGCTATTGCAGGAATTGCCATCATCCAGCACCAGAAGCAGCTGGGAAATCCGGGTAGGCTGCAGGGATTGTTCTGTCCCCACCCTTGGGCTGTGGCCCAGGGGTTTCTCCTCTTCTAGCCCAGAGCTGCACATCTCCCTATACCAGAGTAGGAGTCAGAGCTCCCACTGCCTGTCACTCTGCTTGTCACCCACAGTGTAGTGCTTCAGCTCCTGTTCCTCTTTCTGCATGTCCCCATCCTAGAGTGGGATTGCAGACTCCGGAGTGCTGACTTCTTCCCTGTTTCTTTGCTCTGTCACCAAGATCCCAGCTCCTTCCATGCCATTAACATTCTTGCTTATGCTTTTGTCTTCTCAGGACTTGTGGGCCTGGCGCTCTCATATGCCCTGTCTGTCACGAACCTTCTCTCAGGCCTCATTTCCAGCTTCACTATGACAGAAACCATGATGGTGAGTGTGGAACGGACAGAGGAATACACCACAGACATCCCTGTGGAGCCCCAGGATAAACTGGTCCAGGTAAAAGCTTATATATGTTCTCAGGGGCTGGCCAATCTTCTGGCCCTGTGCCCTGCACTTGCCTCCTGGGGGAGATCAGAGGAGGGCCCTCACCCACAGAATCTGCTTTGATCATTCGTGCTTTATCAGTACATCCCAAGGAGGAATGAACCTCAGGCAGGAGCTGTTGAAGGCTAGTATGACAGGAAGGGTGGAAGAGCAGAATGGGGTGCTAGGGCCAAGCTGTGAGAGAAAAACGAGCATGGAAGGGGTCTGGAAACAGCTGGGCTGCACCTTGAGTCTGTTCAAAAGGCAAGCAACAATCCCAAGGGATGGATGGGGCTTGGCCTGTGAGAAGGGGGCTCTGAAGATGACAGTGGGTCACGGTCATGCTCTTTCTCACTCTGGTGCTCCTCATAGGTTGCTGCTGACTGGCCAAGCAGGGGACTTGTGGAGTTCCAGCAGGTGGTCCTGGCCTACCGAGCAGGCCTGCCCAATGCACTCGATGGAGTGAGCTTCACTGTGTACCCTGGAGAGAAGGTGGGGATTGTGGGTCGTACAGGATCTGGAAAATCCACTCTTTTCTTGGCACTGTTCCGCATGCTGGAGCTGAAAGCAGGCCAGATTCTCCTGGATGGTGTTGACAGCCGGATGGTGGGCTTGGAGGAGCTGAGGTACGGAGGTGTGAGCAGCACAGGGGAGTCAGGAAGCTGAGAGTTGCCAGTAGCTGGATGCCAAAGGGAAGAGTGAGGAGGAAAGGGCTTACTGCCTGGGCACCCTCTTGTCTGTGGCAGTTTCTTGTCAGTTGCTCTGTTGTTTCTGTAGAGCTGTGCTGAGGAAACCAGGCTGAATATGTGATCTATGCCCTGTATCTGTGTCTCTAAGCTATGCAGAGAGACACCGCCTCAGGAAAAAAAAAAAAGGCCTTTGCTTTTCTGCAGAACCCACCCCATGAGCCCTCAGCTCTCCTTTGCTTGCAGATCTAGGCTGGCCATCATCCCCCAGGATCCATTTTTGTTCAGTGGTTCAATCCGGGAGAACCTGGACCCTCAGGGAAAATGGACAGATGCTGAGCTCCACGAGGTGCTAGAGCAGTGCCACCTGCGGGATGCTGTTACTCAGATGGGTGAGTCTGAACCCAGCGTGAAGAGGTTGGTGAGCCCTCTGGGAGAGGGGAGTCCCTGGGAGCGGGGAGGAGGCCTCAGCTTGGTCAGGGAGCTGAGGAAAAGGGGCCAGCTGGATGCAGTAGGGAATCAGTTGGGTGAGGCCCTGCTAGGACCAGGAGGAATAGGTCATTGAGACCTTAGTGGCATTCCCAGAGATTTAGTAGCAAGAGACTGGCAGGTGATGGATCGGATGGCAGGATCTTGCTGATGAGCCCAGGCCCCAGTGGACACTAGGGCAGAGCCTGAGAGAGATGCTGCTGGGAAAACCCCAGAGTGGAGGAGCTGTCTGGGGCCCTACGCACAGCCTGGTGGGGTGACTGCTGAGCTTGACCCCTGCAGGTGGATTGGACAGTGAGCTGGGAGAGAGAGGAAAGAGTCTGTCGGTGGGACAGAGGCAGCTGGTGTGTCTGGCAAGAGCCCTCCTGACGCAGGCCAAGGTGAGTGCCTGCTTCCACCAAAGCGAGGGGGAGGGAGAGCTGCTGACGGCCACGCTGGCACGACGGGGCAGAGTGCTCCAGAGGTGGGGTGGGGATGGAGGGCCTGTGCTACCTTCTCAGGCTGTCCCTGGGCAGGGATTGGGGTCTCCCGGTGGTGCCTGGGAGCTCCCTTCACTCTGTGTCCCTGACAGGTGTTGTGCATCGATGAGGCCACAGCCAGCGTGGATCAGAGGACAGACCAGCTGCTGCAGCAAACCATCCGCCAGCGCTTTGCTGACAAAACCGTTTTGACGATTGCTCACAGGTACGGAGGAACCAGCACTCCGTGTGTAAATTTATCCTGCCACAGTGTTGTTCCCTCAGAGGGAGCAGTGGCTACGCCTGCCATGCCTGGACCTTGCGCTTAGCAGGGAGGTCTCAGTGATGAGGCTTTTCAGGTGTGAAAGGATAGAACTTGCCTGTGTGCCTGTTCTGCTTTATTAGCCCCTGGGTTCTGGGAACAACTGGATGTTAAAACGTTGTCCCTAGAAACTGGGGGACAGGAAAGGGCAAGACACCACATCATATGACAGATGGCTCTCCTGGGCACTGCCTGCTGGGACCAGGGGGTGAACGAGGCCATGTGGTTCTGCCTAACAGGGCAAGGAGCAATGGAGAAATATCCTACAGAAAGGAACAGTTGGACACACGGGTGGAGCAGGTGTCTCTGGCTCAGTAGAGGGCACTGCAGGACAGCCAGAGGCGAAGGGCTGCGGCCAGCTTCTGGCCAGGGGAGGCAGAACACTTGGTAATTCTTTTTTTCCAAACCCCTGAGTTTTGGTCCCAGCCTGCACCCGATGCTGGCTGGCTAGACATTGCCCAGGCAGGACAGGGCAGCAGTGCTTGCCCCACAGTGGAGAGATTTAATGTAGGAGTAGGGGCAGAAGATGGTTACAGGCAGAGGGAGGAGGACAAAACACAAATACTGTGGGTACTGAGAGGGGATGGGTCAGCATTAGGCGGTGGTCTCTGCCCAGAGTGCTGCCACTGTTACCAAGCAGAGGAGAATTTGGGGAGGGTTATGCAGCTGTAGGTAGGGTGTTTTAAAGGGAACTGCTTCCCAGCACAAAAGTTGCCACAAAGATAAAAACCGGCAGTCAGGTGGTAGGGGCTTGTGTCCTGCTGCACAGAAGTGGGAGTGGTGGATGACAGGCAGGGCGAGTTGGGCCTTGCAAGCGAATCGAGTAGGTCTTGTTAAATGAGTTAGGTAGGAGGGGGGCAGGAGGGGTGTGATGGGAACGTGGTTCCTACGCTAGGGAGGTTATGCAGAACTAGAGTAGAAAGGTAAGCACACCGTGGGTTGAGGTGTGTGTTTGGGGTGGGAGCAGGCCTTCTTTGATGGAGGAGCAATTACTGAGGAGAACCAGCGGAGGAAGGAGTGACAGAAGGCAAAGCAGCAAGACTGGGTCAAAGATGGCCCCAGCCTTCTTCCACTGGGATGGGGACAGGGGAGAGCAGTAAGGAGGGAGAGGTGGTGATGGGGTTTTGTACCCGTGTTTTTTCCACACCATTCAGCTTTGAGTGAACCATTAATTGGATAGGTGAAATTTAGAACTGGAAGTGACGCAGTAGTTGTCCTTTGCCCCTCCAGGTTGCTTCCAGTGCTGCAGCCTGGCACTCTTTTGGGAATGAATGTATAACCAGAGTCCTGAACCCCATGATGCTTTAATATGATGAAATCCTGTGCTGTGGTTTCCCTGTGACTTGTAGTTTTGTAGGGCTGTAGTTTCTTACTAAACAGTGCACGACTGTGCAAAGACATTACTGCTGCCCCGTCCTTCCTCCCCAGGGCCAGAGGTTGCTGCCCTGCTAGCCGTGTGGGCAGAACTGGGTGCGTACGCGTGCTGCGGGTGCTGGAGTTGGCAGTCTGGCAGCTGCAAATCCACTGGTGGTGACAGCATAAGCAAAGAGGCCAGACCGCCAGGGACAGACAGCTGATGCACAAGTCTGTTTGTGCCGCCCTCAGGAGGTGGCAGGTGAGGAAATGAGGGCCAAAGAGAAGCAGCTCAACAGCTCTGCTGTGGGGATAGAAACAGCTTGTGTTTCAGCGGTGGGCAGAGCTGGACTGTAGCATGTCCCTGAGTGCACGAGGAGAAGCTCTGTGGATCCTGGTGCTGGGCATGTCTTGGGCCACCACTCAACAGCAGGCAAAGCTGTGTGCGGGGTTTCTCCTCAGCTTCACTAATGTGTGTCCTGGCGTCTGCTGTCCACAGGCTGAACACCATCTTGGACTCGGACCGCGTGCTGGTGATGCAGGCTGGGAGAGTGGCAGAGCTGGATTCACCCACCTACCTAAGCAAGAAGGATGGCTCCTTGTTCCAGCGCCTCCTGCGCAGCGGGCAGCAGTGAGCTTCCTCCGGGGCTGAGCCCGGGCAGCCCTGCTGGCTCTGTGGCCGGCTTTCCTCTAGCCTCAGCCGCCAGCCCTGTCCGTGCAGGGCCAGGGGCTGCTGAGGTGAGAGGAGGGGCTGTTCCTGCCTGCAGACAGCAATGGTGTGTCCTGAGGGACAGAAGCGTGACACTGTGGCCTTTCCTTTAGTAGGAAAGATGGGAACTGGTGCTTAGGGCCATGCAAGCCTGGCTGGTGGGGAACTGTTCACCTCCAGGGCTTCCCTTTGAGATTACAGAGGGCTTTTCTGCTCACTGAAGAATCAGTGACTCCTAGTCTGAGACTTAGTCTCACATATGCTATTTAAAATAAAGTGGAAACATCCTTGTGAAGCTCTGTTATTTGGGTCCCTGTCCCATTTGCCCCCCAGGCATAGACTTCCTTGTGAGCTACACGAGTGGTGCTCTCTCTGCACAAAGACAACCCTGCCTGCTCCCTTGCGCTTTCAGGAGATGCTGACCATTCCACATACCCCAGAAGGTTGCACCCGGGGACCTTGCTTCCCTTTCTCCAGCTTACAGTGGAGCAGACCTTCCCCCTGAAGGGCCAGAATGTGATTACACTGAAGCCTCTAAGGCTAGTGTATTCCAAGACCATTTTTCCTAGGGGAACTCCCTATAACTCCTCCCCTGCTCCCAGCTGCGCAAACGCATGTCTTCTTTCAGTTTTAGGATCAATTTGCTCTTCCCATCAGCATTCTTGGACTCAGTCTTGGGTTTTCCTCTTCTCCCCAGCGCTCTGAGGCAACACCTAGCATGTACACACTTTTGCTGTGCTGTCCTGAGGCAGGTTCCCTCTCCTTCCTCTAAGGCTGCCTGCAGGAGCCATCCCCACTCCCTGCAGCCATGTCCCTCTTTGCTCAGTGACAGGTAGCCTTGGCTTCCCAAGCCAAGCAGCCTCTGATTTTCGGATGCGTTAAGGTCAAAGAAATCCTGGGAAGGTCTCTGGAGCTCTCCCAGCAGCACAGTGCCAGGGCAGCGAAGTTAAAGGCCTCCAGGCAGTGAAAGTTTTATGGTGGCTTGGGCCAGAGCATGGGGCAGAACAACCCCTGTGCCACAATGTGGGTTTGCACTCGTGAGGGCAGTGACGGAGATATTCAGAACTGGACAGAACAGGCAGCTGAGCAACCTGATCTAATTGAATCTGCTGAGAGCAGGAGGTTGATGTCCAGAGGTCCCTTCAACCTAAATTATTTTAGGATTCTCTGATAACACTGTTTCTGGGCTTGTATTTGTTTTATTTGATAAAGGTACATCACCCATCCATGTATTAAAAAAATAATCTTTCGGATGAAGCCCCAGTCCCTCTCCCAGGTCTCCCTCCTGGCTGAGTGTTCACTCCTCTGTCCACTCTCTTTGCACATAACCTTGAACTCAGCTCTGCGACCCTACAGGCCAGTAGTAGGGTTTGGTTTGGTTTGTTTTACTGTAAGAGATCCACTGCTTAAGCCCCTGTTCCCATGAGGAGGCACAGAAAATCCTGGCCCTGGCAGGGAGACACTGATTACTGCACACCAGACCAGAAAAGGCAGAGCAGACCTGGTACAAAGGCTAAGTGACACGGCCATCTGCTGGCTCTTAGCCATTCTTTAGGAATGGCGGAGAAGGCAGTGCTGTACCTGCTTCCTACAGTCACCCCAGGCTCTGTGGTCGTCACATCCACTGCAGGGAGCTTAGCCTGTTTTGTATCAAGAAGCGCTACGATGGCTGGTTTGAGGTTAGTGCTGGCAGCCTGCCTTGGACTAACTGGCAGGGGAAACGAGGATCTGGATCTTGTATTGCTCCTAAACCAGCCACAGCACATCTACGGCCTCATCCATCTCCAGTTTCCCCTGCGACGGCATGTGAGAAGGACCAGATCAGGCCCTGAGGACCCCAGAGGGGAGCAGGCTGTGCTGCTCCCCATCAGCAAGCAGTGAAGCAGAAGCGCACGCTGGGACGGGGAAGGAGCTTTGTTGTTTGCGTCCATACCGGAAAGGACGGCTCGGTAAGTGGGGGGAAAAGACCCCACGGATCATCAGGAGGAAGGTACAGAGCATGTTTGTAACGCCAAGTCTGACAGCAAGAGGAGGGGGCGTCCATCACACAGGGCAGAAAAAGGGCAGGAGGAGACCTCAAGTGATCTCCAGAGTCTCTTTGAACTGGCTCACAGAACCACAAGGCCACAGAGCAAGAGCATTCGCTCACTCCTTAGGGACATGGCATCTGAAACGACAGCCTCCAGAAACCGCCGGGAGACCCCGTCCCATCCCGGGGCAGGGAGCCCCGAGCAGACACAACCGTCCCAAAGGTCCCCGAAGGAACATCCCAACACCAGCAGAAACAGCAGGGCAAAGCCACTTCCAGCAGTCACAGAGAGGAGTTGCAAAGGGCCTGGCAGAAGACGTTTGTGAGACGGCCGTGCCCTCCTCCAGCACTACCAGTCCCATTGCCGAGAGCTCACGGAGCGGTACCGGCGCTGCTGCCTCGTGGGGCTGGCCCCACGCGGCCCTGCCTCGATTCCCGCGGGCGCTGGCCGTGCCGGCCGGGCGGAGATGTCTCGGACCCATCGCGCCGTGCCCAGCGCCGTGGGGTTTCGTCAATACGCTCGCTGCCCCAGTTTGCACCAGAACAGCCACCCAGGGTGCAGTTCGAGGGGTCTGCCAGCACGACGACGTGCCGGGGCCTGGCTCAGGGTCCTCGCAGATCACAGCTCCGTCGTTTTCCTGGGCTCGATCAGGACGGTGTTCAACATGCCCACCTGGCACTCCTGGTCTTGGAGCTTCCTGGCGGCCTGCGAAGGGCTTTGGCACCAGTTCGACCTCTGACGGCCCCTCTGCCAGTTCCTCAGGATGAGCAGGACGGTGATGAGGACCAGCACCGCCGTCAGCACCCCGAACACCAGCACTGTCACCAGCTGGGCTTCGCTCAGCCCCGAGTCCCTCTGGGTCACCACCTCCTTCACAGAGATTTTCAACAACCCACCCCCCGGCACTTTCTCGCTGTGGTTGGCCACGCGCCGCCCCGTGACCGCAGTCCTGACGGGCTCCGGCTGCGTCACCCCGGGCGTCTCGCTGGTGGTGCTCCGCATCACCCCGCCGCTCTCCGGGTTCGCAGGGTGGTAGGGGGGAGCCCAGGTGGGCTCGGGGACGGAGATCTCGCAGGTTTTGCCAGAGAAACGGTCAGGACACAAGCAGTCGTAGTCATTGATGCGGTCGTAGCACTTCGCCCCGTTCTTGCAGGGCTGGCTGGCGCAGTCGTTGATGTTGATGGTGCAGAAACGCCCCTCGAAGCCCACCTGGCACTGGCAGGAGAAGCGGTTGACGCCGTCGTGGCAGGTGGCACCATTGGCACAGGGGCGCATCAGGCAGTCGTCCACGTCGTGCTCGCAGAGAGCGCCCACGAAGCCGGCGAGGCACCGGCAGGTGAAGTTGCTGGCAAAGCCGTTTTCGTCTTGACACTGCCCCCCGTTCTTGCACGGAGACCTGCGTGGAGAGAGCAAGGACGGGTCACGGCCCCGGCGAGCAAGCAGCTCCCCCTGCCCTCGGCAGGGAAACGCAGGGTGCAGGCTCCCACCATGGGGGCAGCTGTTCCCAAAGAGAGGACGAGAAGGGGTGGGACGGCCCCAGGGGCTGCTACCTGGTGGGAAGAGTCTGCAGGCCAAGGACCTGAGGAGGACACGGGCCCTCCTGATGCTCCCCCAGGGCACGAATGGTGCCAGCTCATTGCGTCCACAGTGACAAGGGATGGGAGCCTGCTCGGACCACAGCCCCAGCGGGACCGCAGCGCACCGAGCTAAGCCAAAGCTAAAGATGGTTTTGGCTTAACTCCATTAGCACATGGAAATCCATGGATAATGAGCCAAGCCGGGCTGCTGCTCGGCAGCGCATGACCTGCAGCTAATGCTGCCCGTAATCTCGCCGCCCCGGCTGCTGTGTCTCACCCTGCCTTTTCACATGGCCCTGCCTTCATCTCACAGTCCTTCCCGTGGAAGCCCTCTGGACACAGGCAGGAGTAGTCCCCGTCTCGGTCGTAGACGCACTGAGCCCCGTTCTGGCATGGGGACTGGTGTTCGCAGATGTGTATGTCTGAGGGGAAAGGAAAAGGTGGAACGAGTGAGAAATGGGGGTCAGCACAGCCAGTTCAGTTCCCACACCCTGTCTGACCCAGTGGGATGAGGAAATGGCCACAGCTTCTCTCTCCTCCCCTCCAACAGGCACCGGCAGCAACAGAAGTGCAGCCTGCAAAACGCCCAGGCTTGGGGTGCAGAGAAAGCAAGAAGACTCCTCGCCACCCTGCAAACTGTGCTGTGGGTGCAGACCCATGGCAGTGGCACAGAGGAGCCGCGCCGTGAGGCCAGAAGATGGGACTCGGCCGCGGCAGGAAGCCCGGGGGAAGCAGGAGGCGCTGCCCGAGCCCAGCCGCGGCGTGGGAAAGGCAGCGAGCTCATCCGCTACGTTTCCGGAGGCTGGCCCGTGTCATGCAGCTCTCACCATGCTGCCAGGGACAGCCAGGGGACTTCCCATCTCCTGGGCAGCCCAGGCCAGCATTGCCTGGGTGGCTTCTAGCTGTGCCGTCTCTCCCATCCATGCAGGGTGCGCTGGGCTTCAACCGCAGCACCCCAAAGTGCAGCACGGGGGATGAGCTCGAATGAAGCCCCTCTGTCCCCGCCAGCGCCGTGTCCAGCCCAGGACTCACCTTTGTCGCAGAACTTGCCGGCCCAGCCGCTGTGACAGATGCATTGCCAGGGCTGGTGGCAGGTCCCGTGGAGGCACCCCGGCATGCGCACGCACTCCTCGCAGGACTCGCCCTCCCAGCCTGGATCGCACCTGGGGGACAGGGCAGGGCAGCGTCAGGACACGCAGGTTACGGGAAAGCCGGCTTCTCGCCATGCGGGCGCGCTGCAGGAGCGGCAGTGCTGGGAAGCCTTCCTGCCATCGGTAGGGCGCTATCCGCACCTCGTTTTCCCGCGGACGTGGGATGGCAGGGCAGGAGCAGAGTCACGGGGACAGGAGCAGTGGCAGAGCTCAGCAGCCCGGCTTGGGGTGCCGGCATCCCGCTGCTCTCCTCCACGCAGCTGCTCTGTGTGCACCCACTATGAAACCCCTGTGCGTCCCCCATCACACAGCCAAAGGGGCAGAGAAAAGCCCCATCCGTAATACCAAATCCCTGGGGAATGGGACAAGAGGTCCCCAAGGACCCCATGCTTCATTGCACCCCTTTGCATTATAATTTCCATCATTTTTCATCTGAAGTGGGCAGTAACCCAGCTGTGAGACACATGGCTAGTGTATAGAATACACAGATCCACGGGCTCATGGGGGCAGCAAGGTGGGAAATCCAAGCCCCGCAGGACACAACAAGCCCTCTGGCCCCAGAAGAGTGGAGCAGTGGCCGTGCCTGTCAGCAAAGCGAAGCTGTGGTGCCCCGGTGGCCTTCCCTCACCCTGCCAGCTCCAAGGGGGAAAGCAAGCAATGAGATGAGAAAAAGAGGCCTGAGTGGAGGTGGCACCAGACACTACAAAAGCTACAGGGAAAACAGCACAAAGTTAAACCTAGAGAAAACAGTGCAGTCTCTACAGTAAGCAAGGGGATTCATTTTCACGGATGGACTCATTTTAGTGAGATGCGCGGTGACTGCAGCTTCAGCAGGCCAGCCAGAGGCTGCGTGTTCCCCACTGAGACTGGCTACCGGCGCTGTAGGTTGTTCCGAAGAGATGATGAAAATGGTAAAAATATATATATATATTAATCAGAGGATTTTGGACAGGAATGGAGGTGATACCCTGTCCCTGATAGAGTTTGGGCAAATGCATTCCCACTTGGAGAGCCATGAGCTGAGAGAGGGCTGAGAGCATCACTACCCTCGGGTGCCATAGACTGCAGTGCGGGAATGGGAGGCTTGAGCTCCTCTCCTTTCCTAAAAAGAGAGCGGTCAGCCTAAAAACTGCAAGGGCAAGAGCCTCCCTGAGCAGGGGGCGATTTCAGTGGGACATTACCAAGGCTGAAGCATGGGTGAGCGGAGGTGAAGGCATCGAGGGAGGGAGAGCAGCCGGGGCGAGCGGCCGGGGACGTACCTGCACTTCCCATCCTGGTCGCAGCAGCCGTGGGCCAGGTTGCAGCGCTCGCTGCAGTCATCACCTGCAAGGCAGGGTACAGGGGACTGAGGTTAAGTGGAGACCGTGGATGACCCCAGATCCGCCCCAGCCCTGTTGCCTTTGCTGAGAAATGGGACCCTGCTTCAAAACCACCTGCTCTCTGATCAGCTCCCCGAGCCTCCGTACCTGTGCGACAGCGCCTGGACCACCGGGGAGCGTGGTCCCGCTGTCACACGGCAAGCGCGGTGGGGAGGCTCAGGTACACGCAGGGCACAAAGGGACCGAGGACAGAAGAAGCGAGAGCGGGTCCTCCATGGGATGTCCCCATTCCTGAGGACAACCATTTGCACACAGCGGTCTGGAGCCAGGACTGGGCTGCGAGCGCTCCCCCTCCGCCCAAAGGAGGAGCCGGGTATCCAGTTCTGATTATTTATTTAAAGGCCGCTGCAAAGAAGCTGAAACTGAGCCGTGGCCTCGCCATGTCACATCTCACCCCCTGCTCGCCCCTGACCTGCTCTCTCCCGCCCGGTGTCCACTTTCATCTCCACCTTCCCCTCTCCCCCGTCACCTGCTGAGAGGTTTCTGCAGGAGCCCAGCGTGATCCCAGGCCCAGGAGATGGCTGCCCTCCCTGACCAAGCCCCTCTGTCCATGAGGCAAGAGCCTCCCAAACCAAGCCACCGTGGAACCGGAGCAGCGTCCTGGGACCGCTCAGCCCAGGCCTGGGCATCGCCGTCCCTCCTGCCTGCGACCACCTCCCTCCTGGCAGATGGCTTTGGGAATTCAGCACTTATCCGGAGCTGGGGGAGGGCAAACTAATCTTCAGGAGGAGATTTTGTCTCACAGGATCCAGGATTAAGCTATTCGGGTTTGGGATCTCCTCTCCCCCTCGTCCTGCCTCTCGTCAGTTCAGGGATCCGCTCAGGCCAGCGAGAGGTGGAGCAGCGGGGCCTCGCTGCCCGCCTGCTCGGCCACTGCCACCCCCACGGCACCACAGCAGGGGCCCCGCCATTGACACCGGTCACCCCCAGGTGCCCGATGACCGAGCAGCATTTTCTGGTCTTCCAGGTCAGGCCAGGTCTAATTTGCGTGGTTAACTGAGGAGGCTTCAGCCATGCCAAGGATGGGGTTGGAAAGACGGATAGAAGAGAGAAGGACCCAGAGACTCACCTTGGGCAAGCTGATGATGGGCCAAGAGGATCCAAAGCAAGGACATGAGCTGGAGACAGAAGCTCCTGAGCATGGTCAGCGTGGCCCCACCGAGATGAACACCTACAGAGGTCAAAAGAGCAAGCTCAGGAAAGTCCCCTGGCTCACACCGCGGCTTCACTTCACGCATCCCTTCCTCTCCACTACCTGGGAGTTTTGAGCTGAAACATCCAGTTTTGTATGGACTTGTCACCGCACTCCTCTCTGTCCTTCCAGGCTCCTTCCTCTAAGGCAACGTTGGAGCACTAAGAACCAAAAAGCCTTTTAACACGCGTGTACGGGAGAACCGAACGTATACACCCGATCCTGAGTGCACAGCAGCTGAGGCTGCTACACCGCTCTACTCAAGGGAGCAGAAGCCTCTAAACCACCAGTGCAGCTGCTGGGACCTTCACCTTCCCTCCCTAGATCAGGGGGACGAGGGCTTCGTGTTCAGCAAGGTCCCTGCTCTGCATCCATCCTCCCGTGCGCGTTCAAAGGGATAGATGGGCCCAGAGCCTGGGCTGCTTGTCAGAGACTTGCTGCCTGCTCAAGCAAACCCGATAAGCCGACGGCTGAGACGCGAAGCTCCTTCTGTCTCAATTAGGCTCAGGAGGGCTGGGGGCTGGGTAGATCTAGTCGATAGCGGGTGGTAAATAGCACCGGGGGGAAACGGCATTTGCGAAGGAAGGGAGTGAAGCAAGAGGCTGAAGCCCCGAGCGGCGGAGGCGAGCGCGCACCCTGGCTGGGCGCAGTCCTTTCCCTCGGCCGTCCTGCAGAGAGCCCCGCGAGCCCAGCGTTCCCGCACCCGTTTATTTCCCGACCGCCTCCTGCCCTCCAAGTAGCATGAAATACTTTCCAAAAACGCTTCGTTCCCTCCCAGCCTCCTGGGGTTGTTAAGGGCAGGAAATTCTAGGGTGATATCATAAGGATATTACTATAATGAGATGGGAGGGGTTAAACCGTTCTGCGAGGAGCATGGTGCAGGTACGGAGCAGGCTCCATCCAGCTGCGTGGGTGCGATGGGCAGGGGCCATGCCGCTTTCAGCCTTGCTCTGAAGCGAGGGAAGGTTGTGTTGGGTCGATAGGTACATGAGAGGCTGCTCAGATTGGGAGGGGTGTGCCCCCCACACCCACACGTACACATCCATTGCAGGAGGAGGTGTTGGGGTCCCCACTAATGGCTTGACCTGCCTGGACCAGACAAAATAGCCCGCTGAACCTGAAGCAGTGGTGTTGCTCAAAGCATCTCGCCAGCAAACAAACCATCACCCACAAAGGACGCGGCATTTTCAGAGGGGCTGCAGGATGTTATTGTCACTGCCCCAGCCAGATTCCAGCAGGGATCACTGCATCCTCCCTCCGCACGCTCCCCTTGCCACTGCGCTCGCAGGACTGTCCTTCGCTTCCTGCCCCAAAACGCCGGGCAGCGGCGAACAGCTGCCGCATTTCAGGGGAGGGTGAAGTAATGCCTAGGAAACTTATAAATTAATTTAGGGCTGATGGCCCAACAGTGGGTAGCCCATTCCCTCAGGGCTGTTGGGAGCTCAACCTCCGACCACACGCTGCTGCAAAGGTTGCTTCCCCACGGCTCCCCATTGCCGCCCCATTGCAGCCCCCCAACCTCTGGGTGTTGCTGCCCCATGGGCAAGGTGCCGGGGGCATCCTGGGGGGCAATCAGGAGGCCGACGGGGACGTGAGGGGGCCTGGCCTTGGGGCGCAGGGATGCTCCCCATTCCTCCTCCGTGGCCGGGGGCTGCGGGCTGTGAGGGACCCCCCCGGGGGCTATTACAGACACCCCCTCGGGGGTCACCGGGGACCTCCGCATGGTTGCGGGCGACCAGGGACAACCGCAGGACGGGGGCTCTTCGGCCCCGTCCCCCACACCGGGGCTACCGGGGGCACGGGAGGATGCGCTGGGGGATGCCGCGCCACCGCGGCTC
>VXAA01004516.1:47476-93409 GCA_013399115.1 Anseranas semipalmata | reverse complement strand
AGGTGGTGCGGGGGGTGAGGAGGCAGGATGCGCGCAGGGAGGGTTGCTGGGGTAGGAGCTGCGGAGCGAAACAAGTCTGGGCCGGTGTGTGTGTGTGTGTGTGTGTGTGTTAAGGAGCCAGAGCAAAACTGACACAGCTGGGAGGGAGGGAGCACTCCCCTGGTACCAAACCAGCAGGGGTGAATGGGAAATTCTCTACCAGCCTAGATACCCTCTCTAGTACAAGGGATGTTCCCTACCGTGGAATTAGTGAGCAGCCCCTGGAAGCATGGGAAGAATCTAAAGAAAAACCTCAACAAAAGATAGTGAGCTGCATCTGGCTCCGAGCTTGAACATACAACATGGAATGGAGTGAAAGATTCAGTGCTAATAAATGGATTTTTAAATGGGCAGGAGATTGCATTGGTAGGCAGCAGCATGTGCAAGTGATATGCAAGTCTGGCAAAGCTTAGAATGACCTAGATCTGAGATATGCCAGGTGGAGGTTGTCCACTGAAAAGAATCGTCCATCAAATGTAGATAGTTCCTTGCCAGGGAAAGCTTTTCAGAGATATTCATCTGTATTTTACAGATTCAGAGAAGGAACTGGGATAAAGGGTCTACATAAGAGGAAGCAATGAATCGTTGAAGCATCAGACAGCAGGTAAGAAAGCCAGGAATGAGCTGATGCTGAGTCAGACTGTGCTTTTGTCTCTCTACTTGAATTCTTTGAGGCTATGGAACCACATACCTGACAAACCGTCTCTCCCTGTGTTGTTCTCTGCATCATGTTAAGTTTATGTTGCCTGAATGGAGAGGTCAGGGATGCAAATGAAACGGGAGTAACCCTGAAAAATTCAGCGAGAGCCCCTGGGAGGAAAATTTCAATTAAAGATTTAGACTAGTGCTCTTTGCGTGCCATCTAAAGAAGCACTTTAGAGTCTGTTCTGTCAGTGCTGAAGTAGCTGTGTTATCCGCGTAATTACAAGAGGTCTGAGCCAGAGTCACAGTGATATCCTGGTATCTTTTCTGAAGATCCTGCTCTTGCAATCATTGCAGTGTCAGTTAGGTAATTCTAGTGACCCTCTGTTTTGTTAGGTCATTTCTTCTACTGCTTTGTTTTTTCCACCCATATTTTAACCGATCTGATGACGGATCGTGCAGGTGTGCTGCTGGCCTTTCTGTCCTCTCCTCCACTTACTGTTGAGGTCCAGTTTCGAGGGGCAGCTAACAGCCTGGTCCTTTAACTTGTTCATGGCTTTCAGTCGTCAAATCACTTTTAATACAACTCCTTCATCTTTTCTCCACTTTTAGTGGATCACTGCAGAAAGCATGTGTGTCCCAACAGTGCTTTGCATACAGTGCATTTCAGCTTCTGCTTGTTGAATCAACGTTTAAGCCAGCAGGTCCTAGCTGTGGTATCAGAAGCTTTTGGCTTTTAATTCCTCACCAGGCACCCAGTGCTCTTGAAATTGTGGGAATGCATTTCAGAAGGGCCGGTGGAGTTCAAAAGTGCAGCCTATGGCTATCTTCATCTTTAATATTAACAAGACATTGGGTCAGGAGGGGATGTGTTGCATGTAAAGACCTGTTGACTCTTCAAACCAGCTTTTTGAACCCAAGATGACCTTGCATTCTTTTTCAGTGTTTCAAGTAGTTTCTTGGCCGCCGAGAAGTCACTTGCTTTGCAGCTTTAAAATCCTGAGTCTTATCTTCCCCAACCACTCCAAGTACAACCATGTGGCATGGTATTTAGGGAGAGTACAAAATAAACTATACCTTCAAAAGAGGAGTAGTCCGTTGCAGGTCTGCCCCTTTTTGTCGCAGAGCAGGGTAAATAAAGTTGGGTAGGATGATGGATGTCAATGTGCTGGTGTGAATGGTGCCAGAGCTGGCTTGGAGGAAGGATTTGTGGAAGCTGGTGTGGCGTATAAAGTGCTTTTTAAAGAGGTAAAGCACGCCTAACTGTTTTAACAATAGCTAAATAAGCAACTTTCAGTAAAGTGTGACTATACTTTTTGGCAGTTGTTTGACATAGACTCGATGCTTATGAGTCCTGGAAGCTGATGATTTTTCCAAAGACGAGCTCCCTAACCTGCTGAAATGTCTGCTGTGTTTTATGAAGGATCTACTGAAAACTGGACTCGGAGATTTCCATGCGTCACCGCGTCTACAGCATAGTCCCAAGAAATAATTCTGGAGGTTAGGTCAAAACGAATTAACCATCTCGTGTCCTTGTTAGTAAGGGCTGAGCTTTTACAGCACAGTGTGACAAGAATAATGTTGTACTGCTTAATAACGCTCTGCCTTTTGTGTTGCTGGGAGAAATGCTGCGTGTAGGGGTCTCAAACGAGTCTGCGTGTGATACAGATCGGGGGCAGGATTCCTCCACTAGGAAATGAAGTGAGCGCTTGTGGCGTTTGTGCTAGGTGTGTGTATTTCAAGTCTCTAGTAACTGGATAAATATGGTTCCCTCTGAAACCCATTTTACACAGGACTGCAGAGAAACTATGCTCATAATCTATGCAAATAGGGCTAATGCCTTAGGCATGAAACTGTCTGTCATGTTTCCCTGCCAGTTCCCCTACCTGAGGGCTTTTTCCTAACTCTAGATCGGCCAGGTCTGTAGCTGAGGTAGGAAGAATATTACTTTTTAAAACTGAGGTACCTTTACAGCACGTTGGAGGGGAATGATGACCCTGTGGTCAGAATGCTGAATTGGGATGTAGGATATCTAATTTCTGCCACAGATTGATGGTGTGAATGTGTTCAGATCATTACTGTTTCTCACTCTTCATTTTTTGGTTGCAAAATATTAATTAATGCCCATCTTACTGAGGATTTGAGGAAGAGTGCCATTTCTGTAAGGTGCTTGGATACTGTGGTGTTGAATGTCTTAGTAAAGTTCGGTGGGGGAAAAAAGATGAAAAGAATATGTAAAGCTGTGACTCCAAAATGAAGTAGACCCCTGTGTGATCCACTGTCCTGCATGTGCTGTAGCATGGTGAAATTGCTGTGGAGTTTAAGTCAGGCCCTGCCGTCTTTAGGGCAAGTGGACACACTGAGACCCCCTTTCTTCTCTTCCCAGGAGCTGTTTCCCGTTTCCACAGCTTGTAATGCTTTATCTGGCTGAATCTTTGTGACTTAAATTCATCTCTCTTTTGTGCCCCCATGTTTGTTCCAGACTCGGAAGTTGTTCCCTTTGTTGCCAGGATGTTCGTTTACGGTCTTATTGCTAATACGCTCAGGCAGAGAAGGCCAAGAGCAGCAGCCTGCAGGCTGTCTCTTATTTAGAATGACATGAGCCACCCTCTCTGGTGTGTCCTCTTGGGAGCTGTGCTTAGGAAGGAGATGGTGTGGAAGGCCGTGTAGGAGTGAGAGAGCGGCGTTGCAATGGTTGGAATGCAGGATAAGCATCGCTTGGGTGGGCTTGGTTTTCCTCTGCTTTTCAACAGTGCTGGGTGCCAAGTTTGAGGAAGACTGCTGCGTAGAGGTGAAGAAACTGGAATGTATTCTTCAGTTGAGGTGAATGCAATTCAGTAAAACTGATAGGCATCAAACTGAGTAATGATTTTAAAGTATTTTCACATGATGTCTAATCTGTGGAAATTCACTACCACATAATAACACTGAGGCTAAGAGCTGAGCGGGATTCAGAAAAGATCAAGCATTTATATGAGTGGAAATGTTCAGACTTGCTTTAGCTAAAGAAGTTGTTTTAGAAGGCATATTTTTCAGACATAACCCAATCTCTAACAGGTAAAGGTTAGAAAAAAGGGCAGTTCGTTCTGTAATTGTCCACTCGGGCTTTTTGCTCTATCTTCTAAACCACCTAGTATTGGCCTGTGTCAGAGGCAAGGTGTTGAATCACACTTTTGATTGCCCGTAAACCTTTCCTTTTGTGATAACTGCATCTTAAAAAAAAAAAAAAAAAAAAAAAAAAAGGCACCCTAGCTGCTCTGATTAGGGCTGGTAGTTGAGGATTTTAAGCTGGTGAAGAGTAGGGTACTTGGAAAGATAGTGCAGTCTGTAGATGAGGACTGTCTTATTCATGAATGTGAAGGCATGTAAGTACTGTTTCTTTACTCCAAGTGGTCAGGCAAAGTGATTTGTGCTCCCCGCCTTTGCTTCTAAGCGGGGAAAGTGTGTGCGGAGTTTGGCCTTTCCACGTTTCAGCCCTGTAGTGGACTTTAGTCCTGAAGGCAGCTGGCAGGATGGTGGACTTTAAGGCTATTCAAGTGAGCTCCAGTATGCTGTAGCATGAGCCTCAACTTAGCGGTGTTTGGGAGGACACAGCCTGTGTCCTGCTCTCTTGTCCAATCCACGCTGAAGATCAAGAGGATCAGCAGTGCTGCTTGGTCACATAGGCATGGATTCGATTCGCTGGGTAGGCTAATAAAGGTAAGGGGCAGTTGTATGGAGGTGCGTATAAAAGGGTGTTAGTAATGTCTGCCTAAACGCAAGGGGAGCTCCTGAAGAGAATTGCAGACAGGGAGGATTTTCAGAACTGGGAGCAGGTCATGCAAACCCTGAGATCTGTGTATGGCTACCCTTCTTATGGGCTGGTCTGGAATAACGTGCTTTAGGGCACAACGTAACCCTTCTGTGGCAGGTGTAACTGCTGTGAGTGAAGGGTTACTGACTTTCACAGAAGTTGTGTGATACTGAGAGAATAAAGATTAAAGAGTGAAACGGGTCAGGATTGGGAAGTAAGGCTTTAAGGTTTTCTGCAAAGGTTAGGCTGGTTTTTAGGTACAGAGGATCTGACCTCTCGCTAGTGGCAAGAGTGAACTGGTTTAAATTTCTGATTTCTAGGGGTCAGCAGGTTCAGAACTGAGAGTCCACAGTGACTACTGTGTCTTTGGTTGAGTTCTATTTTTGTATTTTGTCCGTGCAATAAAGCTGGCTTTGGCAGTGTAGAAATCATTTCTTACTCTTGTGCTTAGTCTCAGTTGTCCAGCTGCATCCATGTAACACTCGTGCGAATGGTTCTGAAACCAAAAGTGACAGATGAGGTAGTTTCTTTAACTATTGGGGAAATATACTTAGGCTCATAAAAAGCCTTAGGCGAGTTTTACTTCATAGTATTCGTTTCGAAAGAATATAAGTTACTTTCCCAGGACAATAATTAGATAATTATTGTGGCAGTAAGGTTTTTGGCTATTATTTTAGCATTTACTACTTGGGGTGGCTTGGGGTATTCAGACCCAGGTATGTCTTGCTGCACAAGCTCTATGCAGATCCCAAAGATCACTTGCTTCGTTGTCTCCTAAATCAGATTTCATCCTGCAGCTTTGCTGTTCATTAGCGAGGGTTCTGCTGCTGCTCAGTGGGGAGGTTAAAAATATTCTAGGGAGGTGACTTGAAATCTGGTTAATCTCAAATGAACGAAAAGTGATTGCAGTTAATTCTACTGTTCTGTTTTTTTTTATGTCTTATTTATCATTTTTTCCTTATTTAAGGGGTCTTTCCCCTTCCATTTCACTGTCGGTGATCCATACCCAGTGTATTGTGTGCACTGTCCTGTCAAATGGGGGAGAAGAAAGTGATGGAAAATAGCAAGATATTTGTTTAAGTTAGTCGTTTTAAGTAACCTTTCTTAGAATGGACTTCTAGCTGACATCCTACCTTTAAGTGGTTTCATTTTTCTGAGCAGAAAACATCTCATGTGCTGAAATATGCAAAATATTTCTTGAACTTCTAGAATTGAATTTCTAAGCATTGCTTGTGCTATGGTTATGTAAATACTAGGAAATGAAAACTTTACCGAGAAGAATTTTCTCAGCTAACCACATTTTGCTAGCTAATACACTCTGTTAGTAATGTCTGTGTAGGCGCTCAGTCCCCTCTCTTCTAGTGCTAGCAAGGAGTGTCATTTTGGGGAAACTTCTCACACCAGGTTGGATTGATTCCTGAAAGCCAGACTGCGTAAATTCTGTGGGATCTACTTTTAAGTGTATCCGTTTTTCCTCGATTTGGCGATGCCTTTGTAATAGGTTCCCAGGTGTATCTGAAATGGCTGTAACAGGATTCAGTGTCGTCAGGGCTGCGGCTGGATGAGGAGAGCTGGATTACTGTGCAGCTCCGGAGATGATTTACTACCCGACTGACAACTTGCAATATAAACATTAGTCCAAGCATGATCTTGTCCCAAAACCCCGCCTACGCAGGGAGCCAGGAGTCTTCCTGCCACGCGCCATAAATCGTTTACGGTTTGCTCATTCCCGTGCATTTGAAAAACAGCTGTGTATTGGGGATTAGCAGTTTGCAGAAGGCCCGTGCGGGGCTAAATTAGGGTCTCTTGCCCTGGTGGTGAATACCGGTAATGGAATAGCAGGAGTGCTTCTCTGCAGTGGAAGGCAATTTACTCTGGGACTGGGGGTGGGCGCAGGGAATCTGTGAGGGTACAGCAGCCCGGGGAGAGCATTGGTTGCAGTGCTCCATTTGGAGCACAAATGCCTGATCAATAGCTGCCCAGCGTGGTGGGGGATTGAAAAATTCGTTGTAAGCTGTGGGTTTTTTAAATTTTAGTTCTTTATTTCTATTTATTACATGTGTATATGTATAAAAATATAACTATAACATATATATACAAAATGCGGGCAGACTACTTTTGTCTCTTAGGAGCTGTAGAGCTTTAGAGGTTTGTATTTTTTTTTTTTTTTTTTGGTGTATGCGAGGAGTTGTTTCCCCTTTGTTAGCCTGTAGTGGCAGAATCTGGTTATAGAAGGCCATCTGGGGCTTCACAACTAACCTGCAGCTTTTAGGAGAAGTTTTATGGTGCTCCTTGGATTTGTTACAGCTTTGCAATTTCTGCTCCCAAAGACAAAATATTTCTGTGCTGTCTGCGATAATTTAAATTACCTCCAGGAGCTCCTAATGACTAACTTGTGTTTATGGTGAAACCTCCCATTTTCCCAAACCCTGGAAGCATGATCTGTTTCATAACTCTAAATGTACTGATGCTCTTACATCAGTGCTGAGTACATTGGAGCCTAAAGCCAGTTGGTGCCTTCAGGTCTTTTTGTAATAAAGGGAATATTCAGATTTTGCTGTAGAAATGAGACTAGACAGTGGAGTTCAGATACCTCCTGTGTGCTGGGTGACAGGCCAGCTGCTGAGTAACGCAGATATAAGTGGTTCATTTATAGCTGGGTTGGTGTCTCCATCTACAAATCCTTTCTTGGGTGGGTTGGGTAAGAATCTGGGTGGAATGTGTCACCAAGGCACCCCCTTCTAGATGCATCAGTTGAACACAAGTGCTTCTAGACTATACAGTCAGCATCCATGGGGCTACCGGCAGAGAAAATGGGCTCCGAAATCCCTCTGAAATAGGAACATATTCCTGGAGCTTCCTCCTTTGCTCCCCTCTCTTGTTGATTTGGGGAGAGCAGCTGGAAGGGCTCATCGTAGGCTTGTCTGAGCCTAGGAGTTGCCTCCATATTATTTTTTATTCGTTTTGGTAAAAGGCTGTGCAGTCTGTTTGATTCCTTGTGCCTTGCTGAGATGGAGGCCAGATAGTACCAAAAATGTCTGTGGCTGTTTGTGTGGGCATTTGAGATCTGGAAGGCACCTCTAATGAGTTGTAGGTCATTTCGTGTCAGATTGGCTACGTTTCCATCAAGCTGGTTCTTTGTTGCGGCAATGCATACGGACTGTGTATGTTTGGGGATCCCTGTTATCTGTCTCAGATGCAGAGGGTTTTCCTCCCGTTTGCTGCCTCCTCGCTCCCCACAAGAAGAAAAATTGCCCGACTCTGGAGAGCTGTTAACCTAGAGATTGAATCAGATGCTTTGCTCTTGCTTGTATAGGCTAGGGGGGCGTGGGTATGTGATCCCATTTTGAGCTTTCCCTCCTTGTTGCTGTTTTTGATGCCGCTGTTGGAATTCGCCTTCCCCTTTTCCTGGGAACTGGTGTGAAGGAATTGCTGTCACCCAGAGCAAAGCTCAGCCTGCTTGCCTCCAGGCCTCACCTCTCCGGGCGAGGACTTTGCCCAGCTTCCACAGGCAGCGGATTGTTTATGAGCTTGTGTTACCCGAATTTTCTGGGTTAGGTCTGAGGGGGAGGATTCGGGGCAGTGGAAATCGCGACTCGGAGACGCTGGAACAGGGGAGGGCAGGGGAGAATGGAGTTAGCCGTACAGTTAACTCTCCCCCGCGCCCCTTCTTTTTTCTCAGTTTCCTCACCTGCCCAGCTGTGTAGTAGGTTAGCAGTACGTGTCTGTTCTTATTCTTATGAAAGTAGACTTTGTTCTCTGAAGACTGCTAATCATGCCCCATGGGGGTGTAATCAGTTATAAGGTATTTAATACAGTGCAGGCGTGAACAGGCCGCCTGGCCGGGCTGGCAGATTGCAACACTCCAGTTATAAAGGGCCCCTTTCCCCCACTCACCCGCCCACCGGTGGCAGGGTGAGGGTTGTACCGTGCCACAGCGTGAAGGCTGTGAAAAATAAAGACGTGGGGGGGGCAGGGAGAGGAGAGGCTGAAGGGGCAGCTCCTGTTCCGGGAACCGGGCGGATGGAAATGCCGTAAGAGCTGCGGCCGCAGGTTGCGCTGTCGAGACTTGCGGGGATTCGGGGCCGTCGCCGTCGGAGTGGATTGCACGGGGATGGCCCTTGGCAGCCTGCAGAGCAGCAGGGGCTTCCGTCCTCTCTGAGTTGGGTTTTCTTGTGGTGGTTGGGGTTGGAGAGGTATGGAGTGGTTAGAACCGGAGAAGCCCTTTCTCCTGCATAGGGTGATTTAGACACCTAATCTGTTTGGGTGCTTTTGTAAATCCTGCCAGGCTGCTATTTATATCTTTGGATATAAATCTATTGGTAAATCTAGCCTTTCATCCCGCTTTCTTCCAAATGCTGGTGCTAGTGCAGCAGCCTGCCTTGCTGGCTTGGGAGGGAATGGGTGGCTCGAGGCCTTGGATTTTAATGGGCATGGGAAAGTCTGTTGGACCTCATCTGGTCTGTTCTTGTTACCTAACACCAGCCCATTCCCCTCAGCGAGGGCCTTGAAATGCACGTGTGGGGTGTGGAACAGCTGGGCCACAGCCTTATAAACCATCCCTGCTCTGGCAGCTTGCTAGATGCATCGGCGTGTTTCTGGAGCTTGTGGCCACGCTGACCTTTCCCCTTCCAGGTTCCCCAGGGATTATAGCGTTTCAGCCCTTTGTTGGTGCTCTTTGGATTTGCTGATGCTGCTTTGTGCACTGACAGCACTGGGCTCCCTCCGTGCACGTGCTCTTTGCTTCTTGGGAAGTAGAAAGGACTATCTTTTCTGCTGTTTTCAGCTTGTGTCACATAGTTTCTGACATCTTTTCCTTATGAAATCCTGCTCCTTTCTGGCATCCCTATGCTTTGCTGAAGTGTAGAACCCGCTTTGTGCAGCCCAGCAGCTAGAAGCTCTGTTTGGTGACCTGCGGGATATTGGTATAGATTCAAGTGGGGTAGATTCTTGCTACAGCGCTCATGGGAGCGTTGGCTTTCCTGCTGGGCGATGAGAGAATGCTGGCTATTAAGTCTCACAGTTGTCCCTTAGCAGTGGGTGATGGGTTTTTGGGAGTGGATTGATGTTTAGTTGTATTATGCAGGGTAGGTGCAGATTCAGAGCATGAGGGGTCCAGAACACAGCGCTCCTTTCATGGGCTTGAGTGCTGACAGCTTTACCTCCTGGTTCACCCTTATCTTTTTGTCCCTTTAGAGTAACTTCCCATTTAGGAACTGAATTCTTTGGAAAGCTTTTGGGACTTCCAGGAGATTCCCGTGAAAAAGGAGTAGTGTTTTTTCTGACTAGAACATAGGGTGACTAAAATAGTGAGATCCTGGGACAAGAGGTTACCTGTGTGTTGGATTTTTGTGCACTGAATCTCTCTTCTCATGATCACGTAAGGTGACCAGGCGTCAGTGCTGTTGGAGGGGAGGATAATGTACAGTGAAGACCAGATCTGTTTCTGCGGGCGGTGAGGACAGCGTTTACAGAAGGACTTTTTGTTAAGGAGGAAGTGATTGCATCGCAGAGAAGCTGCTTGACTGTGGGCAGAGTGGTTTCCCAGGGGAGGAAAAAGGCCTGGACCCTTCCAAGCACCCTTGATGCCCAAAGTCAGCCTCCTGTTCCGCTCTGCCCCCTCAGCACAGCAAGGCTCAGCGTGGTGTCCTCCCTCGGAGGAAAAGGCAGGGAAATTCCCTTCCCAGGCTACGGCGCAGCGCTCTGTTCCTGCCCCGCTGGTGGCTCTGCAGGTCCCCGCACCACGCGCGCCCACTTGGTGACTCCGCTGCCCGCTCTGCAGCCCTCGCCCCTGGCTCGAAGCCGCCCGGGGAGCTCGAGGAGGCCCCACGGAAGAGTTTGAGGCCGCTGCTGTCGTCAGGGCCCTGGCAGCGGCAGGGCTGGCGTGCGTGGGGAGCGTGGCGGGTGTCAGCCTGGCGGGTGTGTGGGCTTGCTGCTTGTTTTCCTTCCCTGCCTGGTGAGGAATGCAATGTGTTTGCCTTCCTTGGCCTGTGGTTGCAGCCACATTCCTGCACTGGGAGTCAGCGCGGCGCGGCGTGCTGTTCATGCCCCCCGGCTACATGCTTTCAGCTCCACATCAAAGGTGTGTTTGGTGTGTAGCTTGTGCCATTCCTGGCCACACCTGGTGGCCTGCAGGCATGCAGGAGGTGGAGTCTGGCTGTGTTTGCAGATGGCATTCAGGGTTCAGACTTCTTGCTTGTGGAGAGGCTGGAGCTGAGTCCATGCTAAACAACCCCAGGAATGCAGAGGGAGAGCTGAGCGGCACAGTCACTCCAGGGGCATGTCCTAGCAGCAATGTTTCCTTTATAGCTGCAGCAAAATAACTCATGCCTGCTCCTCCAAAGGAACTGGCTGTTTGCTTGGGTGTGTTGTAGGGTTTAATTTACGCTGAAAAGGCCAATTAAGGTTGGCTTGTCCCCCTGCAGCCTGTGTGCTCTTGGCAATCGGCAACAATCGAGTGGCTCGTGCCGTCGAGCTGTGCTCAGTACAAACTGTGCATGAGATGCCTGCCCAGGGATGGAATAGGCCCAGGATTTAAGCTGGGCAGGAGTGCTTCCCCCCAGTCGGTGGGGTAAATGTTCTTACACACATATGCTGCAGCTTGAGTGCCCCAGCTTCTTCTGGAGAAGCCTCCGTCTTCTGCTAGTACCTCCAGAGGTGAGCACTGCAAGGGTGGTGAAGGATCGCAGATCAGGATGCAGATGCATTATTTTGGGATCCTTGCCAGGATGTTTGAGTGAAACAGGCAGTAAGTTTTGTATGTCGCTGTCATACACGCCATCCCAGTCCTGTTTGCATAAGTCTTTTGTTTGTTTGGCTCGGGGGAAATATGGTCTCTATTGTCAGTGTCAACGCGAGTATGGGCGCCTTGTGAGCAAGGTTTGTGGGTAGAGCAGTGGAACATCTCCTGTGTCCTGCGTAAACTCTGGGCTTTTCAGCTCATTAACCAGTTTGCTTTGATCTTTGAGACTTTCAGTTCCCCTTCTGGCAATTTCTAGCAGCCTTAAATTCTCTAACCAGCCAGTCACTTCCATATTAGAGTTCATCCTCTGCGGAAGACCTCCCTACTGCCATCCTTAGATAGCAACAGGCATGAAAGAATCGATGTTCAGTAGTGCTCTGGCTTTATAGCATAGCTGTTGCTTTTTGGCCATGGCCACAATCTCTGGATCAGTTGCTGCAGAGCTACTGTTACCAGACTGGTCCGTGCCACTGTCTCATAGGAAGGATATATTGCTTTTCAAAGTAGGATCTCAATGGTAGATGATTAGAGGGATGTTACTTGTTGCAAAAGACTATTGTGATTGTGAAAGGATTGGAAATTATTTGCATTGGGCTCTCTTCTCCCTGGATTTTATGTAAACTATGCGTTTTGTTTCAAACTAGTGGCCACTGACTGTACCTCACTTTTAGGACTCAGGTGTTGAGGAAAAAGTGTGTTGCTTGAATATCTGTTTTCCGTCCCTTGTTCCGCAATGCCAAATTCAACAATATATCCTGTAGCAACATGAAGTGTAACAAAATATAAGTAGGTCTAAAACAGGATTATGTGGAAAGTTATTGTTTGAACTTTTAAGTGTATGTAAGCACTGTGTGTTTCAGCTTTGCCATGCAACATTGGCTACTGCTGCAAAAATAGAGATCTTGCTTAGGATTAAATACTGCTCCTACTGCTACTTTCCTACTGCCAGGAAAGGAGTAAGGCTGATTCTTGTCCTGTTTCTTTCTTGTCAGTGAGTTTTAATATGTTGTGGAGAGCAAGTTGGTTCAGCTTTGCTGCTGGCCTTCAGGAATGTGTAGGAATCCAGATCTCTCTGCTTCAGTGTCCAGTCCCAAGCACCTCTGCAGGGAGATGAGCAGCTCTGGCTGGAGCAGGAACCTCCACCAAGCGGCTAGATCTCCCCCTGGTGGGACAGGGAGCAGAAAGCAGGGCTGCAGCTGGACAGTGAAATAAAGGGAATCGTTCTGATCCTGGGGCACCTTGAGCCAGCAGCAGATGTGTTGTTCCTCCAGTCGAGACATTCCTTAGTCCAGAGTCACGGACTCTAGAGCCCAGCTCTTGTAGCTGCATGAAGCTGAAGGCATGAGCCAACAGCTTGCTGTTGGCACTGGACAAACGCCTTCTCTTTGCAACATCTGCCTGGCAGTACACTGGCATTCATCCACTGGCTTTGCCCTTAGATGCGTGGCAACCTGTTAGCCCTTGGAGTGGTTTTGTCTGATTCCTGACCAAAAAAAACAGCACGTGGAACATGACAGTTTGCTTTCTTTAGGACACCTGGGACCAACCGTTTTCTCTTTTCAGAGCCCCTTTGAGAAAAGGTGACCGGAGGAGCCTTCACTTGCAGCTTGGCTATTTCTCATGCCTAGCTTGCCCTCTGAAGAGCTGCACAGAGCGTACTTACAGGGGAGTCTACAGGGAGGAGCCCTGCGGAGGAGAAGAGCTTGTCTTTGCTGCTGAAAAGGAGACGTTTTTCCATAACCTCAGAATAATTAACGGGCTTATGCTATCCCAGGGGATAACAGTGGTGAAGACCAGGCACTTCAGTTTTACAAGAGCAATGCCAGGCAGGGGATGTAGTGCTAGTCTGGACAAGCTGACCTTGTGGTAAAACAAAAGTGCCTGGCCTTTGCTGCAATTGCCCTTTGGGACAATTCATGCTCGTTATTAGCTCCTGCTGAAGAACAACACTGGTGTTAGCAATGATGACAAATGTGGAAGGAGATGTGGTGAGAGTGCTAACACTGCCCCGAGGACGGGCTGTGACTGAGGGAAGAACTGAAGCAACCCTGCTTGGTCTCAGGTGGGATGTCTGGTGGTCACCCCCAAGGGGGGAAGGTGAAGCTTTGGGTGTAACACAGCATGTACCAAGGATGAGCGGCGCAGCCTGTCACCAGCAGCCTCCTCGTGTACCGTCTGCAGGGCCAGGGGTGGAGGTGTGGGTCCCTGCTGCTGCGGTCGGGGTCCTGCTGTTAAAAGGGCGAGCTGGAGCCCCGGTGAATGGGAAGGGAAGGGCCGCAGCCAGTTGTGTGCTTCATACACCAATGAAAGATGGGTGGGTGGATCTGTTTGCATTTCCTAAACTGGCTTAAACCGTGTTGTATTTCCGTGACTGAACTCTCAGAATAAAATCTTCCAGCAGTTCAGTGGTGCTGAAGGCTAAGAGAACCATTTAAAACAAAACAAATAATAAAAAAACTAAAATAAATGAGGCAATCTGAGGCATATTAACTACAGGGTCACACCACAAAAGAAGAGAGAAGGTGCTCCAGGGTTGCATTCTGCTTCAGGAGCCATGCTGCTCCGCTGTTTACAGAGTTGAGACGAGTTTTGTGCCTGTTCCTGCCCTTGGCTCAGGCTGTAAATCTGCTAGGCCCAAAGCATGTTTTTGAAAGCAGCCTCCTTTCCTTGTTCTTGCTTCGTGGCCTGTTGAGACTACTGCTGCCAGTGTGTAGGCGTGGGTGCTCCAGCACATCAGATCGCGCCGGGCTGCAGAGGCCACGTGGAAGCTGATGGGGAATACTTGGTGCAGACACCAAAGCAGGAAATGGCCGTGAGGTGGGGGACATCCGTGCGTGGTAGGAAGCGAGCTTTGTGCAGGTGTCGGCAGCACCATCACTCCTCACTTCTGGGCAGGGAAAGGGGCAGGATGGGAAAAGGCTGTGAACGCCTTTCTCTTTTCTTACTTTGGTTGGATAGGCTTACTGCCCTAACACCGCTTCTGTTCCTCTCGGTGCTGCACTGCCTTTCACTGCCAACTCATAAAAAGCTACTGCTTGTTGTAGGTGAAGCAAGGATCAGGCTGGTCAGTTGAAGAATGACCTCCTGCTATCCTTGCGCAGTGCTGGAGTCTGTAATTTTACTTCGTTGTACTGACTGTCGTCTGTATTCAGTGTTGTAGAGATCATAAAATATTTCTGTGCTAGAAGATTTTCTCTGATAAATAGCACAGAGGATGGCTCAAGTTTCCATGGCAATGCTTCTGAATGTGCTTCTGTGTCACCAAAGAAAGAGGGACTTTCAGTTGACTGAGGTTTGAAGGTTTTCTCTGAGAAAGGGGATGGTGGTGAGATTGCATGTTCGTTGTTTGCCTGCCTTTAGATAGTGCCTCTGCCTCTGATGTATAATCTGGAGACAGAGGAAGCTGACATTTGGCTAATGGCGGAGATGGACTGTGTCGTGCAAACTACAGCTGGACTCCTGGCCATGCTTAACTGTTCAGCTACAGATGCAGCCGCACAATCGCACAACAGTTAAGCCTGTACCATTCGCTGCCTCTCACATCTGACCATCTGCTAGGGAAAAGCTAATTAAACCAAAACGATTCTTGCTGGGATTAAACCCTAGCAGCGGAGAAAATTGAGAATAGTACAACTATTGTTCTCCCACTACTGGATCAGGATAGCTGCTTTATTTGTATTTGTAAAGAATTGCAGGCTATTCAGCTCATTGCTGTCAGGTAGGTGTTCAGCTCACGCACACGTTTCTTCTCCTTTCTACCCCTGATCACTCCTGTTTTAGGTGCAAGAAATAAGACTGTCTTGCTGAATTTTCTTCCACTTCCTTTTTTATGACAGCTGAGGCTGTTTATCTTTTATGTGGAATTTCATGCAAATACAGTGCACAAAGCTGTTTTCTCTCCTGGTGCCTCAATTTCTTTACTTATTGGTGGAAATTGCTACTGGCTTGCTCAGTGCATGCAAGTATGGTGAGCGTGAATCCTACTTTTGGTATTGGGGCCTCATAACCGCCAGAAGCTACCAGGATGAATATGAGATTCAAGACCAAACAGTTTAATACGAAAACATACCTGCAGCCCTTTGAGAGTTGAAATTTAAATCTTGTAAGATAGAAAATGTGGAAGTATGGTTCCCTTAGCAACTCAACCCTTGTGTGTACCTACAGCCCATGTTGCCATCTGATCAGGGCTTCAAAATAGCTCTTTCCAAAAAGTAATAAATTAAGTGGACTTAAAACTCTGGTTGATTTCGCTGCTGCTCCTGGTACTCAGCAGAAGTGACAGCTCACCCTGTTGTTCAGAGCTGTGGCACAATTATTTTGTTGGCTGATGAGGGATTTAGTTCTCTGCAAGGGGCTCAGAGTATTTTCCATATTGTCTTTCTGTGCTGAACAGGGAGGACTTGTGGCACCAGAGGGGAAGGTAGCTCTGCACATGGTAGCTCAGAGGTGGCAACAGGAGAAAGCAGTGATGGAGCAGTGAAGGTTGCGTTGCTGGAGTGGATGTGAGGAAGGCTGGAGTGAGCTCAGAGACCACGCTGGAGAAGCAGGTAGAGGTGAAAGCGAGAGCACCAGAAGAATGAAGATAAATTAAATCTTGGTACTCGGGAAGAAACAGTTCAGTTAGTTTTGAATTGAGGAGTGGAGAAAAAAAAATAAAGACTTCATTTTGGAATTGCTGGAATTTAATTTTGACAAATTTGTTTCAAGGAGAAATGCTATAGGAACTGGGGAGATGGGAGGTGACTTTAGGGAGCAGATTTGCCTTCCATCTGTGACTTCAGACTTGTTTTGTGTGTATGCTTACTCCACTGTTGGCAAGAGAACCTCGTACTTTGGAGAAGAGGGGCAGTACTGAGGCCATGCCTGGGGATAGTTAGCTAACTCCAACCGCGTGCTCCGGTTCTCTCAGATAAGCTGTTGGTGAGCCATACCCTTAGGAATGAGAGTGGGGAACATTCCCTTCCCGGTATCTGAAGGGCTCCAGGTACGTTGGACATCAGCAAGCAAAAGCTGTGTGGGTGTGTGGAAAGCAGCGTACGGCACAAGTACTTGTTATCACCCTTTGCCCCTTGCTTGGGGAGAGTAGAGAAAATTTCGTGCCATGCAGGTCTTTGCATTATGATGATGTTTAGTTGGCACAGGAGTAGTAAAACCTTCAAGTCCTATAAATGTCAATAACTTTAATACCTTAATGTACCTTGTGTAGTGTGGTTAGCTTATATTGATTCTAAGAGAGAGATGCCACTCTCTGTTTTTGCTTTGTTTTTAAAAAACAAACAACAAAACCTTCTTTGGAAGAAGAAAAGGGCAGAAAGGGTTAACTTCAATATTGTTAAGGATTATGCCTTTGCAGGGAAGTTGTACTGATTTAACTTAATCAGATTAGAAACAGTTGTGATTATATTAGTGCAGCATTCTTGTATAGGCATCCTTAATTTAGTTTGTCTTGTATCTATCTATTTAACTTAAGTTGATTCAACACAAAGTGCTCTTAAACTGAATTAAAAACATTTACCCAGGAGGGTTATACCGTTTTACATTATTTTCTAACTCAATTTAATTTAGTATAGTGTATATGTAGACAAGACCTTGGGGAAAAAGCTGATCCTTTTTATTACTTGCTGAACAGTATGTCATGTTTGGCTGCAGCCATGTGATCGTGGAATGAAAGAGCCTGTTGTGGTGCGTGTTGGTGGAGGATGGGCACTCCGATCATTGCAGGCCTTCGTACAACTTGGCCATTCTTAGCCATAGTGTGTGATTAAAGTATTTTGTTCCTCCTTATCAAATGGGGCTTTCTTGTCTAGTACAGGTGTGAAAGCCCCGGAACATTATCTTGGGGTTGCTCCTCAGCCTGCCAATAAAAGTGCCTGCGGACCTGGTTAGCGTGTTGTGCGTGCAGCAGAAGTAGCATTTCAAAACCTTTTCAAATGTTTAATGTTATGAAGGATTCAGATGGCTGAGCAGGTCTGTGCTGGGCTTCTCTACAGCCAGGCAGACCTTGAGAGAAATTTCACATAATTTGAAGCTGCTTCCCAGACACTGTCTCACCCCATTATGCACCTCCGTACGGTGTGCGACTCAGTATGAATGGTGACTTCAGCTTCTGCAAAACTCACGGCCAAAGAAGTTACTGCGTAAGCACTGCAGATGCCAGTTCTCTTTCGTGTTGGAAAGGATAAATCTAGTTGATGCATGTGGGTGAAGGCTCTATGGGAACAAAACTGGCACACGCATTACTCCATGAGACCAGTTGTAGTGGCAGCATTTCAGAATAAAGCCGACTGCTGTAAAGAGCTGTTTCATTTCTTGAAATTTGCTTTTGCCATCCCCTGCAAGCATCAGGGCTGGGCTTAAAGCCTCTGCAACCTTGCAAGTCCTCTGTAGGCTGGGTCACTGCAACAAACTTGTCCATCTGTCCTCTGTAAATTATGCAAATAATGTGCTGTGCTCCATTGTCAGTCTGTGTGGGTACTGCACAGCGTGTTAGCCATCTGTGCGTTACTGCAACTCCTCGGTGGAGGGTACGTTCTGGAGAGCGTACTGAGGCAAGCATATAGGTTGCAGAAATGGAGCAATCTCTACCATTGCTATATCCTCTGCTGGAGGGATGGCTCAGTGACTTTCAGCCCCTACAATTAAGGCATTGGAGGCTATAGTTTTCTCATAACTTATGAAACCATAGGCTGAAACAAGAGGACTGCTGGTATTACTTGCTGGGGATTGGATGAGACTTGGGGAATACTTACAGGTGCTTAGAAGGCCACTTCTCAGTGGCTGAAAAACTTAAGTTGTTCCTCGTTTGCCCTAATCTAATGCCTTTTCATTTTATACTTTTGGCAGGTAATGTATGACTTTTCCTTTTCTTCCCCTCCTACACAGCGCAGGAACTGGTAGAGGTCCAGGAAGGGGATTCCTACATGTTGGTTTTCTACAGAAATGTTCACCCACTCCCTCCTTCACTTCTCTTCAAACGTTTGCTCACTGTAGCCTTTCTCTAGTTTGTGATTGAGAGAGAAGATGTAACACCATGGTTCCCCAGTTTCCCTCGTGATTTCCCAACTTCTGCCAGATAGATGTTGTTAGGACATCAAGATATGCTTTTACTAGCAGGACCCACGTAGTTATTTTCAGGAACTTTTGAGAGTTCTAATCTCCATGAGTAGTTTTCTAATGGCTTGGTATACATCTCTTTAAATATCTAAGAAATGTGCTCCAAAAGTCTTCCCATGGAAGATCTTAAAGGAAGACACGTAAGAAGACGGAGTGGGGAAGGACATGAAATCAAAGGTGCAAAGTCAATGAAGCTCAGGAAGTTTGCAGCCTAAACCACCTTGTGAGAGTTGAAAGGATCACTGAACAAACTAAACTGACTTGCGTGTCAGCGTTTCTGGATGAGGAGCTGTTGTTAGCCCCTTGTGTAGCTGTTAGTGCCAAAGGTAGCATGGCAGGTGACCTTTTGCCGAGCTGGTTCTTGTGCATTTTCAGATGTAGCCATTAAAGGTGGTTCTATGTTCTTGTATGCATTAGAAAGCTAGCGTTCATTTCCTGGTCAGAATCTCCCCTGGGTATTTTTATTCTCCATTAACATTCCTCCTGGGGATTGTATTCGGGTCCTTTGCTTCCTGTCCTGTTCCTGTTCAGATGTTAATCAGCTGTTGTGTTCTATTCCAGTTACGTGTGAGCGATGTTAGTGTTTCTTGGGCAATACTGATCTGCTCTGGCTTTTATAAAAGGGTTATGGAAGCTAAGCTGCTCTTAACACAGTGACTAGAGTAGATAATAATGCATATTTAAGGGTAGGGAGTGCAACTGAATTGGAGGGACTGGGATCTTTGTATTAGAAGGAGGGAGTGGGACTAAAAAGTGTGATTCTGGTAACATGTAAGAGACTTCCACAGGGTGCATGGATATGACAGACACATGATATGTCCTCTCCAGTGGTATTTATATTCAGCAAGAACTACGTAAGACTGTAGAGTCTGTGGATTTCGTTTACTTTGGAAATACGTTGGGTGCTAAGTAGGCTTTGTTACATGGCCTGTTGTTCAACAGCTAGCCTGATCCCTTTCTCTTTTGGAGTTGTTCCCATGCAGGGAATGGAGATTTCTGCCTAACAATCAAGGTTAATTGGTATGAAAAAGCAGGAATGAGCAATAATCCTCCTGAAATTCGATTTTAATCCAAGAGTCACTATAATGCTATTACTCAGATCTGAATCGTGAGCATTAACATGCAAGCAGAACTGAGAAGCAAGTTTCTGCACTGGGAGCTGTCATCCTTTTATTTTTAAAATGAGCCTCAAAGTAACGAGCAGCAGAATGGATCTGAACGTATTTTTAATTGAAATTCCTTCTCTGAATGAAAAGATCTCATTAAATGTTAAAGTGCCCTTTAATAACCTTGCAGTCATTTTCCATTGTACTTGGCACGAGCAGTCTACAGGGGCTGCTTTTAACTTCAGACAGCTTGTTCTTCTGTCCTAGGCAAGAGCTCCCGATGCAGTTTTTACACCACCCATCTCTCTGATTAGTTGTCTTGATCAGGCTTACTGCAGCAGCTTCTCACATAATCTGGCTTGAGAGAGAGGCTCTACCCATAACTGTATGACGAGCGACAAGAAAGACGAGTGACAAGTCTCTCTTCCTTCTCTCTTGCTTCTCATGAGGCTAGTGAGGGGAAATTGTTGCCTCCTAAAGCAGGATGTGCCCATCTCCGGTGTTGGATCCGTATTTAAACCAAAGGTTGGCTGAAACAGTGTGAAGATTCTGGGTTAGCTGTGGTGATTAGATATGTGGCACAGGACAGTAGCAGCAATTATTTTTACACATGAGTACGTGATTGGAGTTTTTTGGAGTACTCTGACTTGGTGATAGCCAATGAATGTTCCTGTAGTGTTGCTTTAGAAACAAATGTGGCTGTGATTGTGTTATGGAATGTATTTTCCCTGTCATACAAGTTTATCTTTCCGAATAAAGAGCAAGATCAAAGAAATGCTGCTTTTAAAAGGAAAACACTAGAAAGATGACACAATGCCTGAAATAAGGAACATTCTCTGCAGCGTAATCACCATATTCCTGTTAAGGAAGGGAAACTGCTGATCCTGAACACCGATGAACAGGCAGTTTCATAGGATCAGAAAAGGCAACACGTGAGAAGGTAACGATGAGGAACACCCTGCAAGTCCTTCTCTGCCCTTTTGCAGGGAATGTACAGCTGCTGCAGCAGTAAACAGGCAGAAACTGTGTGCCTTAGAGTCCGAAAGCCAAAGCTAGTTATTAGTTACCTCAGGGCTCAAGGGACTTCCCAAGCATCAGGAAGGCAGTAAGTGTCTGCAAATGTTACTTTTTTTTCCTTTGGTGCTTCTTCCCTTTTGTCCAAAGGGTCTCTTTTGGGGTTCTTGCCCCCTTCCCCCCTTTTTTTGTATGCCAAGTGGCTATTTGTTCTGAGGACACTGGACAGAATAATCTAAGCCACTCTGTGCTTTATCATGTCTGCTCCTGGTGTGTGGTAAATGTTTCGCCTTTCTCAAGCCACACGGAGAGCACAGCCACTCTGCAAATGAAGAGGGTGGATTTTACACGGAGGGATGCTGTCTGATAGAAGCAACTAGTCAAGCATGTATGCGCAGCTGCACTCGGTCACTGTCACTGCACTCTGTCACGGTGAAGAGAAAAGAGGTTGTGTGTGTTTTGTCTTGGGGTGGTGGTGGAGAAATCATCAGCTTTTTTGCATTAACAAAGCGAATTGTTAGGTTTTCACTGCAGTTTTCAGACCCTTTACGTGCTCACGTCTGTTTGCCTGGAAGACATGACTAGTGCTGCTGCTGATCGGTGTGAGCCCAAGGCTGGTAGCCCTCAGTGAGCTGTTCCAGTGAAGCTGTATCTGTCAGTGAGCTTAGAAATGAGTCTGAACTACCGTGGGTAGTAGCTAGAAGACAGTCGAATTGGAGCTAGTGCAGATGATAGCCTGCTAGGAGGAGAACTGTAAATGCTAAGGGACATTGCTGATGAGAGATGGAAAAGGCAGATAACAAGGACCAAGAGGTTAAGTTTCCTCTTGTATTACAATGCTAATTAGAATGGCAAAGACTGGGCTGAAGAGCTGCCTGCTGCTGTAGCTCCAGGGTAAAGCCGAGCTTCTCCTGGACGGTCACATTGTGGGCCTGACAGTGAGCTTCTGCAGAGAGGCTTGTGAATAGTGTGGTGAGTGTACAGCAGAAATAGCGCTGACTTAAATTTCTAGGTATTGCCCATATGCTTTTCTGCTTTGAAGCACAAGGTCCATCTATTCTGCAGAGAGTATCTGCTGCTCTCTGAGCAGAGGCACGGTGAATTGAGCCACCTTAGGATTCTCTCTTTGTGGTAGCGAAGGACGCCCAGTTATTGCAGGCAGGGAGGGCTTAACTGTGCTTTTCGGTACAGGGAAGTCTGCAGAACAAACTTAGGTTGGTGTGGCAGGCTGGTTGGGGCATGCAGGAGTGACTGACAGGGGCTGGATTCCTGGTGTTGGTCAGGAACACAGGCAGGGAAGCAGTGACCCCTGGAGCCATCTAGAAAAACCAGCTGCCTTTCAGAGGCCACTTTCTGTTCTGCACAGGCATCCTGCTCAGTTAAAAGACCTTCTCTTTCTGGGACACAGTGAAGACGAAGAGCTTATTTCACTAGAGGGTCCTGTCATTAGTAGCCTGATGGTGCAGCAGTTCGCTGCCTACTCCTGTCCTGGCACCTGGCCGTGGGTTGGCCTGCGCGTGCCTGGCTGTTTCCATGTGTTGTGCTGATAGGTGACTGACACCAAGTTTCCTTTCTCATGTTTCAGGAGCTGTTGGCCAGATGCTGCTGGATGCTGACAGGGGAAAGCTGATTCGGAGACAAGCAGCCAGAAATGTTTGGACACGTCGTCATTTTGGATCTGTAAGTCCTTGTTTGAGGGAAAGGTGCCTGGAGGCACTGTGAGTGTTTGAGTCTCTGGAAATTCTCAGATCATGAGGGTACGTTTCCAGTCCTGGTATCATTTTGAGGTAGGTGGGGATGAGATGGCAGGTAGTGAAATTGCTGGGTATTTAGTAGGAAGCAGGACAAGTCCTGCTTGAGTCTGAGGAACCGTGTGCTGAGAGACAGTGAGGCCTTTGGCGTGTTTGTTGTGAGCATCACTGCGATGGAAACATGGAGGGACCCATGGGGGCAGCTGTTCTGGAAGTCCCTGCTTGTCTGCCAACCTGTGTGGCTGGTGGCTTTGCCTTGGTGCTGAACCAGCTCCTGCTGGGAGCTGGTGGAAAAGCAGATTCAGACTACACTGCCCTGGTCCTTCCCGGAGTCACACGTTCTCTCTCTCTCCATCCTTCCCTATACTTTACAGCTTTGCCCCGCAGAACAGTCACGCTGTTGTAAAGCTGTTTTTAACTTTGCTAGTCAAGACCCGACTATAGGATTGTAGTAAGGAAGGGGGCCAGACAGCTTTTTGGGCCAGGGCCAGCACTAGAGCACCTTTCAGTTTGTTTTGGCAGAGCTTGAGTTTGCGTGGTCCTGGTTGCCTGCCTGTTCCATTCACCTTCCATCTGGCTCTCCCCACGCGCATACAACTGCTCCACGCCCTGCACTCCTGTCCCGCCTCCCAGGGCTTGGTGCCATGGGTAGGGGAAAAGCAGCGCAGCAGCAGAAGTGCATCAGGAAAGGGAAGACTCCACTGCAATCTCTCTTATACCGGTGGCAGGGCAATGGCCACAGAGCTAAACTCTTAGAGCTGTCTCACAGATGAACCCGTTGCTTTTCCTGTAGTGATGTGTACCCTGGGCTTTGAATACAGAAGAAGATTGTTTCTGAACTTGGGTTATATCCTGGGTTGGAGGGACAGTATTGTACAGAAGCCTGTTAGCAGCAAGAGCATGGCATGCTGCTCGCTGGAAGCCAGAGAGTAGGTTATTTTCCTCTGTCTTGCAGAGGTGTGGGCTATCACAGCGGTAGGCACAAGGACGTAATGTTTTGGCTCAAAGGAGAGACTGATAATTGCCAGCTCATTTGTAGGTGCACTGACTTAACAATTACCTCATTCATCCCTTTAGCATTACCAAGCTTCTGTACCTAAGGCATCACAGTTAGCATCCCTCTGCAGTAGCAGAGATGATTAGCAGTACGGGTCCCATTTCACAGGAGGTTTGTTTAGTCCTTCCTGGAACCAAGGTCCTCTGTAAACTGTTGCTTCATGAATTTTGAGTTTGCATGGTCCCAGTTGCCTGAGTGCCTTGGATTTGTCCTTGCCAAGTGCCTTTCCAGCTCTTGCTGGGCCGTGTGGCTCAACTGTCCTAAGCTAATTTCCTTTACTTTCAGAAGATCTGTTGTGGGCTGGGGCAGGCACTTGGAGTGAGTTGAATATCCTGTTGTCCTTGGTTGTAAACATTCCCTATTCCTTAAATATTTATGGGGTGAGATTTCAAACTGGCTTTTTTGGTGGATTCTAAGCTATTTGTTTCCCTTTTTCAGGGCATCTGAGTGAGTGTCCTTGCTTCATGAGGCTTTGAATTTGAGCCCAGCTGGTAAGTGCTCAGGTCCTTATGGGCTAGAGAAATGATAGTGATTTCAGCTTGGGATATGCATGACTATTTCCTGTCCTTAGCCTGGCAGGAGTTGACAGAAGAGTCAACCCCAGATCACCTGGTTGATGGTGGTGTATTGACAAACCTGCTTCTGGCCAGGATTTCAGCATTTCTCTTTGAAGAGAAGTGTCTTCCCAGCAAGGCAGACCCAGCTGTTTTGTTTGGAGATGCAGTGGAATGTGCATTCAGTATGCTGGATGTGATTTTTCTAAAGTATTGGAGATCTCTTCACCTACTTGGTTCATTTTACGAGAAGGGATCTTGAGGGAGTGACTGCAAAGGTGAATTTTCAGGATTTTGATGGTGGACATTTACAGGCTAGTCCTAGGAAGTTGCTCATGTATGTGGAAAACATGAGAGACTTCTGTGAGCCTGTGTTTTTTTAGCACAGCGGAGGACAGCTTGCAAATCGTCCTGTGAAGTGTAAAGCCTGGTGTGGCTTGGAGCCACTCTGTGCTTGGTACAGACATTTCACACTTGCCAGTGCCCCCAGGGGCTCAGTCTGAGTGTTGAGAGGATGCAGCTAGGCAAGAGTGGGTGAGAACTGGAGAGAACTCCTGAGGCTCCATTTAGACACCTAACAACGTGTAGAACTCCACTGACTGAAATACAAAGCAAATGAAGTCTGCCAGGTCACTGGCCTGCAGTGTCTGTTGGCCAGCTGGGAGGGTCAGTGTAAGTGGGAGTTGAATGGCCCTGCCATCAGAAGAGTGGAGAGGGTGATCTGAGTTGAGGCAAGTCCTACACTTTGGAGTTCTGTAGATCAGGCTCTGAGGATTGCCGAGATGCTAGGCTTGGTCAGTGATAGGATCCAGCAAGGGAAAGGGGTATGAGAAGTGAGTGCTTACCCTAAATATAGGGGGACTGTGAATGACGCATGTATTCTTATCAGGGGAAATCTGGCATTGGGCCCTGCAAGGACTTCTTGGCATCTCTGAGACTTCTTGTCTTGTGTGTGATGGAATGGCTGAAATCCTGGCTGCTTGGGGGGAAGTCTTCCTGCCCTCTACTGCAGTGGTGGAAAGGAAGATTATTCCATGCATACGGGAGAGCTGCTTTCCTTCTACCCCATCTTTTGCTGTTGTGCTGCTACTGCTTCTGCAGCAGGCAGAACCTTCCTGCCCAGCACAGCGAGGGTAAAGGGACAAAAACTAATCTGGTCTTTCCTGTAGTGGTACTGCTGCATATGGCAACATATGACCTTAGGTACCAACATCAATGGCATTGCTCCCTAATTTGATGCCACCTGTGACTTGGGGGTGGTTTTTGTCTTTTCTGACAGAGCGAGCAGTTGTAATGTATGGTACCTCCTTCTGACAAGCCTCCTGTGGTCTGCCCCACTTGTGTTCCAGTGTTAGCAAAAAGCTTCTGGGTTTGGGCTCTTTAATGACTGGAGTCTCCTCCCGCGTAGTCCCTGCTGACAGCGACAGCACATGATCAATAACTCCTGCTGTCACTGCTGCCTGTAAGGCTTGCTGTTTCCATATTGGAAAAGGCCTTTCCTAAAGAGCCTAATCAATATGCTGCTGTGAGGCCTGTTCTCGTTTGCTATATATAATCTGGATACACACAAACTACGTGAGTGAGTGTGTGTAGAAGGGGGGAGAGGATGTGCCAGCCCTCTGCTCTCACTGGCTGGGAGGACACAGCTACCTCTGACTTTGCTCCCTCTCCTGCAGCTGCTGCTCGAGGCTTGTGGTCACATCTTTTCCCTGCTCTATTAGTACTCTGCATGGGGACCTGCTCTGGGACTCCAGGGGAGCCGACTTCCTGCTGGGTTGCTTCTAGGGTTCGATGGAGTGCCGGTGACTCTCTCTTCTGTGCGCTTTCTGCTGTTGGTAGGTAACCCGCTGTCAGAGCCACGCAGGTGGGAGGATGTCGAGCACAGCTCCATCAAAGAAGCCTTACCGCAAGGCGCCCCCGCAGCATCGCGAGATCCGCCACGAGGTACCCATCATTCGTGACGACCAGGATGGAGTGATCTTGGCTGAGCAGAGTCAGGTAACGGCTTGCCGGGTGGCAAAGGGCTTAGCACCAATGCGCCAGCAGACGGGGTTTAGTTACACCAAGGCAGGCCAGCTCAAGCAGGCAGAGGGGTTTGAGGTTTGCAACCTGAACTTCTCCTCATCGTGGTCTCTGGAGTCCAGCAGTGAGAAGGAAGTGACAGGGTGCAGAGCAGAGTTGAACGTCAAGAGCCAGACTGTCTTGCCAGCGCTGCCGCGTGGTAGGAGGATGGGACAGCGAAGTGGGAAGCGGTGCCCAAACCGCACTCGTGGGCACCTCAGCAAATTTGTGAGCCGTAGCATGGAGACAGTTGTGGTGTCTGGAGATGAAAAACACCATCCTACTTGCTCTTTCAAGAGCAGAAGCCTGGAACGCTCGCTTATGTTTAAAGAGCCTCCTGAAGTCTTGACACCGAGGAAGTTTCGGGTCTCCTCTACGCACCTGCCTCTGAAAGGGATCTTAAAGCAGACTGGCGTGCGGACAGGCCCGTGCCCTGAGACCTTACGCAAGTCCCGCTCAGTCGAGACACTTTCCCGTGGCCGTGGCTCACACAAGCACAGTGATTCTCAGCTATGCCTCAGCAGCAGGGAGAAACACTCACTGGAGCGTAGCAGCAGCAGTGCTGCTGACTCTGTCAAGCGCAAGGAGAAGCTCAGAGAGGAAAAAATGCAGTTCTCCAAATTCCTGGATGAGATTACCCAGCGGGTGCTGAGTCCCATCCGCTTGCGCTCACTGGGAGAAACCAGGGGAGCAGAGCAAAACCAGAACCCCGCCCATTTCCCCAGAGGCTTTGTGCCAGAAAGCCAAGGGGAAGGTCGTCTGGAAGAGGTCAAAACCAAGCGTGCAACTGAAAGAAAGAAAAGCAGAAGAAAAAGAGACAAGAAATGTGAGGGGCTGGGAATGGCTTCATGCCAGAGAAAGTGTCCAGAGGAGGCTGAGAGAGTTTCCAGATCAAGAAAGAAACCCATCCTTGGGAGAAAGGACAGTAAGGAGAAACTCCTTTCCTTGGAGAGAAGGGTAGTAGACTTGTGTCAGTATGAGCTGCAGAAGCTGGCAGACCTGGGGCTGGCAGGGACATCCTCTGGGCAGCAGCACTCACTGTCTTCATGGAAAAGCAGTGCAGAGGGCAGAAGGGAGGAAAGTATTCCCTGTTCACGGCTATTACAGCCACACCATCTATGTGCTAAACTCGGGCAGCAGCGTACAGTGGAGCTGAACTACCCAGAGAAAGGATCCTTCTCCCCTCCAACCCACTGGAGTCGGGAGGAGGGGCCTGCTCCACCTAGATCCTCCCCTTCCTTCAGCCTGGCACTAAACAAGGTAGGTGCCAGGGATAAGGATGTAAGGAAAGGATGGGTTAATGCTTTGCCTTTAAGGACAGGAAAGCATATGCTGGCACTAAGGACTATCAAGGCCAGGATTGGGGTGGGTTTGCCTTCTGTAGTGTTGCTAGAAGCTTAGCAACCTCATCCACAATTGCCCGTGACATGGCCTCTAAGCCCAGAGCTGGCTGTGACACTTAATGGGCAATTTAAAATGTGGCAGCACTTAGGGCTTGTGTAGCGCTGCTGGTATATCAAGCACCAAAAATAGTCTGTAGGCAGCTTGGGCTCTGTGGGAATCGTCACAGCCTTGGGCTTTCACAAAAAGTATGGTTGTTGCTAGTGCTAATTAAACCTCTCCCAGCTGTGCTGGCAAGCAACAACCATCTTTTGGGTTAGCACAGAGAGTGCAAAGGGAGTGAGAGTAGCTGAGCCACGTGCTCTTGTTGTGGCACTGTCTCTCCTTGTTCTGCAGGTCCCTGCTCCAGCCATCTCTGGGGATCTTGCCCAGAACATTTCTTTCATGGGCTTTTCTGACCTTTGGTGTTTCTTGCGCTACCCCAGAATAATTACAGTGGCTCTCTTCAGGTCTGCAGAAAGAAACCCTTTTCACAGTGTAATCTAGCTGGTGTAACTGGTAGAGACACTTTTTCATTTCCCAAATGACACTCTGATTCTTTTTTGAAGCCTCAAGGGTGTTGTGATTGCTGTGGTCACAAGTTAATTTTGCTGTATGCTGGCCTGTGAGATTCCTGCTACCCACTCACTGTGGATGTGCAGGAAGCTGAAACCAGCAAAGGTGACCATATTGCAAGAGATGCTGGGATTGCACCGTGGGAGAGTAAAGTTACCTAACTTGTGTGGTGCTTTCTAGTCCAGCTGTGCTACCCTGAACCAGAACACACAGTCTGTCTTGGTGTCAGCCAGATGAGTGGTATGTACAGGTCCCAGCTTCTCTAAGCTTGACTAGCATGATCCCTCAGAGCAGGTGAGGAAGAGTCCCAGGTAGGATCTAGTAACCAAGACTTTGTCCTTTAGGTTAGTATGCGAAATCAGCTCTTCCTCTGAAAGAATCTCACAGCTGTTTTCTTCCCTGTGCAGGAGCCCTTGACGGATGCAGAAAGGATGAAGTAAGTGTCTTGCTCCCCTTTTGTGCCTGTCGTGCTGCATCTGTGTGGGTGCTGATTCCTCACATCCTGGCTGTGCCACCTGCACAGCAAAGCTGACTGCCCCTGCGGGCTCCCCTCAGATCTTCAACCCTCTTGGGGCCATGTGGGCAGAGGTTTAGTCTGTGCCTTGCCAACCTCTGCCTTGCATGTCTCTCCCTCTGGAGGCGTGGGGACACAGATCTCCGGTGCAGGTGGAGGAGTTGGTGGGTGTGGTAGAAAGTAGGAGATAAAGCCTTAAATACAGGTGGAGGGAAGAATGCTTTTTTTTAACCCTTCATGTTGTTGCCACTGTTTTAGTGTGAGCCACCAGAAGCAACATGCAAAGGCCTGCTGCTGACTGAGGGTGAGAACTGGGCCCTTTGCTGGTGGTGGTGTGAGGCACAGACAGCTGCTAGCACCGTGCTTCAATCTGTAGCGAGGGACAAGTTTGCACTGCCAGAGAGGAGCTGTGCTTCTGTGTTTCTCTGAGCACAAAGGAATGAAAAACAACAGGAAATCTTTCTGACCACCAGGCATGTCCTGGCCGGGGAGGAACAGAGCAGTTCATGTTGGAATGGGATTGACAGCCATGATTGCATCTCTACACGCATCCCACCACCTCTGCTTCTGGGCTTAAGGCTGTATAGAGTGCTCTTTCCACCATGTATTAAAGGCATGAGGGCTTTTGAACAGCTTCAAGGGAGGAGAATACACTTTTCCTCTTTTGTGTTCAGCTTTTCTAACCTGGCCTGGGATAAATTATTGAGTGGGTTTCATTCACACTGGAGGTGAGCGGCCCATCTGGCTAGAGGACTTTATCCAAGCACTGCAACCTGAGAGGGAGCTGGGAGCTGATCACACAGCTAGCCAGCTAGTATGGGTTTCGCTGCCCCTTCTCCAACAGGGTTTGAGTCTCCCTCTCCTAACAGTAGTGCATCATTCACTGTATGGGCTGGAGTCTCCTGACGGTTCAGTTCCCGACTTCCTGAGGCCCATGTGTGGGGTCTTAGGCCCTAGAGCAGGGCAGTGGGATGGTGGTGCTGGTGTGGAGCGCTCCTCGTGCACTGAGTGGTACCTTGTTCTTGTGTGCCCAGGCTGCTGCAGCATGAGAATGAGGAACTGCGCCGACGGCTGACATACGTGACTAACAAAATGGAGGCAATGGAGAGGGAGCTGGAGTCAGGTCAAGACTACCTGGAGATGGAGCTGGGCCAGAACCGTGAGGAGCTGGAGAAATTCAAGGACAAATTCCGTAGGTATGGGAAAGAAAAATGAGAGAGGGACAGAGCTAGAGAGATCACTCCCAGCAAGGACTCACTCATCTGGCTTGAGCAGGCTGTACCCTGTTGATCAGAGGCATGCTGCATCCTCAGAAAGGTGCTCCCCCAGACTGTGGGGAGGGTAAAAGCTTCAAAGCTATTGCTTCCTCCAGGGTGCAGCACAGGAGCACTACTCAGCTCAAGGGGTTGACGGGAACAGGGAATCCTTCATCTATTGGATGTAAGGCAGGATCCATCTTGGATGGCTATCTGATGTGTGCAAAAGGAGCCACTGACAGCTGCAAGTAAATGCATCACCACTTTACCCTGGGAAGTAGTGTCTCAGTTAGAAATCAGACTGTCTCTGATCACATGGTTATACATAGCATGGCTCAGAGGAGTCCTGCAAAGTCCTTCACACCCTCCCTAGCAAGAGCATGAAAGGTGACCTAGCCAACCTCACCTTGCCTCTAGTAACTTGGGGTCTGAAGGCTGTTGTGTGGTAGAGGTGAGACATAGTTAATATGCCTGGTTGTCTTAGTACTGTGAATACCAATCTTTCTGGAGTTGCGGAGCCAGTGGTTTGCTTGGCAGTTATGAAGAAGACTTGAGTAAGTGCCTGAGATCCATTTCCATGTGTACCACCTTGATTCTGTAGGTTGCAGAACAGCTACACTGCTTCCCAGAGAACCAACCAAGACCTGGAGGAGAAGCTGCATGCCCTGGTAAGTGCCCTACTCAGTCACTACAGAGGGGAGGTGGAAGAGACCTGTATGTTAGGAGCAGAAGGGAAGGGTCCCTGGCTTTAGCCAGCAGATGTGGCAGTGGGTGAGGGTTGGGCTTCTGGCCATGACCATCTATTCCCCCTTCCAGCTGGTGTCATGAACTGGATTCTTGATTTATTGAGCCCCTACTTGGTGATGCACGTGAGCTTGGTTGCCCACAACATAATTGCATGGCATTCCGTCATGTTGCTTCAGTCCCTCTCAAAATGCCAGGGATGTGCCAGCCAGTCTTGGGGTGGTCATCCTGGGAGGCTGGGGGCAGTCAGAGCAGAGCCAGTGTGCGTGTGTCTGTTGTGTGCATTCATAACACTCATGGCTGTTTCTTTTCTCTCCCTTCCCCTCTCTCTCTCTTTCTCCTCCCCACGCTGCTGCTGGCACACGCTGGGCGCACTCACCTCTCAGGCCTCTCTCAGCCAAAGCTGGATTTTTGCAGTTGCGTCTTCTCGTTTGTGTGTTTTTTCTTTTTCCTCTTTGCGTGTCTCAGCCTGTTGGTTTCATTGTCAGTCCCACATACACCATCCCAGATGGAGGGGCCCCAGCTCTCGTCCAGCCAAGGGCTCACCTGGTATCCAGCAGCTGCCCGCAGATGCAGCAGGTCCCAGCTTGCAGTGCTCCATCTTAAAGAGCATTTGACACTGAGCCAGCTGGAGCATGATGTGCTGGGACGTGGTGCCCATAAGCTGTGGTACTGCACAAGATGTGGATGGCAGTGAGCCTCATTTGCTCCCTTTCCTTCCCCTTCTGGGCTGTGAGCAGGCAAGTTGAACAGCTGAGATGCTGATTGCCTCCATGTAGCCCAGGATGAGGTTTTTTTTTGGTTCTAGCACTTGAATTTCTTGGGTTAGTATTCATTGTGCTGGTGCCTAAGGAGACTGAATATTTGGGAAGGATTCTCCTCACCTACCCCCTCGTGTGTCACTGTGCTGTACCAGTGATGCACAGCTGGGCCCTGGTGGTCATAGCCTTAGAGCAGCCCAGGGCAGCGTTGGAGGAACTTCTTGAGAAGGGGATGGCTTGGTTGTTCTGAGCTGTTGCCCCTCTCTTCTGTTAAATCTGGGTCTCTGTCTGCCCTGCACCTAAACTGTTAGGGTGTCTAAAGAGACAAGATTGCCCGCTTTAGGGAGGGCATTAAGTGAGCTGCAGATGAAGCTGCACAGGTCCTTTTTCTTAGTAGAGCAAGGCTTGAGCTCTTTCAAGATGGTGCCCTTTCCCTGCCAAACAAACCTTCTGTCCATTCAGCGTTGACTGCTGATTTTTATGGACAGTATTCTCATTCTGTTGCCCCAGAGCAGAGAGCTGGTATCACAAGCTCAGAGGTCTTTGCTGCTGGTGGCGGGATGGGATGGACTGTTCAAAACCACTAGCTTTCCATCAGATGCCCTGTGAACCAGGACAGAGAGGAAACATGGTTGTGCTGCAAGAAGAGATACTGCATTAAGGAGGTTCAAACTCACCTGTTGTCTCTGTAACTAGCAGAGTGGCTGGCTCCACTTGCTTTTGGAATCCCTCTGTGGGTGAAGAGCCTGGCTGTCCCCCTTGTCTGTCTGTCTAGAATTTTTTGTATCCCAGCTGAACATGTCATTGTGCTATGCTTGGGGTGAGGTGGGTGGTGAAGCCAATTTCTTCTGTGCTGGGGAGTTTTACACCTGGTGTTCTTCAATCCCAGATTAAAAAGGCAGAGATGGACCGCAAGACGCTGGACTGGGAGATTGTAGAGCTCACTAATAAATTGCTTGATGCCAAAACCACCATCAATAAGCTGGAGGAACTCAATGTAAGTGTGAGTCTGCAAATGGTTGTGGTAGTGTGTTGAGGTGTGGGCTTTTCCACTGGTTCAAAGTCATTAGCGTAAAGGAGCATGTGAATGACTTCAGTGTGTACAAAAGTGTGGGAGTCGCACACAGCAGTAGGGACAGGCAAACAGAAAAGGGCCTGAGGGGCTGAGCAAGGAAGAGCTGATCTTCAAGTTTGATGTTTGCTCTTTTGGTGTTGGAGCTTAAGGTTTGACCTGAGCCCAGGCTGTACCAACTGAGGGGTCGTTTGTTCTAGAAATGGGAGGGAACTGATGCCTTTTCCACACTATTAATGTAGAAGTTCCTGGATCTGGTGCTTATTTCCATTAACTGCTCTCAATCCCCTCCAGTCTGTCTGTCTGGAAGATGTCTGACATTAGGCACTGTCCGCAGGCATGGCTGAGAGCTCTGGGATGGGTTAGCAAATCTGGTGGGACTTTAGGAGATTAATTCCACATGGAGAGAAGAGTTTGATATACTGACAGAGTATAGGTCTGGAGCAAGGGGCTGGAGTTGAAAGGGGCATGTTGGCTGAGTTGTAAGAAGTACATGGTGGCGTGCAGAGGAGTGGAAGGCAGGTGCCCTCATGAACGATTCATCACACGCTGTCTTCTGCTTGTGTTTGAGCAGCCTTTTCAGGTGAGAGATCAGTTCAGTCTGACACTGTTGCACACCTGTGCCCTTTCTTGCAGGAACGCTATCGACAAGACTGTAACCTTGCAGTGCAGCTGCTCAAGTGTAACAAGTCCCACTTCAGGAACCACAAATTTGCTGATGTGAGTAGCAGTCCTGCTGAGGTGGGGAAGAAGGGCTTATGGTTTCCACCTGTGTCTTGCCTTTTTCAGCTTTCTCTGCGGGGCTGTTGGCCTCTCATCCTTCAGCCTCAGGCAGAGGTGTGGGGGGGCTCCTGTTCCCACTCCCACTGAGAAGGCAGCACAGAGCGTGTGCCAGCTCCTCTTTCACACCAGCTCCATTTCACAGCTCTGCCAGGAGCTGTTATAAAAAGCACAATAACCTTGAATTTGATAGCCTGCTGGGTGCCTGATGGGAGCTGGCAGGAGGACAGACCTCTCTCTTACCCTGCTCTGTCCTCTTTCCTTTCTCACCTGGCCACGTGCAAGGGACATGCTGGCTGATAAGGAGTCCAGCAGCAGGAGGCTGGCCCTGCTTCACTTCTTGCTCCGAGAAGAAGTTTGGGGGGCAACATTCAGAGCATCTTTTAGGCCTCCCGAATAGGAGGAGTTGGTACTGAGACATGCTCCCCCTTGTGGGGTCAGTTCAGCTCATCCTGTCCTCAGGGTAAGCAAAGATCGAGTTTAGGCCTTTCACATTAGTAGCATCACTTCTTCCGTTGGGAATATCATTTGGGCCCTTACCCCAGCTCTCTCTTTGCCTGTGCCCATAGTCTCCAGCCCTTCATATGTTCCTCTCAACAAAACCATGTGCTCATCTTTAGTAACTTAGCAGGTGACCAGTATGTCCCCCTCCCCCATTGTCTCTCAAATTAGCACTCTTGAGGTCAGTGTATCAGTTACTGCTGGGGTAACCTTGACCCCTCTCCCAGCTGTCTCCCCTCCCCAGGGCTTTGAATTCTGCCCCCCCAGAGTGCTGTGTCCCGAGTGGCTGCCACTGGAGGGGGTTGGTGCCGAGCAGCTGTGCAGGCAGTCTGCCCCACAGCCAGCTGTTCACGCGCACTGTGCCCTGTGTTCCCATCTTTGGACAGTTTCCTTCTGGCTGTGACACAGGACAGACCTAGTTGTGCCACATCTGCACTCTGCATGGGCGCGCTTGGCAGGGTGAGGGGGAGAACAGTAGCACCCATTTGCAGGACAAGGAGCGGTGCTTAACCCCGTTGACACCTCAGTCCTGAGGCTGTGGTAATAAGCCCTGTGTTTGCATCTCTGAAACAGAGAGAGTGAGGAAGTGGGATGGGGGGGGGAGCTGGTGGGAACAAGGGAAAGCATCGATCCTGATCCGTGGGCAGGCTGCCAAGGCGGCAAGGCTGTAATTACCGCATTTGGGGAGCACTGCGGATCGCAGCACTGGGGGCTGTTCAGTCACTTCGGTGCAACCACCAGCTGATTTTCCACAGATCAATAGACCCCTCCCTAGCGTGCACTGGCTGGGCCTTGTCTGTGCTCAGAGGCATGGGGGATGGAGTCCCATGTGCCATCTTTTCTTGTTCTTTTTCCAAGATGGGCCTGTGAACCGTGGCCTAGAAACATGACGGGTGTGATGGCTAGAGAGCCTTGTTAGTCCCTCATCTGGAGCAGGTTCTCTTTGGAAAGAGATGTCTACCTCAAGGCAAGTTGGATGAATGTTAGGATTGAGATAAGGAGTAAAACTACACATGAAGATTGGTTGGAAAAAGCAGGTTATTTGGAACTTAATGGCTTGTATGGCAGTACCCTTCTAATATCCTTTTCCTTCTCCCTAGCTTCCTTATGAGCTGCAGGACATGGTCAATAAGCATTTGCACAGCACTCAGGAGTCTGCAGGCCCTGGTCAAGAGGCAACCCACACCTTGGCCCCATCTGATGTTGTCCCCACCTCAGTCATCGCCAGAGTCTTGGAGAAGCCAGAATCTCTGGTGCTGAATTCAGCCAAGTCCAGCAGTGGCAGCTGTCCCATGGCTGAGGATGTCTTTGTGCACGTGGACATGAGTGGAGCCCCTCCTGATGCCTGCAACAGTACAGGGCAGATGGAGAAGGAGGGAGGAGATGCAGGGAAGCAGCAGAATGGTGGCTGCAAGCCGCAGAGCAGTGTGGAAAGCGTGCCAGAGGATGTACCAGCCTTTGAGAAGCTAAGCCCGTACCCAACACCATCACCTCCCCATCCGATGTACCCTGGGCGCAAAGTGATCGAGTTCTCTGAGGACAAGGTAAGGATCCCGAAGAACAGTCCCCTGCCCAACTGTACGTATGCTACGCGCCAGGCCATCTCCCTCAGCCTGGTACAGAGCGAAGATGAGAGCTGTGACAGGCACCGGACGCTCCCCAACAGCCCTGCTTCAGAAGGGCGCCGTTCGGCCTCCAGCTGTTCCTGTCAGCAGTCCCCCAAAGCAGCCAGGGCTCACGGCTCTTCCCAGAGCAGCCCGTTCAGCAGCCCTCCCCAAATCCCGAGCGCCTTCGCTAGCTCTGCCAGCTCTGAGGAGGACCTGCTGGCCAACTGGCAGCGTATGTTTGTGGACAAGGCGCCCCCCACCTCGGAGCGGGTGCTGATGAACCGCACGGCCTTCAGCCGTGACACGGCCCCTGAGCTCCAGAAGAGGTTCAGCCGCTCCATGCAGGAGCTGGGTAGGGCAGCCTCGGCTTACTCAGATGGTGAGGAGTCTGCGCAGAGCTGCAGCTGGACCGTGAGTCGGGACTCGAGCGTGGACACAGACAGCACCGAGTCCAGAGCCCGCAGGAGCCATTTCTCCTCAGACTATGGTACAGATTTCTCCCAGGATGAAGCCCAGAAGTTGTTGCAGGGAAGTGGTGGAGGCACTGCTGAGCCTGGAAGCCCCCCACCGGAGAAGCACAAGGACTATGTGGACCTTGGCTTGCCTGAGAGCCCATCTGACGAGAGAGAAATGTTGCTCCAGGGAAGCAAGGAGAGCAGCCAAGGAGGAGCTCCAGAGGAGAGTGGAGAAGGCAGGGTCAAGCCTCTCTTCAGTCGACCGCACCGCAGCCCCAAGAGGATGGGGGTCCACCATTTACATCGCAAGGACAGTCTGACGCAAGCCCAGGAGCAAGGCAACCTTCTCAGCTGAGGCAGGAGAAGCAGCAGCCACATGCTGCAGAGCTGTGGGATGCCTCCATCTGCTACCTTCTGAGGGAGAAACCTCCCTCAGTACCCTCTTCACAAGAGGCAGGCTCTGGGCTCTGCTCTGAAATTTTATATTTATTCTCTTCTTTTGCTACCTGGAAGAGCTGGGGTCCTCCTTTCCTGGCACCTCAGACCCACAGTACTAGCACACACTGTGCAGAAGCACACCCACTGCCCCGGCACACTCGCAGCTCTCTTCACAGCCTCACACTGGTGCCTGTACCGGACCTTGTTCTTGGTACCCCTCGTCCTGGTGCCTCTGCCTCTCTGCGCTCTCGTCTTCCCTTTCCCCTTCCCACTCAGGTACCTGAGGCCCCGGCTGCTCTCATGCTGGTGCCCGCAGCTGCTCTGCTCTCTTTTAACTTGTGCCAACAGGGCAGAGTGCCTGCGTGGTGGTGTCTGATTCCCAGGGGCCATGAGTGGGGCATGAGGACTCTCCCAGTGGATGGCTCTGGGCCCCAGGGGATGTGCCGGAGATGCTGCTGTCTTATTTTCCTGCTGGGTTTTGTTTTCCCCCAGCCCTCTGGGTGGTTCTCCAGAATCTGCCTCTGCAGGTCCCCATCGCTCGGCTCCCCCGTCACGGGCTCAGTACCCGGCCCCGGTGAGGCAACGCACGGGTCCCTGTGCTGCGGCATCCAGCATTGGTGCAACCTGCTGGGGGGAACCTGGGGGGCCGGCCTGCACCCCTCCCCAGGCAGAGGCATCGCCTGCTCGGCGCTGGGGTTTGTTTGTGCGTCTCCTCCCTCACACCTCTTCCCCCGCTCTCTGTGCTGTTGTTTTGTTTGAATGGTGCTGACTCTTTGCTCTTGGGTGGGCTTCTTTCTTCTTTCCGAGCCTTTGGTTTTGGGGTGTATTGTTTTTCCTTTCCCCACCCTGCATAAACAGACACAGCAGTTGGCAGCCAGTCTGTTGCCTGCGTTAAGGGTGTGTTGAGGAGGCTCTGCTCTGAGCCGTGCTTCCCTCTGATCCTGGCCTTCAGCCTGCAGAAATCCCTCCAGACTTGGGAACGAGAGCTTGCTCCGGGGGAGCAAGGTTTGAAGGATGCTACTGGGATTTTCGGGGCAGGGCTTTGTGCAGGGCCTGTGGGGACGCAAGGGCAGCGCTCTGGGGAGCTGCTCCCTGCGCACTCACTACCTCACGGCTCAGTATCAGCCCTTTGCCAGGGTCTCCTTGTGCCCCCTTCTCTGTGGGGTGGGGGCTCCAGGCTGGCTCTGGCGCCTCTCCGGGGCTTCCCCTTCTGGGTGGGGCCTCTCTGTGTGTTTTTTCCTAGTGTAGCGTGATACTGTGACTTTTCTTCACTGTCTTGTGTGCTCAGTGTCTTATTGGGGGGGAGGGAAGGGGAGAGGTCTGTAGATGTAGGTATTTTTTTGGTGTCCCGTTTTAATTTTGTCCTGTGCCCTTGTCTGTCTGACACTTCTCACCTCGCCCAGGGGCGCGGGGCAGAGGGCTAGCCTGGTTCCCGGGCTGCGCTCCCCTTGCACCCGCCGGCTGTCCTTAGCCTGCTGTCTCTTTTTTGAGTTGGGTTTGCGTTGTCTTCCTGCCCTACTCCGTTAGTGCTCTTTGCTGTGCTGGAGGAGAGCAGCCCTCAGCCCGGGAGGGAGCCAACAGCAAGAGGTGCAGCCAAAAGCTCCCCTCCCCAAACCCCTGTCTCTCCAGAGGGCCGTGCTTGCAGCTGGGGGCTCGGCTCCAGCCTGGAGGCTCCAGGGCCTGTGAAGGGGAGCTGCAGGCCTCTGGTGGCTGTGCAGGTGGCTTGGTGTCCCCTGGTTAGAGCTGCTGCCTGCGCAGTCACCTTGTGTCCCACCTCAGACAGCTGTGGAGCTGGATGCCAACCTCCAGGGTGGAGGTGGGGCTCAGTATTTCACTACAGTATTTCACTCGATTCCTGTGCAAACAGGCTGGTGCTGAGAGCAGAAGCCTCCTCTTAGCTTGCAGGGCATTATCTCCCCTGTCCTGAAAGTGGTGGTGGGGTCCTTGCATTTGCTCTCCTCTGCCACTATGCTGCTGCATTTCTTCTGCAGCATTGCTGAGGGCTTTCACCTGCAGCAGCTGCCAGCTCCTGGCTCACGGACATCACCTGGGGTTGGGTGCTCACTGCGTGAGCTCCTCTGGCTCTGAGACCACTTGTGGTCCCATCTGTGGGACAGCGCAGCCACTCGAGCTGGCTGGCGTGGGTTAGCCCATGATCCCCATTGCATTCGGGGCTCAGTTTCATCTCTCCTGGCATGCTGGTCAGGGGACAAAACTCACTCTTGTTGCAGCTGATGGTGCTGGGCAGAGCTGGCCTCCCCTCTGCTTTTGGTCGCAGTGGACTAAAAGCAAAACAGTGGAGGAACAGAGGGGTGGTGGGAACAGAGTGCCCAAAGCCTTCCCACACATTTGTTTCACAGCATTAGGCTGCTGGCAGGCGCTGAGGGGGAGCGGGTGGCCTCAGGAGGATCAGAGCCCTCACCCAGCCGGCAGAGTGCCTGCCCTCTGCACTCCTGCTCACCTCCATCAGTGTTTGGCTACAGGGCTTTGAGCTGACCCCACTTTTGGTATCCCAACTCCAGACTGTTAATCTGTAACTAATGTGTTTTTTTCTGAAATTTTCAAACTGATGTATATTTTAAGACCAGAAATAAACTATTTTAAAAGTAGGTGGTGATGACTCTAGTGTTCTCTCACCTAGCTAAGGACCTGGACCAGACCAATCTTGAGCATGTGAGGGAGCAGAACCTCTCATGGTCCAATGTGCCAAGCTTGCTGAAGTGTTTTGCCTCTGTAATTGTATCAAAGCAGACACTCTGGAAACTGCTCTCTGGGTCTGGAGAGCTCAAAGATCAGACCGGGCCTGCAGGCCAGGATCCCTCTGGTCATAGCCACACTCATGTCACTTTTGACTTAGAAGCTGACAGTGGTTTAAAAAAAAATAACATTTTTTTTAATGTTTCCCAAAGTTGCCTGGTTAAATAACGTGGGGTGATTTTTTCACATTATTTAAAGGCTGTGAAGGCAAGGCTTGTTCTGTCAAACCCACTTGGAGATGAACCCTGTGATGCTATAAACAGGCTCAGAGTTACCCAGAAAGCAACTGAGCCTTCCAGCTGGGCTGAGTTAGTGCTGGCATCCAGGACCCTGTTTCTTGTGCTTCAGGAGACAAGGACAGCTTTCCTGCAGGGGCTGACTGGACTTGTTTCACATGAAGGGCTCTGGCTACACCCCATATTCTCCTTCAGGACCCTGCATCTGACAGCCTGAAGTTATCGTCCAGCTTCAGGAGAAACTGTCACCCCTGGATGGCAGTGTTCCTCTTCTCTTTCCCCTGTGCCGGCTCTGGGGACCGTGAGCGGGTAGGCATGCCCTCAGTGCGGTGCTGCAGCGTGGCTGGGCAATGAGCAGCCCCTGCGGGCCGTGGGGACGCAGGCAGCCCGGGTGGGGAGCCGGGGGGGGGGGCCGGGTCCCGGTCCCAGCCCCGGGCAGTGCTGCCCCCTGCCGCCCGCAGGCAGGGCCGGGGCACTGCTGTCGTGTCCCTTCCTGCAGCTCCGAGGGAGGAAATGCCCGTTTTTAACACCATTTCTGTCAGCACGAAGGTCCCCGCTGTTACCCCGCACCAAGCTGCCCCGTCCAGCGGGAGCGGAGTGACCGAGGCTCAGGCGGGTGCGAGCGGTGCCACGTCTGTGACCTTTATAAAACTCTCGTCATGACAGCAGGACAAGCAATAGAAGACCATCTCTTATACACATCTGAATAAATACAGCCTGCACCCTGCAAGGCGCAGCCAGGCGTGGGGGAGAGGCAGGGCAGCGTGAGCTACACATGCAGCGAATGGACAATCACAAGCGGCCGACAGGGCGTGTGACAACACAGAGACGCGTGTAGAGATTCACTTGGACCAGGCTCCAGCGCTCGGAGAGCTAAGGGAGCATCAACAGGACGTGAAATGTGTGAGAAGACCCTTGGAGCAGCTCACCGGAGGTACGGGGACTGGTGGATGCGTGCTCCCCCGGCGTGCATGGCGCGAACGCAGGCCACACACACGGTGTTCTTCTTGGCAGAAGCAGGCAGGGTAGCCCAGCTACATCTCTGTTTCTGCTAAGAGGCTGTCACCGAGTCCCGACGTCATCAAGACCATCTGGGAGCTGGGATCTGTGTCGAGAGAGGGAGAAAACCATGAGCCTTTTGGGCTGCAGGAGCGCGTGGAGCTGCACTCCAGATCCAGAGGTGAGGATGAGGAATTGCAGCCCTGCAGGGTGGGACGCAAACTGCTGAGAGGATTTAGAGGTTAAGTAGGAACTAGGCCTGCTCAGGTTCTGGGGAATCAGTGTTATGAGATGTCTGGGGAGGGGGGGGGGAGGCAAAGACAGCAGCAAGAGACCAGGGTGAGGACCTGTATTATCTCCTGGCAGCTTGGGGTACTTGGCTGTCAAGAGGAACATTGGCTCTGAACGCCCCGAAAGCTCCCTGACATGGAGGTGCAGTGTTACTGGTCCTGCTGACCCAGCTGTGCCTTTAGTCAGCCCCATACCTTTAAACCTGCATGCACTGAACATCTTTTCAGCTCTAGAGACAGCATCCAGCTGGGACGAGCTGGCAGCTGCACACAAACCAAACCCACGTAGGGTGGTGGTGTAACCTTCCCAAGAACAGGGAACGCAGCAGGCAAGCAGCCATTTTGTGGCAGCAGAGGTCTGGAAATCCTGACTTTGTGCTGTGTGAATGGAGGGTTTGTGCAGCCCCCTTCTGCCTGGCTTCAGGAAGGCGAGGGCAGTTTTCTGGCTCTGTGATGGCACAGAGCGCTGGCCAGGAACTCGGTGACTCTCCCCATGCCAAGTGAACTGGGTGTAAGGAGGGTGGGCATGCATACCAAGTAAGAAGATGGCAGGGTAGAAGTTTCCCATCCAGAAGACTTTCTAAACAGCCGAAAAAATGTTTTTCCTGCATGTGAGGGGTGGCGGTGATATTTAGTGCCCATGTGCTTCAGATCCAGATTCAAAACTGCTGAGGGGGATCTCTGTTTTGGGGATCAGTTTCTGGAAACTGGATCCAAAACTTGGCCAGAGCTGCCAGCAAAGGAGTTTTATGGCTCTAACAAATGAAGAACCAGATGTTTTGAGGCGCTGGGAGTGGTTGTGCTTGTCTGTTAGTCTGATACTAGAATTGGGAAGGGGGAAAGGACAATTAAAGATGTTAGGTGAAAAAAAGAAAAAAAAAACAAACCAGCAGGACCATGATGTAGGCATGGCAATATACTGTTGTGTATACACACACAACAGGCTATTGATATTTCCATAATATACCTTTGTTTCTGTTACAAGCCACTGCACAGACAGGCTGTGGCACCTGGCTAACCCCTCACAAGTTTAGGCCACAGAGATAGGAATAGCTGATCCTGTGCCGGTTGCAGGGAGGTTCTGGAAACAGTGAGGAATGACATGAGTTTTGGCTAGGATATCTGGCAAAGGCCCCTGAGATCTTCAGTGCTCCTGCCCTTGGTTTTAAGACTTTGCACAAAGATTCCGTTCCTGCAGCATCAGGAAAAATGCCTCTGAGGTACCGTTTCTACTCTTTGCAGCAGCCGCATTGTCCTTGGAGGTTCCCTTTCCAAGCACGGCTCAGCCCAACACTATTTAACGTGAAGGTCATGGTTGGAGGCTGTCTGGATTCCAGCTCACAGGGATAAGGTACAGATACCATTTACCAACCCCACCACGAGAGACCAGTGGCACTAGAAACACCCCAGACATCCCTATTACTGCCTGCCAGCCCCACCACGCCAGGCCCCAGAGCTCTTACTGTTCTGGCAGATCCAGGGGTTCTTCTCCCTGGCTGTGACTTCACGAGCCTCCATTTCCTCCTCTTCCTCGCCCTCTGAGAGCAGGTCAGAGATCTGCTGCTGCAGCTCAGGACTAATGTTGTTCTCCGCCAGGATGAGTGTCCGTAGGGCCGTGGGGTAATTCTCTACCATGTCCAGCAAGGTCTGGGCAGAGAGTGAGATAAGCAGGCTGACAAGCAGCACAAACAGCAACTAGATTCAACAGGAAGAGTTTCAACACTCTGCTCCCCCTAAAGCTCCAGCCCTCCTCTTTTTACCTCTGCCATCCATTACCTTTGACCTCCCTTTGCCAGACTTTTTTAGAACTTGAGGACTTCTTGTCTTTGTGTGGGAAGAACTGAGCCTGGATTTCCTGGCTCTGTCCAAAGAGAAGGAGGCTGTTCTACACCCTGTTGCTCCCACACACCCAGGCAAGGCCCCTCTTACCACTGGGAGCTGGAGCTCTGAGGGGAGAGCCTGTGCTACCAAGCCTTGGCCCCAGCTGTACACAGAGCTTTAGCTCTGGTCCTCCATCACAGATCCAACCCCTTAATTCTTCCAAGAAACCCAAACTACAAATAGAGCCACATGATTTTCCCTGCTGACTTGAGGGAGGCCCAGGAGCCCCAGGCCAGCGCTGTGGCTTCCGAGCTCCTCCTGTGGCTGAATGCAATGGGCCTGGGGAAAGCAGCAGCACCTCTGGGTGCAGGGAGGGAAGGGGGTGCACGTGGACTCCGGGAGGGGGAAGGAGGCAGGTAGAGGTCTCAGTGCCTCTAAGATGGCCAGGACCTATGACACTGAGGCTTCAGCGATGCTGTAGAGTAACAGGCTTCCTTACCTGGGCTGACTGGTTGGTAAGTCCTGTTCCCTCCAAATCCAGAACTTCAAGGGTTCGACTGGAGGCCACAGCGACAGCGAGCATCCCTGCTACCTGGTCACCTGAGGGAGAAGCAAACCAGGGCTGTCAGCAGTGCCTGCCTTCGCTCACATACCACCCCCTGCCCTCACGGGGCTGGGGCTGTCATGGAAACACCCGCTGCGAATTTCTGCCATCAGACAACTTCTGAGTATCAGCTACCTCAGGGAGAAAAAAAGCTGCTAACCGAGAAAAGAGAGAAGGTAAAGGTGCACCATTTTGGGGGTATGGGAACAGTCACCAGTTATCGGGGGAACACAAAAGAGCACAGTGAAATTGATTTTATTCCCCATGGAACTGTGTCTGCCCACATCTCCTTCCTACTCAAGGATGTGAGGGCCTTTAACATTCCCTGAAAGGCATCTCAGATGCAGAATAAGGAGCTGAATAGCCTAAGGGAAAGTCAGAGCCTTGCAGAGGAATGTGCACCAGCTGATGGGCTGCCACCCTGGAAAGGGGGGAGACTTCTGTGGGTGGGCACAGCAGGACCAGGAGCACTAGGGATTGACGCCAGCGAGGAGACTCCAGAGTGTTCTCCTGACGTTCCCGGTGACACCTCTCCTGAGGAATACCAGGCTGACACCAGGTAACACCCTGGGGCCTTCACTGCCCAGGAGGGGGTACCTGGTCAGACAGGCCTGGAGGGAGGCTCCCTTTCCAGCGGGGAAGCGAGGCGGGAAGCGCCCAGCTGATGCTCAGGGTAGGGAGGCACGGCCTGGTCTCTTCCTCACCACCTTGCAGCAGAGCTGGAGAGAGTTGGTTTCTATGGCAACCCATGCCAGTCTCTCCTCCTCCTCCTCCTCCTCCTCCTCCTCTTCCCTGCTCCTCCTCTTCCCTGCTCCAGGAGGAGAGAATTGGGGAGCAGGGGGATGTTTGGCTTCTGCCAAGCTGACATTGAGCCCCAGGGCTTCAGCAGCGGGGCAGAAGCGAAGGATCAGATGTGATGACAAATGCAGGCAGGGCACAACCTCCTTTCTGCACCTCCCAGCAGGGCACGTGGCCACGTCACACAGACCAGCAAGGCTGGCTTCCCGACAGCTGAGGGGACCAGAAAGGACCAATGCAAGAAACTGCCCCATCCTGTTGGTGCAGCTCTGCTGCCCATGTAGAGCTCGGTCCCCAGCCACCCACCAAAGCAAATCGTACAAACCCAGAAAGGCAGGAGTGCAGCGTCCCCTGCTCCTCCTCCCTGGTCCCCCAGCTTACCCAAGGGGTTGTAGTCCAGGTTCAACACTCGGAGCTGGGAGCTGTGAGCCACTGCAATGGCCAGGCGACCCCAGCCTTTGCTTGTGACGCCTGGGTTGGCGCTCAGCGTTAGCTCTTTGAGGCCTGGAGAAGAGAGAGGAGCCAAATCAGAGCCTAAGGATCACCGAAGCAGCCAGAGGGGAATTAGTTCAGCTAACCAGAGCAGCTCTGAGTCGTGTCCCCTGTACTCTGACAGGCGAAAGGGTTTGGTTTCTTCTGACGACCATCATCACTTATATCACTACCTTCCACAGTGTCCCTTCATCTGCCCGTGCTGTGACTGCCCCATTTCTCTGCTCTCCCAACCTGTGTTCTGCTTCCCCTAAATAGCAAGCACAACACAGACAAGTAAGGGGTGTGCGGGGTGACTGACTAGGAGGAGGGGGTGGCATGAGGTGACAGGTCAGAGAGAGGATCACAGGGACAGTAGGCTCTGAAGCCTGCACCTAGGAGGGGTGACCAGCTGAGATAGCAACATCAGTGGCACTGTGAGCACAGAGAGGAGAAGGTGCTGGGGAGGGGAGGTGGAAAGCACTTTGCACCTTGGGGAGAGGGGTGGTATTACCTCAGTACACACCAGCTCCTGTGTTAACTAGCCCACTGGCCTCAGACCACTAAAGATCATCCCCTGTAAAGACCTGAGCCTTGGCACTAAGGCTATGACCACCCATCTACACATTCAGCAAGTGCACCCACAAGCAGGGACAATTCCCAGGCACTGACCTGAAGCCAAGTGCTGGGGGGGGGCACACCATATATTTATATCTGGTCATTATCAACACATAAATGCCAAATAATAAATTCAAAGCCCAAACTGTCTCCTCCTCCAGTTTCAAATGCTCCTGTCATAAACCAGAAGCAACCTGTTGGTCCCTAAGCAACAAACTGCCAGCAGGACAGATCAATAGCAGAAAGCCCATGCCTGCCCAAGGGAACCACTCCTATATTGCTTGTCTCTTCTGCTTTACTTAAGTTGGGAAAATAAATTCCTGAGCCCAAGCTACAAGAGCTTGCCTCTCCCAGGGCTGAGGATTTACTGCTGCATCTATCTGCTCCATGTAAAAGCTCCACTGGTTCTTGTGCAGCCACAGCTCCTGGCGCTTACCTGACTTAGCCCCATCGGGTGGCAGGAGCCCACAGATAAGGTTGATGCCTTCGTCACCCAGCATGCAGTCTCCTAAATCCAAAGCCACCAGAGAGGGATGGATGGAGAGCGCAGGGTTGAGGAGGGCCAAGCCCGCATCTGTCAGGGGACTCCCATGGAGGCTGCATAGGTAAAAAGGAAAATTACCATGGAGCCTTCTTCCTGGCGGCCCAGGGGCAAGCTAACCCAGTGGGGAGGGAGAAGTAGATGAAGTGAGGAGGAAGATGACAAATCCTAACGTCGGATGGGGAAAAAGCACTGGGAAGGCTCTGCGGAGGGGGTCAGCCAGCAGCTACGGCGGCACTCCTCTCCCAGCAGGGACAAGGGGGTGCGGAGGACACCGGCGAGGCTCAGGCAGGTCCTGCTCAGCACGGGGGAAACCCAGCTTTGGGGGGACGGGACTGAGACCGCGCCAACCAGGTGGGAGCAGAGGTAGCTCCCCCCAGCCTGGTGAAGGGCAAGGGATTAGCGTCTGCAATGTCAAGGACATTTCTCCTCCGACGAGACTTAAACTCCGGTGCTGAGTGGGAGCCGCCGTCCCCACCAGGCTGGAGCAGACCCGGCTGCACCGAAACATCGCCCGGCCGGGCACCCCACGGCTTCCCCGCTACTCACAAGAGGGACTGGACGGAGCGGTTCGTCTTCAGGGCCTCGGCCAGCTGCTTGACGCGGTTGATGTTGGAGACGATGCCCAGGTTGAGGTTGAGCTGGGCGAGGGAGCGGGATTCGGCCGCCCCCCGGCAGACGTGCCCGAAGTCGCGCTCCGAGAGCTGGCAGCCGCGCAGCGACAGCAGCCGCACCGAGTTCTCCCGCAGGCTCTCGCAGATGTCCCGGATCTCCGCGCCCGACAGCGTCTCACCGGAGATCTGGATGGATCCCGGCAGCATCTTCCGCCCGCTCGGGGAGCC
>VXAA01004516.1:37063-47278 GCA_013399115.1 Anseranas semipalmata | reverse complement strand
CCCGCCCCGCTCCGCCCGCACCTGCGGGGCCGCCCCGCCTCCACCGCCCTCCCGCCGGGCGGGGCCGGCGCCTCACGCAGGGGCGGCCCCATCCCACCGCGGAGGTCCCCGCCGCCATTTTGCGCCCCGGCGCCACTCGAGGCGTCTCAGGAGCGACGGCCGGTGCCTGCCGGCTCCTGCCCGCTGCCCTCAGGTGATGGCGGGGCCAAGGCCGGCGGGGGCAGCCGTCCCACGTCGTTGAGGGGAGGGAGCGGGGGCAAAGCTCCCGAGAAGGGGCTGAAGTCACCGGGCTGTGGCGTTCTCTGGGACGGGGAGCAGCAGCCACCAGCGGCTTTTGGCGACGTTTCCAGTTAAACCTGCTAAACCTCGTGCTTGGTCCCGGTGTGTGTGATGTGATGGTCTGCAGGTCGGTGTGAGTCGCATCTGGTGATCCAGGGCTAGTGGATCAGTGCCAAGGGGTGAGTGGGTCCAGGATTCATGACAGATGGTGTATATGGAGGGTGTGGTGGAAAATAACCTTAAAGATTCACTGCCCCTTAGTCGGTTTTGGAGTTTTGTTGGCCACCCCTCTCCAAGGTAAGTGGATGTCCGAGGAGAGTGAGAACAGCTTGAGCGACATGGATCGTCCAGGAGTTGAAACCTGGGGCAGGTCTGGAAAAAATAACAGCAGGGAAAGGGTGAAGTGCTCTCTTCCACAGCTGGCCAGATCTTCATAGCAGGCTGCAGCGTGGCGTGGAAGTGTGTGAGTCAGCACGGAGCTGAGATGGTATAGCTGGGATTATGAGGAGCACCTGGTGGGTTAATTTAATACGTTTTCCTCTCAGAGAAGTGGGGCAGCATGTGGAAGGGTTCTGGGCTGCAGCTGGGTGTATAAGAGGAGCACAGGAAATCAGGCCATTTATCATGCCTGTGCTGGTTTTTCCTCCCTCAGCAGGGAATGACGTGAGTTAGGAAGTAGCCTGACAGAACGAGGGGGCTGTGGAGATGGGCTTTTCTTTAGGCAGTAGAGCCCAGCTCCTGGTAAGGGAGAGAATCTGCCTCTTGTCCATGCAAGGAGGCTGCTGGTAAAAGGTAGAGGGACTGGGGAAGTGCCACAAGTTTGCTTACCTCTGCAGCACACAGCCTTATCCCTCAACCTGATGAGAGATGTGAGGGGCGTACCTGACCTTCTTTTAATTTGCTGGTTTGGATCAGAGGGATTTGTTCCCTCTTTCCCACCTTCTGGTAATGCTGTACTTGGAGAGAAATATGAAGCAGGGCCCCTGTCGTTTCAACTCCACTGAGCTGAAAAAGGAAGCCAGTGATGTGGAAATTAGGTTAAACCACATAAGTAGGCAGCTTTCTGCACGTAACTAATCTGTTAAGGAGGAAGCCTGGCTGCTGTGTACAGCAACGCTCAAGTGAATTGCCATCCAGTGGGTAACTAAGGGACAAACCCGGGCTCCTCTGCTTTGTTTGCAGGCCAGGGCATGAGAGAAGAGAGGTTGAAAGTGAGGGGAAAAATGGGATGTGGAGGGGGACCTTAAGCAATTCTCCTCCTCTGAAATAAAGGAGCAGGTCACCTGAGCCACGGGGTTGCATGTTAGGTCCCGAATGAGGCCGAGGGGGAGCAGCGGATAAGAAGCTGGACTCAGATGTCAACTTTAAGACTTTGGCTGCAGCATCTAATTTACAGTGTAGATGTCACCCATGCCCTTTGAGTAATCCATTGCTGTTCTTTAGAGTTATCTACATACATCTCCTTGTTTTCCTGTTGCACAGGGGTGCACGGACTCACTACTGCATCTGCAGGCTGCACCAAGAGCAGACCACAGGCCTGGCAACACACCTGCGCTGGGATATGAACAGCAGCTGTATGCATCCGGCAGTGCAGTACTGGTACAGGTGATGGCTTTTAAAAAAGGAGCTCCTGATCTCTGCGGTCATTACATGGTCGAGGTGAGAACAGGACCGTGTGTGTTGTAGGGCTGTGAGTGGGAGAGAGTGAATGTCAGAGCGGTGATCAGGGGTATGACCAAGTAAATAACAGCTGCTGATCAGCACAGGTCGAGTGGAAGACTGCACTCAGTCTCACCTCACAGTTACCTCCAGGCACTAATTAACCCGTGCTTCGTTCAGCAAGACTATTTTAGAGAGGCACTTTGAGGAGAGCCCCTGGGATGTGTTCCACTTCAATTGACAGCAGCAGCCTCCAAGCATTGCTTACAGCATCAGGCTGCTTCTTAAGCCCTAGTGCTGGCATCTTCACTGCCTGTTGTCAGTTGCAGGAGCATATTGAGGAGACAAATGTCCTAACTTGATTTACGCTCAGATACGCTAGGAAAAGTGGTACAGGAGCTAGTGGTTCAAAGCCTTGGCTCACTAAGCCTCATCAAAGGTTACGCAGAGGCAAATTTGGCAGTGATATTTTGTGAAGAACTGGGTATTACTTCCTTGTCATGTGCAGTTACCCAGCAGGTATGAGGAAGGTGGTTTATTGTTTTCCTACTGGGGTGCAAGGAAAGAGTTGACTCCCCAGACTGATGCCATCAATAAATGCCACACATAAATGGAGAAGAACAGTGGATGACAAGCAGCTAGAGATAGACTAGACACAGGGAGGAAGACAAATGGGAGAACAAACAGCCTACCTGTAACCCAAAACACAACTAAGGTGACAGTAAGTGGAACAAGGGTAGACTGTAAGAAGGGTTGGACTCCCAGGCACTGCAGAGGGGAGAAGGAAGCCGTAGCATGCTTTAATGTACATTTTACCTTCTTCTTTCTAATCTGACAGCCTTGTATGTTTATTTCAGCCTTGATAAAAAAAAGGGCTTCACAGTTCTTGCAGCATTACCCTTCCTCAAAAGCTGTGTGTGTGTGTGTGTGTGTGTGTGAGAATTATTTTAGATTTGCTGCAAGAGTCATAGCAGGAAACAAAGGCATTAAAGGTAGAGAGAGTCTGGCATGATGGGGATGTAAGGCTTGTCCTGCTAACTACAGGATTTGAGTAAGTACTAAGAAATGCCCTTCCACAAGGACTTTACTAAGGCAGTGTGCTCAGCATGCTCTGTGGAACTGCAGCACGCATGTATTTTCCTGCAAAAGCATGTCCCCCTCTGTCAGCAAAAAGAGAGGCTGAATCTCTCAGCAGAGTGCTGAACTTCTGGTAGCACAGAACATTTCAAGCTCCAGCTGCTGCTGCACAGAGTGAATCGGGACTGAGGAACTGGAGCAGAGCAAGCCCCACAGCATCTGAGAGGGTTGTTTGTCACCACCTTGGTCATCTGTCACCAGCCGACATGACACGCAAGCTGCACAGGGCAGCATGAAGACTTTTCTCACTGCTGTCTCCTGTGCTTTGAGTCAAAACACAGAGCACAGCTTCATCCCTCCGAGCTAGCAAAATGGCTTGGTGTGGGAAAGGAGCACAGGTCTTCTCCGATGGTGCCCGTAGATCAGCAGTGATAGGGTTAGGCCCAGGATGATTTTTCTTCTTGTCTGGAATTATTCTAGTCACAATCATCTTTCTCCTTTCCTTCCCCCCTGCCTGTGCTTGGAGAGTTTGCACCAAGAGAAGCAGACCCATTCTAGGCAGCCAGGGAAAGAAGCACAAATCAGGAAATAAGAAGCCAACCAAGTTTGAAAGTAATGGAAATTCTAGGAGCTGAAAGTGCTTCAATTGATCCAAAAAACATGGAGGATACTGGCCCAAATAATTTACTTGATTCCCCAAGCAACTTGCTCTGATGTGTTCTTCAGCCAAAATAAATTTGGGGGTGTGGAAGATAGTGAGAGAATGTGTCTGCTATGTATGTGTTAGCAGATGAGCTTCCTGCTCTTGGAAGGGGAACAAATGATGAATCTGGGAATAAGCAAAGGGCAGAAAGGAGGTTTATGACTGAAAATGCTCGAGTCCTATCCAGTGACATTTTCTAACTGAAGCAGATGACCAGCCTGACTACAGTAGCTGGCACCGTCTTCCTCTCTTTCATTGCACCTTGGCTCTAGTCTGAATGCCGCTGCAGCTGTGTCGTCTCCCACTAACAAAAGGAAGGGGCCAAAGAGTGCAGTTTTGACATGCTATCTGCCTTGTGCTTAGCTGACTTGTGGGCATGCCAAGAGGAAAATGTTTTTTTCTCTCCAGTCTGAACGTGAACTCCTTAGGGGTGTCTCCTCTCCCCTAGTCATCCAGAGCTACAGGAAGATGAGAGAAGCTGAAAGGCAGATACCAGCTAACAGCTTTCAGACCAGTCCACGTGAGAGCAGTGAGGGAAGACTACAGCTGGTCTACGCAACTGAGAGTTCTGCAGTGCCAGTAAGCTTAGGCTGGGCTGTTCTACTTCCCCATCCTTACTGGAGCTTTCCTGCATCAGGACGCTGGATCTAAATGTGCCCACTGTATCACCATCATACACTTCCCCATTTCTCCCCTTGTTTAAGGGGAACACTGCTGTTGGAGAAGAGTTTGCCAGAGATTCTCTCGAGTCTCTGAGGAGCCCCTTCTGAAATAAGGCCTAGACTCAGCTTGGAAAGCCAGACCGTACACAGCAACCTGTGCACCTCGAGGGTCCGGAAGAGCAGGATGTGTCCCCTGCTCGCAGCAGTGAGGTCAAGTGCCACAGCTGGGAGACATGAGAGCAAGCTGCATGAGGGTGAGCTAGGGTGAACTAGCCTTCTCAACAGAAATATCCACAGAAAACTGTGCACAAACATGCTGCTTCTGCAGTCAGAACTGCTGTCCCAAAGCAACACAGGCAGAAGGGTGGTAAGAACAAAAGGTGCTGTGGAAGCACAGGGACAGATAGGTTTCTGACATACACAAGAGAAGGGACAGTGAGGTGAGATAGCAGCTTGGACCAAATGAAGAGAGGCATCAATCTGGAACGTGACAAGGAAGAGAATATGGTTAAAAATCATACTATTTCTGAAAATGTGCAGTGGCACTAAAGATCATGTGCATTTTGGGCTATGGAAAAGCTGCCCAAGACAGGCCATATATCCTGAAACGTTTGAAGCAGGATAGCATAAAAGTGCAAAGAATCCCACTTTGAGTCTAGGACAGGACAGATCAAGATGCAGAGACCCCACAGCACTCTCCCATTACATAGGTAGGCTCAAACATCATTCAGCACCAACATCAATTTAATTCTTCCCTCTTCAGGACAGGAACAGAGCAAATAGCCCTGGGGTTACATGAGCAAGCAGAAAGAGGGGTAAGGGACAAACCGAGCTGGGAAATCCCAGCTAAACATGCAGGCAATAAAACCACTCTACTCAAGCCCCGACCTGGGTGGTGGAAGAGCGTAATCCTTCTGAGTCACTGAGGTGCTGTCCACTCAGCTGCCCAAAACTGCAACCCAAAGGACAGGTCCAGGAAAGTGAAACAACACCAAGTCTTATTCCTGCTGTTCTGTCCTTTTCCTAAGAGGCAGCAAGTTACTATGGCCCTATGCAGCCCCAAAAGTAGTGAAGGAAGCAAGTCCAAGACTGTGAAACTACAGGGTCAATGCAACGGCTTTGGCTGTTGTGTTCAATACAGCATTGGAAACAACTGGAATGTCTCTGGCGACTCTCTGAAAGGGTGGCATGTTGGGTCCTTCCAATGTGTCCAGGATACCTGCAAGGAACAGGAAAAAGGGGAGAGAGGCAAGAGTTAGTTCCGATGCAGATGGCACGTTTCTTCTTGTTTTCCTCTCTAGCCAGTTAGTGGCTGATGGTGGCAGAGCCCAGGACTTGGAGACGATGGGAGGAGACATCTAGTCCCCAGAGAATGAACAACAGTGAACACCTCCATCCAGAGACTGCAGCATGCAGATCAGTTTATCCCTGGGGCAGGGAAACATAGATCCTTTCACTTTGAGGGTGCCAAATCCAGTCCTCTGTCATTTGACCTGAACGTAGATACTGCCAGGGGTGCTGCCCTGCTGAGGCAGCCTGGTAAATCCTCTCCCCACCTCATTCCAGCACATACCCTGCTCTTAGACCAATTGTTTGCTTTCACGTTGAGATATACTTGCAGGCTTACATCAGGAGCTGGAGTTGAGGGTGCAATATGGAATTTTTATCACTGCAATGCAAACATAGACTATGTTTGGCAGGAAACACGCATACTGATACAAGTGTTCTCCAGTTCCTGTCAATTACCCTCTCAAGACTGATAATCAGTCCTGGAGATCCTTGAAGAAAATTGCTTGGACTATATTCTACCCTCTTTCATCTGATAAGAAGTTGCAGATCAGGGCTCAGAACCTTGGCCATGAGAATGGATCCAGGAAAGAACAGTATTTATCTCTAAAAGGACTTGAAATGCTATGCTGTAACCTGAAATTATGCAGATTTTATTTTATTAAAGGGGACTAATAGTTTGTTAGGAGAAAAACAACAACGAAAAAAGACAGAGAGAGAGGACCTGAATCTGTATAGCCTGGTAAATAGCACTGACTGCAGAAAATGCAGCTTCTGCTGTCCATGTTGTACAACACAAGATAAAAAAGGTGTTATGCAAAGAAGGAAGACTTTTATGACATATTTCCTGATCAGGATAAAGCAACCTGATTTCACCAAGGTTCAGGAAGGGACTGGATATCTGCACGAGAAGAGCAGTCATTGCTGTAACACTTCACTTGTGGGGAAAGACTAAGCCTTCTGCCTCACAACTTATGTCTTAAGTACTAAACTCAGCGCACAGAGACTACCCCACATCAACCGGCTGCCCTGCTTTGACAGCTTCCGCTAACAAAGCTAGTGCTGGTCACTCTTGGGTGTGATACCGGCCCAGATGCCCTCAGGTCAGGTCCAAACTGTCCATCCTTTCTGTCAGAACAGAAAGCAGCTCCTCTTCCCCCACATCTAATACAGGCTCCCTTCATATCTCCCTTGCTTACCTTCTACCACCTTGTGATAAGCGAAGTGCAGATAGAGGAGGAAAAGCATATGCAGAGCAGCAAGAGTCCCACACAGGATGAGCCGCTGGGTGTGCCCCACGGTGCGTGACACCAGCACAGCAACCTGGGAGAGAGGTGGAGGTAAGAGACGAGGTACTGCTACATCAGCACTGCAGTCAGGAGCACACAGGAGGACGGGCCAAGTAGTGAGAGCCAGTGGAAACACTGCTCAGAGCCTTTTTTGCGGTTTGCACCAGCAAATTCAGAGTAATCTGACTTTGGGCAAGATTAATCGAGTCAAAACAATCTCACCGAGAGTTCAGGAGGCTCAGGCAGGACTCTCCACAGCAGCTGTAAGGGAGCAAACCTCCTATAGCTGCCAGAATGGGTGAGGATATTAAGCCAAGCATCCCTTCCATACACCAGTGGCCTGATGGCCCAGAATCATTAGGCTGTTCTTCACAGCAGCCTAAGTGGCTGTGAAATGAACTGCCTGGCCCAAGGAACAAAGCAAGAAACGCTTCCCTCCCCTTTTCGTCCCCAGAAGAGGGCTCCATGCTGCCTGTCGCTTACCATTCGTAGTGTTGACAGTCCACCAACGACCAACCAGAAGATATAAAAGAGGGAATGGAAATGGATATTATAGGTGACAAAGAGAGTGATGCAGTGTCCAAAAAGACCATAGCCCTGACAAAACAAAAACATCCACGTTACAAATGTCACTCCCACACAAAGGGCCATTGAGCATGAGCAGCCTATTCCTGCAATGCTTCACCAAGGCAAAGCTTCGCAAACCGCTCATTCGATGCCAAAGAGTCAACCAGCACAACGATTTTAGCAGCAGCTCATACCCAGCTAATCTGTCTGAAGGATTAACAGGGACATCAGCGATTGCAACAATTTGGGAAACAGAGGAAAGAACTTCTGATTCCAAAGAAATTGGAATCTCCTGCTGGTTTTGTTATTTTTCTTTTTATTGTTTTTTTAAAAACCACTGTGCTCTCAGATCAGGGAATGCAAAGCAGGAAACCTGCAAGCAGGAACGGCTGCTTTGTGCCATCCCTGTGTCTGTGACAGTGCAGGTCAGAAGAATATCCTGGATTTCCAGGTTGTCCCAGTGCAGTAGGTTTACACTGATTTGCAAGGACGTTTCCAGAAAAGCTCACAGGCCACCCTCCCGCTGGAACACCGTGCGGACAACCCCCATGTTGGGGCAGCCCCACCCGTACATACCAACAACGACAGCATCTGCACCATCGTGATTTGGGCGTTGCACAGATATGCCAAGAAATAGATGAAAGAGGAAACTCCCAGCCAGTAACCAAAGCAGGTGCCAATAGCAGTGCCCATCAGTGTGCCTTCCCTCTGTGGAGACAGCGTCAGGATGAAGACAACTCAAGGAAGTGACCTGCCAGCACCCAAATTCCACCTCGGAGTACCCAGAGCCTTTCATAGGCATTCTCAAATAGCTGGCTAACAGCATGCAGGATGCCACGTGACCTAACCCCAGCTCTCCCAGCAACAGAGCATTCTGATGCACCTTTTCTCCCCTCCCCAAGCCAACAGGCTCTTCCTTAGATCAAATCTGCTTTTCAGCAAGGTGCTGTTCTGTTATGGGAGGTTTCCTTTCCCTTTCTAGTGTTGTTATGGCAATCCCAAACCTGGTCAAACCCCAATTTATCACTGAGACTCGCCGTACAATGATGGTGTCCGAGGTCTTCATCCCATGCAAAAGGATGGCCACCAGTGTGAAAACCAGCATGAGGGGTCCATAAAGCTCACCTGCAATCTTCTACAGGGAAAAAGAGAGGAGGGAAGGTTTGGTCAGTGCTCCAAACTACCAGGCTCCCCACCCCAAGTGACGTGACAGGTATCTTGGGTGGTTTATCACCGAGTCACCTGAGAAGTAACTGCAAGGCCACTGCTGACAGAAGCCAGATGGAATAGGCTGTGTGAGGAGGATTCAAAGTGGTGTTAAACAGAATGCAGAAATGGGATAAGTGAAATCTAGAGGTCTAGAACTGTACCAGCATTAAAGGTAGCAGAAAGGGGTTTGGAACAACCACGGGAAAGGGTTTACCGACATTTTCAGGGAGGTGAACGCCTAACAAACTTGGATCCTTAATAACACAGACTAATGAAATTTTACATGGTGTTTGTGGGGTGTTCACTTAGGCCATGGAGTCTGATTCAGCAAAAGAGAACTCACCTGTGGGAAATTAATCATCTTCACAGGTATCATGGACTCCAGCAGCCTGCATTGCAGCAAAGCAGGGAATGAGATCAAAAGCAGGGAACGACAACAAGAGAGTTAACAAGATGCTTCAAAAGTAAAGACCCCACACATCCATCACCAGTGTTTTCTGCCATGGCTCATAGGCCATGGGGGACAGAGTCCTTCTAAAAGGTCACATAAGGTAACTAAAGAAAACCTAACTGTCAATGGGTTAATTTTGCTGGGGAGGATTCAAAGAAAATATTAGAGATCCACTCAGGGTTGAGCGATCACTGACAGAACAGTGGGAAGTAAAAATACCTTTCTTCATCCAGCCTCAAAAACTTTGCCTTTTTGGACAGAACTGTGCTTCAAGCCCAACAGAAGCCATGTAATGCAACTCAGAAGTAAAAGGTTGAAGATGTCCTAAAGCCCCCCCTCCGCAAGAACCTCAGCTGGGTTGCAGGTGACAGGGCTGCCAGCCTTCCTGGGGGGCCTCATTAAGAAGAGTGGGACACATCACGGTGCGTTTCTCTGTATCTGGGCCTTGCCGCAAAGCTGGCAGCGCACCCCAGGTAGCCTGCTCGCTTTGGGGCACTCTGCATGTCCTCTGGCTGGGCCCCGCTCACCTGGTGCGCACTTGGACAGGCTCCACGTCGAAGTAGGGCCGGAGAATGTCGATGTTGGCATAGAGGCTGAAGGCCTTCGAGGCTTGCCTCTTCCCCACCTGCCACATCTGTGGAGAAAAGGGAGCGTGCAGCAGCGGGGCTGGGAGCGGCCGGGGGCCGTGGTGGGGCCACGCTCACCTGGTCAGCGACCTGCCGGCCGAGCTGCCCCCGCAGCCCCTTCATGCCCAGGAACTCCCCGTCCTCCTCCTCGGCGGCCCCCGCCTCGCCCTCCGCCTCCTCCTCCTCCTCCTCCTTCATGCGCTGGTGCATCTCCCCCATGTCCTCGAAGCTGGAGCCCGACGTGTCGTCCATGTTCTCCATGTCGATGACGGCAGAGCCGCCACCCTGCGCCGGGGCAGCGAGCATCAGTACCCGGCCCGGGCCCCGCTCACCCCGCGCCCGCCCGGCCCGACCCCACCTGCATGTTGTCCTCGAAGCCTCCCCAGTCGGCGGTGCCGCTCCTGCC
>VXAA01004516.1:1788-36470 GCA_013399115.1 Anseranas semipalmata | reverse complement strand
GGCCTGACGCGACGCGTGGCCCGCCCAGGCGTTCCGCGTGGACGTGATCCGCGAGGAGGACGGCGTGCTGGAGTTCGACATGGTGGGCATCGACGCGGCCATCGCCAACGCCTTCCGCCGCATCCTGCTTGCCGAGGTACCGCCGCGGGGCTGAGCGGGCGGGGACCGTGCGGTATCTCCGGCAGGGCCTGGGTAAGGCTGACCCAGCTGGGGGCGCTGACCCCGGGGCAGAGGGATTTGTGTGAAGGAGAGGTGAGGAGGGGCCTTGCATCGAGTCGTCCCTTGAAGCTTTGGAAGAGAAACAAAAGTTCTTCCCATACCTATGCCTAAGGAGAGTTAGGGGCTTAGCAGCCCGAGCAATAGCACTTGTTGCTCTTAAGGATGCTGTTGGTAATCTCTGTGGATGGGTCTGCCCTTCACCTCTCATCTACTTTTTAAAAAAGAAAGGAAAGGGCTATGTTAGGTAGCCTGGTTTGGCAGAAATACCAGTGAAAAGAGTCTGCAGAGCAATTATTTGTGGGAGGGAAGGGACAGTGAAAATAAGACCACTCTAGCTGGATATTCTGTTGGTGGGTAGTTTGACTGTTATATTATTAACTTAATTTGTTGTCTCCCTGAGGTACCAACGATGGCTGTCGAAAAAGTCTTTGTGTACAACAACACATCCATTGTACAGGACGAGATTCTGGCTCATCGCTTGGGCCTTATCCCTATCCGAGCTGACCCTCGACTCTTTGAATACAGAAATCAAGGTGAGAGTCTCGGATCAAATAGAAATATTGAAGGTTGACCCCAAAGGCAGAAATTGGGGTCATGTAAACTGAGCAGAAGTGTGATATCATGAAGACTCATGTTGTTCTCCCTTTCCCAGGAGATGAAGAAGGGACAGAAATTGATACTCTGCAGTTCCAGCTGAAAATAAAATGCAGCCGAAATCCTCAGGCAGCCAAGGAATCATCTGACCCGAATGAGCTGTATTTCAATCACAAAGGTAAGCTATCTCCCTGTACTAAAATTAAGTGCTGGTTTTTCTTTTACTTTTTTTTTTTTGTTGTTCCTGGGAGACAGGATTTGCTCTGTTCTCTCAGCGCTGTGAACAGAGACAGCTGATTCTCTCATTCTGCCAAACTTGCTTTTGCCACCTCCAGTCCTGTACAGTCCTGCTTACTGAGACAGCAGCTGCTGATGCTTGTGGCTTCTCTTCACAGTGTACAGTAAACACATGACGTGGGTGCCCTTGGGGAATCAGACAGACCTCTTTCCAGATGCTGACTTCCGACCTGTTCACGACGACATTCTCATTGCACTGTTGCGACCTGGCCAGGAAATAGATGTGCTTATGCACTGTGTCAAGGGTATAGGTGAGTGCTGGGTCCTGGAGCAGGGGGAGGAGGAGTGTGAGTGCTCCGACTTGGGCACAGCTGTGTGAAGGGGAACGGTGAAGAACAGGCTTTGCTGCAGAATTTCAGGCCCCGGCATCGTTGCGCACTCATTCCCTGAGGCCTGCCCTCATCCTTAATTCTTAACTCTTTGTGCAGGTAAAGATCATGCCAAGTTTTCTCCTGTGGCCACGGCTAGTTATCGACTGCTTCCTGACATTACTCTCCTGCAGCCTATTGAGGGTGAGGCAGCTGAGACGTTGCAGAAGTGCTTTTCCCCTGGAGTCATTGAGATCCAGAACATCAAGGGTACTTTCTTCCCTGCTCTAAAGTGCCTTGTTCCTTACAAGTCTTAGCAGAGACTGTTTAGAGACTAGAGCCAAACCTTGTAGAGACAGAACCGCGCTGTGATGTTGTCTCGCTGATCAGCAACAGTTCGTGCTATTCTGAGCCTGGTTTTATGGATGAGTGGCTGTCACATGCAAATGCGTTTGGTGATGAACTGGGATCTCCCTGAAATGCTAAGGTATTGTGTGCCTGTCTGCAGAGCCCTGTGGTACTGTGTCCCAGTACTGTTTAGTTGTCTGTAAGACTGAGTAGCGAGCTTGTTCTGTCTAGCAGCTGAGCACGGAGAGGACTTGTGTCCTGCCCAGGGGCACATACAAGCTTTGTGTTTGGGTTGGAACTGTTCAAGACCTGTTCTATCAGGTTGGAGTTTCATGTCAGGGATGTGCTAATTCTTTATATTTGTGGCTTTGCTGCCTCTGCTGATGGGAGGGTGCTTGTTTGAGGGGTAAGTACCTTTCATAAACCCAGGGCATCCATCTGCTGCAGATGCCCATCTTGTTTTGTCTTTTTCACTTTTAGGAAAAAAGGTGGCAAGAGTAGCCAATGCACGGTTGGACACGTTCAGCAGGGAGGTTTTCCGACATGAGGGTCTGAAAAACCTTGTGCGCCTGGCAAGAGTGCGAAATCATTACATCTGTAAGTGACCCATTTGCCACAGCAGAGCCCTACTCTGGTTTGTGCAAACAAACAGAGACGGGCCAGCGTGTATATCAGGGTCTCTGTCTTCCCCTTCACCCCAACATCATCAGTCTTCCTACGTTCATGTTCCAGTGGGGAGCTACTGGGATCGTTTTTTGGTGCAGCTTTGGGATTGAATGCGTTTGTGCTTCTTGCCGGCAAATGTAACCTCTTCTCTTCTGGCTGCGAAGGTCTGGCTTGCCAGAAGTGCAGCGTGAAGGAAGATGAGGGACAGAACTGTCAGAGCCAGGAGTAGGCTGAAGCTGCGTAGTGGCTGTGCTGACTTGTGTCTCTGTGCAGTTTCAGTGGAGTCCACGGGTATCTTGCCTCCAGATGTGCTGGTGAGCGAAGCCATCAAGATACTGATGGGAAAGTGTCAGCGCTTCCTGAATGAGCTGGACTCTGTGCCTATGGAGTGACCAGGGTATAGCTGAGAAGCAGCAGATCCCTGTGCTGCTGTTTTGGGCTTCTTGCACCTACCTGCAGGAGTGATTCCTCTTCTGTAGGCAAGAGGTTTGAGATGGGCTTGTAGAGTCCTAAGACCATCTCTTTGAACTTGTGTTGCTTGAGCCTCAGTGAGGAGATGTACTAAAATAAAAGCTTTCCTTTACAGCTTTCTGCTTCTGTGCTGTTAACAATTGTCAGACTGTAATATGCAGGTCTGAAGCTGGGTAATAGCATTTATTTTAGATTGCAAGCAGTGCGTGAAGAGGCAGCGCAGTAAAGCACTTGGCAGCAGGTCAGTGAGATCTTAACAGGTCACCATCAGCTGAGGACTGTTTTGGAGGTGTCTCAAGCTCTGTGGTAGCAAGTAGGCTGTATTGTCATGTAGTACTGGGCTTCTCTGTATAGTAAGAAAGGTGGAGTTTAAAAACATGCTCTGGAAAAACTTGACCGCCCCCTGTAAATATCTCCAGCTAAGGCATTTCTTTCCAGGTGTTAGTTTTGACTACTCTGTTCTCCCTTTCAGTGACTGAGCCTACTTCTGGGATATAGTTACTCGTACTGTATACATCGTTACAGATGCTGGGGGGCTGTGCTGCAGGGAATGTGTGTGTTCAGGGCACAGGCAGTGATGGTCTGAAAGCAGGAGAAAAACAGAGGGTGACCCTTACTTGGCATTCTGGCTGCAATCACTTCGATGTCATGATGCTGTACTGTGCTGCAGACCCATGCTTTGCTTCCAGATTTTTCAAGCCAGCTGGGAATTGCTTGCTGGGAAGGTGGCTGCCTCCCTGTAAAGGTTGTTCTTTGTTGCACAGTCAGTGTTTCATGGATGTGCTTGCTTGCTCTCACACCAGTTTGCTTTCAGCAGTCTTGCAGGAACCTTGGCTGGCAGAGTTGGAACCCCAAGAGCTAGGCCTAAGTTCTGTAGTCTGTACCTTCTTGTTTAGAGCTCCTTACAGCCATATCCAAGTGATCTTTGCAGTGCTTCTTGCTTGTTTAAAACCAAGTTCAGTGATGCAGTACTTGTCTTGCATGTATGAGCTACACAGGGTAGGAGTCAGGGTGCCAGTGTAGGCATATAAAAGTTCCATTCCCTCAACTGGGGCTAGTTCCTAATCAACACCATTTAGGTGTTGCAATCTCTTCAACAATAGTAATTTCAAGCTGGATTCTGTAAATTTAAACAAGCTGAAACAGTTTCCCTGATGAGCAGGATTATAGCTGGGACCTTGGAAAAAGATTCTGTAACAAAAACTTAGTGAAGCTTCTCAGGCCCACCTCCTACAGGGCTTCTGCTTTTGTTGTAAGAGAGTCCTGTCATGCAGACCTCAGCAGGTGAGGGGACAGGATAAAAGCACTACCTACATCCCCTCCTGCTACTGAAAAAGTAAGCTGAGTGACTTAAATCTAAATAGCTCAGTACTATCACAAGACACTGTTCCTCCCAGCAGCAGCTAGGGTGGTGTTTGGAGGCTGTTTCAGTAGCAAATGCACCTTTCTAGGGTATTGCTTGGGGCTGGCAAGTACCCAGGAATAACCTAGGAAAGCATCTCGTCACTTGCATTGTTGCTCTTACCCCATGGGAAGAATGCTGGCAGCATCTGCTCTGACCATTGAATCCACGGCACTTTCAAGCCATTCCATTCATGTCCTTAAAAACCCCTGAAAGAGGAGGCTCCTGCATCAGCTGTAAGGCAGCAGTAGTAGAACCCACGCTGCTACTTGAGCTTTCAAGGCATGCTTAGTTTTCCATGGCCACGCCAAAGAGTTTCACCTTGGCACCACGTACCCTTCAAGCTGTAAACTGGAACCTAGTGGCTGCAAAGACTTAATATAAACCAGCTCTGACTGACGTTAATATATTAATGCAATTTTTCCCCTTGCCTTCTAATTTAATTAGCTAGTCTGGAATGGTGCATCCCTTCCCTGATAATGTACATTGACTAGCATCAAATGTGCTTCCTTTTTGGCAGCTGGAAATAAGGAGCGCTGAATACAAATGAAATCAGGACGCCATGGGTATGAAACTGGAATAGCTTTACTGACATTCAGAGGTGTAACACAACCAGTTCAGAGACAGCTTCAGATTTAAACATTCCTACAAAAAAAGGTTCTAAAAACCATTTAAAAAAACCCCTTGTGTCTAGCATGAAGTCACAGAATGTTAAAAATATCACAACACAATAAATACACCCAGCCTTTGCTAGAGGCAGGAGCCATGTTAGCTCAGAGGTTAAAAAAGTTTGAGGCCAGGAAGAAAGTGGAGGGTGCTGGTGGAACAGCAGGGGCAGGAGGGCGAGTAGCTTCCCAAGGCCTGCTCTTCCTTTCTGCGCTCCCACCCCTTCCAACCCGAGCTCTTCTGTCCAGTCTGCCCAAGTGGAGACACCACCGTCTTCTCCTGACACGGTTTATTACTTGTTCTATCTCAATGGCGAAACTGCCAGCTAGCTCAGGACAGACCCTCCCAGCTCCTGTGCCAATGTTAGGGTAGGTTGAATGAGCCGTTTGTCACGTAAGAACCAGCTTTGCAGACTGGAGTGGTTTGATAGGAGTCCCACCTCATCTAAAACCCAGTTTCTGGCCTGGCTCCTCCCTGTAAACTGCAGTATAAACCCCACCCCTGGTGCCCCACGACAAAATTCTCTGAGAAGTACCAGACTGGGTAAAAACATAGGCTCCTGTCACCTCCACAGCAACGGGGTGAGGAGATCCCTTTTGGTTTGCAGGTGCTTCAGCTATTGGTCCAAATTTTGTGTACCCTGCACTGGCCATGATCAGGGTATGGTAAAAAGAAAAAAAAATAAGAAAAAAAGTCTGTCCTGCTCCCCCTGAGGGATGTCCAAGAAAGGCTGGCAGAAAGTAAAAGCCTTCCATTTGGCTCTGGGTAGAACAAGCTGTATGATCATATATATACACATACATATGTATATATATGTATGATGGCGTATGCCTCCTAGAGAGGAGCTGCACCTTAAGAAGACTGATCTCAACGAGATCCTAGAGCGCTGCAAGACTTCCTGGCACACAGCCCTCAGCCCAAGGCTCTCAGCATCCTGGAGGGAAACGGATTTGTCAGAATACAAGTCCACTAGGGACGAGTGTGATAGGCATGACAGGAGTGGCTGATGTGTTCCCTGCAAAACCTGGCTACTAGCACCCAGAGGAAGGTGAGGGTAGCCCCTTTTCACATGCTGCACTACTCTGCCGTTTGCATTAATCCTAAACCCCAAGAGATGAAGAAGTGGAGTAAGAGCGACCCAAGGCTACAGGATGACCAGGCTCTACCTAACAGAGTCTATGGGCTCAGCTCCCACCTTGCAGAAATGCAAAGGTCTAAAGATGCTCATCCAGCGGAGGGGACGGGAAGGAATAATAGAAAGCTTAACAGACTGGATCAGATGCCACTGCAGGCCCCATCCCAGTATAGGGAGGAGTACGGGACGGGACCTGTAAGGGGCTTTATTCAGACGAATGCTCATGGAGGCAATGACAAGGAGAATCTAATGTGCTTACTATGAGAAGAAGACAAAATAAAAGGTAGGGGAAGAGACGGTTGCAGCATCCCAGGCTCAGGGCTCAAAGAGTGCAGTAAGACCCTCTCCATCCTCATTTTCTAGCACATCTGTCTCCAGTGATGGCTTCACCTTTTTGAAGAGAGATGGGAGGTTCCGGATATGAACCTCCTTGCGGAACTGCTCCCCAAGGGGCTTCTGCAGAGGACAGACAGGCAGGCATCAGTCATTACCGCCCTCATAGCCCCACTCAGCTCAGGGGCAGCATGCTTGCACCTCTGAGGCAGGCCCCAGATTCAGAGCAATCCCACACTTGCATTTTGGGGAATCTCAGGCCTGGTCTTTCCCAAGTGCCAAGGCATCAGGGTAACAACCAGTGCAACACACACCCTGGGTTCTACGGTGGCGCATCAGCCTCCAGTGCCGCCATCCTCACAAAAGCCCAGCACCCACTTCACAGCTTTGTTCAAATGTTTCAACGCCCTGCTCCCCACGGCACCCCTGTGCAAGGTACCCTGCCTCTCAGTGACAAGTCACTGCTGGAGGGGCTGCGCAGTCTGTGCCGCCATCCCTGCTGTACCTCCAGGTTGAAGACAGAACCAATACTGGAAATACGCCGCAACAGCCTCCTGGCTGGAAAGGGGGGTGGGCAGGGGGAGGCAGGCAGGCTGGCTGCCCTGTCACTTCTGCAGGGCACAGGCATGAAAGGAAAACAGGCTCACTTCCCCCAGGATATGACCTACCCCAATGCAACCTGTGATGAGGCGCTTGAAATGATCCTTCCGGCGCTTGTCTGCCACCTTCTGCAGCGTTGGGTTCAGAAGCTTTGAATCAAACTGCTCCAAAGAGTCCCTCTGGATGTCTGGGATCTGCTCCATCACTGCCTTCAGCTCAGCGTAGCGAGGGCGCTGCAGGGAGAAGCATGGTCAATGCAACTGCCCTCCCTGGTGGCCGTTAGCTCCTCTGCCCCATCCCAAGCAGGTATGTGATTAATTTTCCACCACTCCCCAGCCAACCTTGCATCCTGACAAAGATCAGTTTCTCACCAAGGCCTCGTAGATCTGGAAAGCCAGGTGGACAAGAGCTGCCATGCAGCCGTCGTGCTGCCCATGAGTCTGTAAGCCCTTCAGCACACTGGTGAAAAACCAGGACACGGCGTCGGGCAGCAGGTTTCCTGGAAGCACCTGGGGAAGAGGCACTGTCAGCACAGAAGCAGGATACTGGTAGATGACGGCCTTTCTGCAACAGTGCAGCCTTCCCAAGGGAAAGGTACCCAGGGGTGAAGCAGCCATGCTTCTCACTACATTCACAGCTTCCTCTCCCAATCCTGCCAGAACTAATCCCTTCTTCCTCCCATATGTACCTGTTTGAGCAGCGGCCAGCAAAGCTGTGTTGTGGTTCTTTGGCAGGACAAGGTGTCTTTCCAGGAGAGGGATGTGTAGGCAGTGACCAGCAGAGCAGTGCAAACATCCTGAAAAGGAGTCAGAGAAGTAAACGAGTCAGAGGAGCTGCTTCCCACCTCTACGATACAAACCAGAAGGGAGTCAAGAGCCAATCCAAGGACTCTCTGCATCCTAAGTGCTGCTGCTGCTCCAGCTAAAGGTGATGAAAAGCACAGTACTGAACGTTATACTGGATCTCAAGCCTGGAGTGTTCTGTGGCTTCTGCAACAATTAACACAGCCCTTACAAAACGAGTATGTTTTGGAGAGAAGTTTCCCGTGCTGGGGAATGCTCAAGCAGACTAGATCTCTGTAACAGGGGCTGGCTGCACCAGAGAAGTGTGACAAGGAGTACAGAGAAAGGATGGTGGCAGTTAGAGCACGTGCTCTTACCTCCTGCTTCATCAGACACTTGCCGAGCTCCGTGAGCTCCGCGCTGGCAGGAGGAGTCACCTCCGTGGCCATTGCTTCATCATCTGCAGAGGAGAGAAAAGCAATGCTGTGAACACGGCCTCTGGGGACTGAAGAAGACACAGGGAGACACAACAAGAACTGAGCTGGGAACCATGGAACAGCACACAGAATCAGCGCGCTGGCACAGCTTGCTGGAACATCTCTCCAGACAACACCCTCCCTTTGTGTGGCAGGAAGGGCATTCAACTAGCTACCTCCAGCTCTCAGGAAGACTGTGCACATCGCACTCTTTTCCTCAGCCCTCCTCTTGGTACCTTAAGAATCAGCTGCTCCAACAACACACACCCTACAGCACATTCACTCCTAGGCTAGACTGGGTTTTTCTGTGGCCCCCAGACACATTGGACAGGATTCAAGCTGAAGGCTGCGCACCAAACCGATACCCCTCACACACAACTTCCAGCCACAGGCCAGCCTCTCCTTTTAAGAAATGGGGAAAATGTTTGCACACACCAAGGGGGTGGGAGGGCAAAGGTGGGCATTTACTCACCATCTCCATCTACAGCAACAGAGGAGTTATGCTCAGCACCTTTCTTAGAAACACAGCAAACGGCTGCAAAAACAATTGTAGGTCAGAGGAGCAGAAAAGGCAAGATGCTGCCTCAGAACATGCAGAGATTATCCTGCATACTCTGATGGGCCCACAGCTGCTTCAAGCTCCCCCCAGCTCTCTCTCCCTAGACTTTTCTCCTCACACAGTATCTGAAGAATCTGAAAGCACGATATAAAAGCCAAATACTGTAGTGACTGGAAGTCTGAAACACCCCACTCACAGCATCCTCCCACAGTGGAACCTGCTGCATGGTGGCTGCTTCAAACTACTAAGAACCAGGAACATGCAAAATTATTTGAAGCCTAAAACGTGAGAAGAGCGGCATTTTAAGGCAACAAGGCTGATGAAGAAAGGAGATACTAGGTTGAGGACCTGTGAACTCTATGTGGAGTTAATTTTCCCAGCCCACCTGCTCAAAACCACACTGGCAGAAACACAATATTGGAGAAACGGAACACAATGAAGGGATACTGCTTGTGGGAAGGGACTCTTCCCTTCCGTCTGCAACAAAACTGCTCTGTACTCAGGTTGTCCATGAATTGATGTCATGTATCTGGCTCCAAGGCACAGAAAGGAAGAACCCAGATTCCAAAGAAGGACTGGACTCCTATGGGGACAGTGCCAAAAGCATGGAGCCCTAACTGCTAACAAAACAAAAAGGAAAAAAAAAGCAAACCTCTTTTTCTGAAGGTTTTAAATTGCTCTCTTACTAGGTTTTAGATGAGATTTTGACAGAGTTAACTGTCTCACACATGGCTTCTAAGGATTACATTAATTGCTACTGGCCATTAAGGTTAAGTTTTACTGCAAGCTGGAAATCCTGTAGTCCTTTCCAGGCCAAACTTTGCAAACATGCCAATGGACCTAGCTTGATTTCACTTACTGATGAGATCCATGACTTCTCGGGTCAGCAGCCTGACCAACTGCTCCTCAAGCATCTCCTGAGACTCCGGGTTGTCATCTGCAGCATCATCCTCACTGAGGAGAACAGGTTATAGTGTGAAGGGAGGCAGTGCCTAAAAGCAGCCCCTCTACCCAAGCACAGGGAGTCAGTCACCATCAGGGTGAACACAGAGCTAGTCCTTGGTCCCACTAAGACCACCACCCCCTCAGCAAGGTGGGGAGCACTGAGGTGCAATTGTGGCAAGGGGTAGGATGGGCTATGCAAACTCCTCACCAGCACCATCTGGTAGCAAGTCCAAGAGCAAAACCAGAGAGCTGCAAGCTCAAGTCAGAGCCCCAGAAGCACCAGTATTTTCCACCTCTCTACTGCCACGGCAAGCAAAGGGCCATGTAAAAGACCAAAGCTCCATCCCAATCCCCATTTCCCACTATCAGTACTCATCAAGGGGTGCTTACCAGAGCATGCTTCGCTGGTTGATCACTTGCCACTTCTGAGACAACCTCTGTTTAAGACCAAGACAAAAGAGAAGATTCAATACCTTCCTAAGGAGCCATCCTGGACACTCTGCAAAGAGGCCCAAGTGCCACTCTCACTTGCAAGCAGCAATAGCTGCCAAGAGAAGCAAAATATGACCTTTAGACACAGCTCTCATTTTGAATGGGACAAGAACTGCTACCAACTGCACTGAAGAACAAGAAAGACATTGGTGGCTGCTCTGGCTCCAAGAATCCAAGTGAGCTGTCAGAAAAATGTGGGGGGACAGGCAAAAGACCCCCTCAAAAACTCTCAGGCCTGAAGGCTGAGGATCTAATAACCACAGGTTTAAATTCACAGCAAGGGGTGCTGTGGGACAGCCAGGGTTCAATGCACCTCAAAACATCCCCCACTAAACAGCATCAAAATCGTTTAGTATCAAGGCTCTGCCCTTGTCTCTGCTGGCTTTGGAGAGAGACAGAAGCTCTCACAAATTGCTGCCAGCTGCTACAAGGAGTCTGGGCTGCGAAGGAACAGGCGCTGAACAAGTTGTTTTCTTACCATGTGCAGATAGGTGAAGAGTGGTCCCAGCATGGGGCAGACAAGGGTTTCGTAGTATTCTGGAGGGCAGGAGAGTACCAAGGGCTTCACAAACACACCTGCACAGACCGGTTAAGGAAGAGGCACAGCCCATTCCACCAGGCAGCCAAGCGACAGCATGCAGGGCTCCTCCTCCAGGAGGGGTGAAGGGCCCACTCCCACCCTCCCACCGCTAGCAGCTACTCGCTGCTCACTGAACAGCACCTACTGGGTTGCAGGCGGAAATGCCAAGGACTTGGTCCAAGCACAAAGTGACAGCCTCTTCCCCTGAGTGGGGAAGAAGTGTGTGGGAGACCATCTGGGGTTCCCAACCCAAGCACGAAATCTTGGACACCCTACCGCCAAGCTCCTACACTATCCAAGCCCTCTTGCTCCCCAGAAGTCACCATCCATCTCTCATGGTGCCTCTGCAGGATCACACAAATCCTTTGCATTTATTACCTGGCCCCTTGCACTGCTGTTCCTGCTCATGCCCTCTTAGGCTCACACCTCTGCCACACCAGCTGTATCCCTGTTTGCCTACCTCCCCAGTCATCCTTCTTCGGCTTGACCATACTTAAAACAACGCTAGGAAGCCACCAGGTTTTCAATTTACGTGCTCAAAGCCTCCCTAGCTGGCCCGAGACAGTGATGGAAGGATACGGAGCATGGGACGCAGTCTGTAATCAGGAATGTTGTTGAGATTGATGAAAGCTGAGCTGAGGAGTTGGGTGGCAAGACCCTCAACGGTGTAGAAATCCTGTTGCATGGAAGGGCCTGCGTTTCCCAGGACGTGGAAACTTCAATGAAAAACAAATTAGTCACAACTGTGCCAGATTAACAGGTACCATGCATCTGACCTGGAAAGGCTGCAAGAACTATCAACTAGAGATTACATAGTTGCTGTGTACTTAAAGAAACACTATAGAGGAATTTTATCATAGTATCTCTCTGTTTCTGGGATAGCTGCAGAAAGAGGGTCGATGAATTAAGCATTTAAGCAGTAAAATGCACTTTCAAGTGCTGATGTATCCTAGCACAGGATTAAAAAGGGCAAAGAGACAAAGTAGGCCAGGATATTGACCAAGTGCTCCAATCCAACTACCCAATTGTGGAAGAGCTAAAAAGCAGATCCCCATTTTGAGGTACTTTCTCCAGTGATTGTGTACCACGTGTGTGTGGTAGGTTACAACCACCGAGTGTAGTTCAACACTGCACCTGGTAGCTGGATATTATAGGATACAGTGCACATGAAAAGCCCAAGTCTAGAACAAGTCAGCACCCAGCAGTAGCCCGCTGCTCCAGCTATGCAATGTAGGATTGTGTGGGGGATACCTGCTGCTCTTACCAGTTGTCGTAGAGGGTACAAAAGAAACCCTGCATCCTTTCTAAGACTGTTTTGTAAACAGGAGAGTCATAAAGCTCCAGCAGAGGCTGAGGGAGACCTGCGGGAAAGAATAAACTTCAGCTACATTACTGAGAGAGCACAGCGCACCCTTCAGGGAATGTTGGGCAGGCCCCAGGCAGGCCTGGTGGCAGCGAGGGAAGCACTCAGCAAGATCAACAGGCAGCCAAATGGGAAGAGGTGCAGCAACCCAGGAGCTGAACCTCCCCCCAGAGGTCAGTCAAGTTCAGATTGGTTGTAACCAGAGTAGAGGTGTTCACGCTAGGGTTGTTATAGCCCCCTCATTCCTCCAAAGCAAAACCTACCGGAGCTATCAGAACCCAGTCAGAAGCAAAGCTGACAGTTCTGCAGCTCCTCTAACAGCCCATCCCTTTTGGTTTGTTTTCATCTCTGTCAGCACACACATTACTGTTGAACTGTGATATTAATAAGTTTAGAGCAGAGATCATGTGGCTCTATGTGCACAGGGCACAGACAGAGTTTATAGGTCACAGAAACCAGGTAAAGGAAGCATCTCCTCATTTTACAGACAGGAAATGGAGATAAGAAAGACAAAGCAACCTCCCTGAAGTCTTTCACTCTCTGGCAAAACCTGAAATTAAACCCCAGTTTCCAGAGTCGTGGTTCATACTTTTATCCACAAGACCACCCATTTCTGCTGGGCTGGAAAGGCTTCTGTGTTCACAAGCTCAAGCCTATTTTAACGAAATTCCAAAAGTCTCTTTTTAATAAATGACAGGACCATATTGCAGGACTTGGCTCCTACCCTCTGGGACAGGTTTCTGCACCAGCACTTGCAGCTCCTGCTTGAGCACTAACTCTATGCAAAGGCAGACAATTACAACAGCCCCAGTCTCTCCAGCCCGAAATGCCATGTTGCACAGACCCCAACCCAGCTGGGATAAGCAGTTTGGTAGAGTACCCTTCACTTCACGCAGAAGAAACAGAAGTAGATTTGTCTGAGACCAATAAGTTATTTAACTTCTTCATTTCAGCAGGTTCAAAGCAAAGCTGAGCTGCAAACACTGTGAAGAAGCTAGCTCTCCAGACCCTCTTCACTTCCACTGCTATTAATGGACCACTACCTCAAATACCTCTGAAGAACCTGCCTAAACACACATTCCTAAAGAGAAGCTCCTTACCTAGGATGGCATTCTTCTCCACCTCCAGCATGTCTAGAGCCTTTGCAAATGTTTCCCCCAGCTTAGCCACCATCTCTGGCATGTAGAGATTGTTGTGAGTCCTGAAACAGAAGAGCATTTGGTTTATATTCATGTGGGTCATTCCCTTTTGCCCTTGACAGTGGGATCCTCTCCTTCAGCTTGTGAACAGCTCCTCTGAAGCAGACGATGAGGAAGGTGAGACCAAGCACGTGTGCATGGGATCCCCCTTCCCCACCTGCAAAAATATTGGGGAAGCTCACCCGACAGAGACATGGAGTGACTCCACCTCATGTCCTGAATCTCCTGGCTGCCCCTTCTACTTAGTTCAGTTCACCCCACCCCTTGCAAGCACTGGCAGTAAAAACTCCCAGCAGTTCTCCAGCTGATGCTGGTGACAGCTTATTAGCTTGGCCAAAGGGATCAGAGAATGTATTTTAAAAACTGACAAGACACGGATTCTGTAATCTCGAAAGATCTTCTGCACCTAAGGCCCCTGCAGAGGGAGGGGCTGTTTCAGCTCCAAAATACACACACTGCCCCCCAGGGATGGGTCACAGTCCCCAGAATGGCAGGCGGCATTGGAGGGACTCTAGGGAGAACATCAGTCCGATGCAGGTGTTAACTCGTGGCAGACGCACGTGCTCCCTGGACAACGCATCCAACTGGGAACAACTCCGCATCATCAGGAAGCGGCCACGGTCAGCTCTCCGTGAGGGACACCAATTCAGCCGCGGGTGGCTGGTTCTTGCCATCCAGGCCAAAATGGGTCCCCTCTTGGCCAGGGTACTGACACTCAGAGCTGGACTCGGCAGGGGGTGTCTCTCTCACCTACCTCTCTCCTTTGAGACCTCAGACCTCCACTCTGGGTGTCGCCAGCTGCACACAGCACAAATCCTGCAGCCTCCTCCAAAACTGCAATGCCATTGTACCTGCTGCTAGAGGTGATCAAGGGCAACTCAGTATCTCCCCCTAGAGCAGCGTTTCCCAAAGCAGGGGGGTACATGGGAATGGCTGGGGGAAGGGAGCGCAGACAGACCTCGGGATGTTCTCCAGAGTCTCAGCTTTCACTCATGTCTTAACAATTTTTTTTTTTTAATTCTTTTGAAGGTCTCTGTTCACAATCCTGGCAACCCTGATGCCGCGATAGTTGCTCGAGTTAGCTTCGAAACAGCAACTATCCCATTTCTCTCTGCAAGTGTTAAATACTTCCCTGCTCACTGCACGTGAGGAAGGCAAGTATTTGTTTCGTAAGAGCTACACAAATCACTTCTTCGTCATACTCTCATTTTGGGCTGGGTCTCAAACCATGCAACAGGCCACAAAGTGGACAGAAGCTGGTTTTACTTTCTCAAGAGAGGCCATAGATTAGCCCCGCTTCCAAAAGTTTGGATAATGCTGTCCCAGTGACTCAGAAAACTGTGCATATCTGCTTGAAGCTATCCTGAAGCCTAGCTATTAAAATAATTTCTCCTCTTGTATGTCTCCTGCCTGCTCCATGCCAACATTGGCTTTGCCTCACACTGAGCGGAAGGGCAGTGGGGCAAACCCAAGGACTGTGGTATTGTGGGGTGAACCCTGAAATCCCACTGCTCTAACCCCAGCAGGATGGGTCAGACAGTCACATCCTGAAGCTGTGGTCATGGTCCTTAGTTGTTTCAGAGTCCTTGAAGCATCTTCTCAAGTTTGACAGTTGCGAGGGCAGATGTTCACTCATAGGCCAATCTCCCTCAAGATTTTAGCAATGTCCCAGTGGTAATAGAGAGAAAATGGCTAATCAGTTGCTCCCCATGGGAGTTAAAAAAGCATCCAACAGCCCTTGTACATGATGAAGATGCAGCCCCTAGGCATGGTCCAGCTGAGACTCTCGTCAGTGAGCAGCACTCCTGGGCATCCATCCCGCACACAGGAAAGCATGGAAAAAACAATATTTGAGACACATTTATACTTTAAGCAAAGGATATGGCAGGACTTGAGGAAGTGTATTTTCAGGTATGGTCACAGCTCTCCTGGAAAGAGTGTCTGATGCCTAGAGAGGTGGGCTTGGAGGCCAGAAGATGAGTCCTTTAGGACAGTCCATGCTTGAAGAGTCTTGACCCAGACCTGGAGTTGTCTACACAGAAAATGCTACAGCATCCACGTCTATCCAACAATTCTTTCAACAGCATTAATGCCTTGATAATGTCAGCATCTCATCAAGAGGAGTTCCAGAAAAGCCTGTGTCTGCGTAAAGCATTTCCTGTGCCTGATCAGTCCATTTAAAAAAAAAAAAAAAAAAGAGCAAATCCCAGCACAATAAAGGTGCTGCACCATTCGGTCCATGCAGCTAGCCGTTGAGTCCAGGAAGTGCCTTCATCTAAAGGTGAGATTACATTGGTTGCTGAAGATTGTGATTTGGGTTTAAACCCAAGAAAGAACAATTTAAACCAGAAGCTAGAAAGCAGCTAGATGAAATGAGGTACCGCAGAGGGCAGGAGAATCATCATTCAAAAAGCTGCAAGCAGTGATTAACAAAGCAACCTCAAAATCATTCAGTAAATACAGCTACCGAGACAAATGCGGATAGGCACAAAAAGATGGGCTGGCAGGGAAAACACCACGCTGTCTATGCCACTCAAAACTACTTTATTTTCCTTCTTACTTGGACTCCCTCCCATTCAGCTTGGCTCTCTGGTCTCATCCATGACCTATCCTCAAGCTACTTACCTTGGCAAAGACCCAACAGCTTAGCAACTTTCACTGTTTCCGTCTGCAAACACAGCAGAAAAATGACACACAATGTCCAGAGAGCAGCATGCTCAGCTTGCAAAGTGCCCTTTTCTGCATACTGGTGCCTGACACGGAGTTCAGTTCAGCTGCTCAGGAGGATCTGTGCAGCTGCTGCTTGCAGATTTACTTACACAGCAACCAACACCATCTGTGAAGGATTTCCACATCTGCTTCCTGCATAAGCACAAAAGCAACACTGGACCTGGCTTGCCCCTGCAGAGAGCTGCCTACTGGCACAGAGCTAAGAGAAGCATCCATCCCCAAGCAGTAATGCAGCCATGTTCCTGAAGGCATCAACACAGGCTGCTTTTCAACCTGCCAGCCTTCCTCATATCTCTGTACTTCTTGTCTGCCGACAGGCTGCTACACATTCCATATTCTCTTGTGCAATCCACTCAAAAGAGGGCCTGAAGAAGCAATACATGGAAAAGGCACCCAAAGCCAGCAAAGAACACACCAGAAACGCCATAGCACAAGCTCCAGCTTCTCCAGAAAGACATAAACATCGTCAGCATTTACACTGAACATCTGTGAGTTTGCAGTTGTCACATGGAGAGGCCTCTATGTCCAGCAGCAGCCAGGAAAGGTATCAGGTGGAGGATCTCTTGCTCTTCATACATCAGCCGTTGGTTCTTGTTGGAGCACCCAGCCTTAAGAAAAGCCTGGATACCTCTAAGTGAAGTACAAGCCACTCCATGTATGTTACCAAATGCTCAGAAAAATCCTAAAAAGGAGATTTTGGTTTGCAGTGGAAAAGTTTGAACAACACAGACATATTATGGCAAAAAACAGCCAAGGGAGCCTTCTCCTTTACGTTGATGAGGAAACGCTGGAATAGGACATAGCTTATGCATTTTCCTGGAAGTGGTAAACAAGCAGACACAGAGTTTCTGCTTCTTTACAGGTGGTGCAGTGGAAGTTCGACAAAAAAGAGCGGTTGATGATAGTTTCCTAAGCTTGTTGCAAGAGAAGTGCCAAGTGCTGCACGAGTTCTGGCAAGAACAGCAACTGCACAGGCAAAAAGTCTGTCTGTTGCAACCTGTTCAGACCTAGGTCACTGATGTAGTTTATTTCCAATAGTATGGAGCATGTTCCACGCTCTGGAAGAAATGGCACGAGGCTACCTCTGCTCAGGCAACTCTACTCTACCCAACCTGCCCCAAAAGTTCACTCCTCAGATCTTCAGCCTTCCATGATGAAAGGCAAAACCACTTCAAGCACAGCTCCTCTGCACCACAGCCATAACAAGATGGTTCAGCCCTGCCCATGGGCCAAAGTACCAGCCGGTGGGCCACACGGAGCTTTGAGGTAAGAAGCACTGTGAGACTGGGCCAAGACAGCACGTGCTTGTCCTACCAGTCCAGCACGTTACTTCTCACTGCAAGCAGCACAATCTTGAGTTCATCAGTGACTACAAACATACCTGACTAGACAGCGTGAGTAATAGGGCCCCCCTCCTCACAGACCTGGGAGAGGAAAAATCTGACTGTATCCGAAAATGCTTTTCAACAGACTCCCGCCAATGACAGAGCCTCAAGTTTTCAAGTAAACAACAGGCAGTGTTACCTAACACAACAGCTCCAGAAGCAGTTTGCCAGAAACTGGCAAAATCCCACTGTCAGCAGTTATCCTGAGATAAATTCCTCATTTGTAAGTGTAGGAATGGTGCTATTCAGGATTCCCCTTTTCTGCCTTATTTTTCTCCCTCCTCTGGCTGCCCTAGATGTACACAACACCAGTGATGTGCAGAGAGGCACTGCAAGGTAGCAACAGCCTGAGAGTATGCATCCACTGGTTTCGATAGCAGGCAGTGCTTCAGGAAGCTGGCATTCATATTCAGCAAAACCAGCTTAATTTAACACTGAAGAGAGAACAACGCAAACAGGATGCGATGAGAGCTGGGACTGCCCCGGTGGTGACTGGAGAGGTGGCCTGGTAGGGGCTGAGGGCAGAGCAGAGATGTTAGTCGAGAAATGATTAACTGTGTGGCAGATTTATAGCAGTAGAGGTGGGGGAGGCAATCCCAGCCCAAGCTCCCATTGGCTTTGATGGACACTTGTAGGCCAGGCCAATGAACGTTCAGAAGGCTCCAGTTTCCCCAGTGCCATTCCCCACTGTGAACAGTCAGGAACAGTACTTGGGCACCTGCACCAGCCTGTGTTCCCACTGGCTTCACTGGGGGAACATGCTCTGAGCATACCACGTATTTATCACAGTTTAGCTTTCAGAGATTCTTAAGTCAACATAAATGATTTCAAGTCAACTTGACCCACCTTATGAGAGCAAGTAAGTTGTCAAAAAGCTTCAGGACCTGCTCAGTGCAGGGATTGCGGTAGATTGGACTTCCACTGGGCATGTACCCAACCAGGAATCCTCCAGCTTTCGCCTCTTCCATAGCAGCAGGCCAACGAGCTCGTTTCACAACTCCCAAAATGGTGTACACACAAAAGCTTATCTGCAGCAAGAGATGTGAACAGAGTGTTGTCAGCCAGAGCAAAACCTGAATAAATAGGTTTTCAGAGAAACCCATCATCATCCCATCTCAAAAGGGACACTCTAGTGAGCCTAACCAGGAACAAACTCTGGTGGGCTTGTTACAAGAAAATGCAGCAAACTATCATGCTACGTTCCATCATCTTCAGTGACCCTTAGCGATGGCAGGATGGCCTAGGAACTCATTATTAGACAAGACATCAATACATAGTCTAATGAGTATTCTAGCAACCAGACAGGTTTCCCTCTGAAATGGTGAACACCATCAGCCCCTTATGTCCTTCATGTACCAGGACAGATGTGGACATGTGCAATGTCACAGCAAACTACATTAGCATCAAATCACAAGCACAGCTCTGCGGACTGCATTTCAGTGTCTTCTACAGACCTAATGATAACAACTCCATTTGCAGTCTGTCCAAGAAGTGAAGACATGTCACTAGCAACTTTAACAATGTGAATATCCTTGAGTGAATTTTAATTGTATTCCAGGCTGCAGTTTCAGCATGACGCTTTCCATACTGCCTGGCTCAAAAAGCACAATTCACCACACCGTATTTCCAAAAATCATGTAAACCAATGGCTTCTCCAAGACCAAACTCTGCCACACAAAGAGTAGGGAATAGAGTGCTTTACTCTGCTGAATAATCTATATTGCATGGCCTACGTGCTCACTGAAAAGGCAAAAACCTGCCTGTTATTCTGCCATCGGAAAAACCTACTGATCCATATGCTAAAAAAGGAGATGATCAGAAGAGATCTTGTGTGTAACCACAACAGAAATGCAGGATGCAAGGAAGCGAGTCCCCTCTCTCTACAGATTATGCCTCTCCTGGTAATGATACTCACTCTAGAGCGGTTCAGGCCACTAGGATCTTCCAAGACTGGATCAGCAATTTTGTTGTCTGCACCCACATAGGAGATAAAGGCTTCAGGATCTGAGAGGACTCTAACAGCAAAAGACAGCACGGGGGATTATTGTTTGTACCAGGGTACTTCGAACAGAGCTTTGCACTGGCCAATAAACATCTTAAAAATACAGAACAGGCTAGAGAGGTTGGCTAGCACTCCACACTGTACTTGGGAACATGAGGAAAAAAAAAACAAACAGCAGAGATGTGGATGCTCTCCAGACATCTTCAGTTCTCTTGGGCCATGGACACCCAAGACGTTTGAATCTCTTATAAAGACAGCATTGCTAGGAAAACTCTTGTGCATGCCCAGCTGTCCAGGGCTGCAGGGCAGCTCAGCTTCCTAGCTTCTACTGGAGATGAGCAAAGGTCTTTTATTTCTCACTTTCTGCAAATGCTTTGAGCATGCTGGGAAGCATCCTTCTTCCCTGCTTGGAAGAGTTAAACAGCTCCTACCCAGCAAGGTTCAACAAACAGCATTTAGACTTCAGTTGGCAATTTTTGAATGGCAGGAGAGCTATGACCACAACGACTGCCCAGAGCATAGGAGGTCACTAGGCACCCCACCACCCCCTCTTTTAGTACACTCCCTACTGGGGCACCGTGCTACCTCTGCAACACCTCCAGCTCAAAGCTCGGACTAGCGACCCATACCTCTGCATCTCTGCGGAGAGCCACAAGCCAGCAACAGGGGCCATGAGCTCCTCCAGGAAAGCCTTCTGCCGCTCATAGTCCTTAAACTGGTTGCTGATGAGGACGAGGGCCTCCATAAGTGCACACTTCTCCATCTGCGTCAGAAGTAGCTCATTGGAGAGCAGCTGCTTCACGTGGTTGTACAGCATCTCAAAGTTCGGCTGGAAAACACATCCAAGCAGACGAGTGTCATGCATTTGGTGTGGAGGAGAACCACTGGGGAGGGCAGGGGTGGGAAGTAGGGTGTACTGCACTATTCAGAACAACTGGAGAAGCACGTCTAAGTTAGCTTCTCTCTACACATCTCCTTTTCAGTCTCAAGCTTCTCTGAATGTTCAGTCTAAAAAAAAACCTTTTCTTCCCTGCCCCTCTGTCATCATCCTGCATCCAGTTTACTTTAGTCTCCAGAATGACTGAAGTACGCAGAGGACATCTCTCTCTTTCTAGGCAGTCACTTCCCTTGCAGTAGGGTCACACCTCAGAATAGTTCTGGTCCTTTTATTTAACTCACAGAAAGTACCTTGCTCCTTTGGCTCTCAAGTGCCGGACTTAGGGCTCTTCCATCTCTTTGCTTACAACTAGGTTAATAATGATGCATATGGTCATCACTATCTCCACAGGAATGGTTGAGTTTCTTCCCTACCCTCTCCAATTACAACCATGTCTTCCTGTAACTTGAATAAGTATCAGGAATCATTTGCTGCAGCAAAGTCATCAGCATATTTGGGGGGCAGCTCTGAGCCCTCGGCTCTTCCAGGGAGGGAGAATGGTTGGCTGGCCATGGATAAGCTGTAGTTCAGGGACCAGCACAGAGGGAAAAAGACAAACCCACTAACTCTTGGTAGCTATTGCAGAACGTAGACTAGAACCCCTAACTACCTTAACCAGCATCCTCAAAAATGCTGTTTAAGCAAAAGCAATTCCCTCTGGTGCTTCCATAACCCTAGAGCCGCCTAACATAAATGCCACTAAAGAAAGGAGCTCAGAGGTACGTATGCTATGTGCCGGCTACTTAATTCAGCAAAACCAAACAGAACACTAGCTTGTGGATTTCAAAAGTAAATGACATCCGTATTTTCTAGTCTCCTCGAGCTAATCCAGAAACAAATAGTCTCCTTTTGCTCCTTCATTCTTTTAAGTAACAGAAGAAAGTCTGGAGATTAGTCATTGCTAGTGTCTTCAGCTAAGGAATCAATTAAGACTACCACAAGTGACAAAACAGAAGTTCAGCAAACAATTCCCATAAAATGAATCTAGCGCTGCTTGTTTCCTCCTCCTCATCCCCTTTGGATTTAACTCATCACTTCACAATTCAACTTTTCAGTCAAATTTTTTTTGGGGGGTGTCAAGGGGTGGTGGGGCAGGATGCAGGAAATAAAACACTTTGTCATTTGTGCAGCAGGAATGTTTCTTTCAAGAAAAACAGAGGCTGTAGCCAAGGAAACCGAATCCCATAAAATCCAGCTGAAATTGAGACAAGACTATGTGACAGAGTTGAATTTACATACCAGGACAAGCTGAGGGTAATCCCGACACATCTTTATGATTGAGGAGCATGCATGCCTTCTCACATTTTTCACTGCTCGAGTTCTAGGAGCCTGGACAGACACAACAAACTTCAATGCAACAAGACGAAAGTTCAGACAAATGCAGGGTATCATCAAGAGACAAATGCATTACATACAGTTTTCTGCACTGTTGATTACACATCAAAAAAAACCCCAACGCTTCCACACACACCCCAAGCAATCATGCAACAACCAATTTCCCCCAGAGCCATAGGCAATCCAACAAGCCCACGTTCGGACAAGCTGTGCTCCAGGAGTGAGGACGCTGTGGATCTCACTGACTATAACAAGACTCCACGCATTCCCTGGGTTGGCAGCTTTACAGCCATTGTCCACAGCTATGTACACCAGCCACTGAAGACTACCCACAGCTAATGAATAGATTTCACTCTCACGAGGGCCAGCATAGGCTTGGGACCAAGCGCACTGGCCTTAGACCATGCTTGTGGCCTTCTAAGTTTGTGAGCCCAAGCTTATTAGGCTATGTCAACCAAGAAGAGATCAGTTATGTCTAGACTCCCCAGCTCTTTCCAGGAGCAGGGCTATACTTGAGAAGCTTACTACAGCAGTCTTTAGACTCAGCATGCTCTTAAGTAAAATATAATTTGATCCAACTGTTAAAGAGTATTAATAAAGAATAATTCAGACGTACCTTACTTTCTTCTATAACTTCAAAGGTAACTGAAGCAAACAGCTGTGAGAAAAGGGAGGAAAAATCCAAAAGCCCACGTCATTTATTAATATCTAGCAGTCACAGATGTTTTGAGCTCAAGGAACAGATCATAAGACTTTGGTGCAATTTCATTAAAATCAGTTAACAACACCTGACTAAATTGAAAGATGAATCATAAGCACAGAGAGGCCTTGAAATGAAACATGGTGTTTACTGGCCAGAGCGTGCACTTAATGTTAAGATTTAAGGCTGGAAACTGGAAAATTTGTGTTATTTGACATTGTTTCTCCTTGAATAAGATTCAATCTGTTTCACCATCTTTAACATGAAGGACAGTCTTTCCTTGATGGGAATGTTGAGAGAATGAACCACTGCAGCTTAGTACATGGGCATTGCTCCATAAAAAGCCTACCTGATTTTAGCACGGTCTGCAAGTACCTACCTTCGAAAGTACTTGTGGTAGGTACTCTGGTCGGTAAGTGACAAATGGGAAGAGAGCAGAGACATTGGTGAGCACACAGGACAGGATGAGAGGATCCTTTGTTTCAAAATTAAGGACAAGCTGCAGTAGATCTATGCCATCATTCACTGGGATTTCCTACAGGGGTAGGGAAGGAGGAAAGACAAAGAGGAGGCAACACTCAGTACTTCAGCCTGTAGCACACACCCTAGAACTCTTACAGCTAGGCCAAGTTGCTGCTGCTACGATATCAGGCCTCTCAGCTGAAGACAGCTGTTCTCGAAGCAGAAAGAAAAGCAGTAGAAACCTCAGTTCACCCAAGTGCTATGTGCACTTGCTGAGGGAAGGAGGACAGCAGCATTGCCATTGCTGCTAGGGCAGTCTTGAGATGTCAATCTGAAATCCCCAGCCTGTACCTCTGGGAAAGGCAAATTTCCTCTCCCTCAGTTTGGCTCCCAATTCTCCTTTTGACTGTCCAATAAATTCCACGCTTAACCAACTACATCAACCCATGTAATTATTTTACTGTGATAAGAATGATGAACTAAAGTGCATGAGCAGCCTAATCTAACTAAAATCAAGCCAGTCTACATGAGGCTAAGAAAAAAATGCTCTCCTTCTGATTTGCCTACTGTTGAACAAATAGAAATTTAATTTGATCTTCTGATCTCCCATTCCCTGAGCATGAGTTTCTCTCACTCAGATAAAAGTACAGAAAATAAAAAGAAACAGGTCAAATCAGAGGATGATTAAAAAGAATAAACTTAGGAAATTTCTGCTTAAGCAGTCCTCTTCTCCTCTAGCACGGCACTATGTGAAAGCATGCCATCTGAGCACTCTCCTGTGACCTCTCATACCATCCAGAACCAAAAAATGTCTGACAGAGTAAGCCAGTATGAGATGGGTTCCACCTAAAGAAGGGTCAGTACTCATGAGAATCACTCACCAAACAATCTGGGTTTTTGCATGGAGGTAAATGGTAACTACAACGTTTTCAAGGACAACACAGCTGAAAAAAAACCACTTATGTCAACCCAGAAGAAGCCAGGAGAGCAGGCAAGAGCATCTGGTACACATACGTCTTTATCCAGGGTTCGAAACATCTGGCTGATGACGCTCTCTGAGAAGAAGGTCATGGCATCCCATTGCACAAAGGACGGGGAGAAGATGGAGCAGAGACCTTCGCCTGTCTTAGCTGAAAGGAAGAGAACATTGGAGCTCTCACCATGCTCCTCCCCTCACGCACAACACCAGGCTGATAAGCTCCCACACCGCATGATCTTAGCACTCCCAAGTATTTTTGTCACAAAGCTCTCCCTGTAGATGCCTAGCAGGGATGCATTGGAAGCAATTAAGGTACTTCACTATGACTTGCCTTATTCAAGTGAAGGGTCCTGAGACTCAGGTCTGACCTTTGAGGTACCATAGGGAGCAACACCAACAGATCACAGAAAGGAAAAGAAGAGGAAGGACCACATGTCCAGACTCAGCACTGCAGGCAAGACTGCCCTCAGTGTGACTTTGCAGAACACCAAGTGGCCCTCCTTCAGAGGAGGAAAGCAAGGTGACCGACAGAGGGATGTGCCAGTCAGGCAATACTTCCCTGGGCAAAAATAATGTAACTGAGATGACAAGGCCCAAGTAATTGTAAAAATCTATCAGAGGAAAAGATCTGCTTTGCAGAGACGAGCTTTCCTGCTTGCCAGGAGCTCTACAGTAGCTATTCCATAGGTAGACTGCAAAGGGTAATTTTTTTTGTTTGCTTTTGTTTTCAGCTTGCAAAGACCTTGAAAGCCTGAAAACCTACTGTAGTCTCTTGACTCCCCCTCAAAAAAAAAAAAATAAAATAAAAAGGGAAAGAAATTCCATCTTGGCTTGAATTGAAAACCAAATCCCTACTTTTTTTTCAGATAACTTACAGTTCGTGGGTCCAGTATCAACAGGAGCTGTGAGCTGGTACTTCAGCCATTCACCAGCCATTTGGAAGCCAGTTCGAGGGTCCAGACGACAAGCCATCCTCATCACCTCTCCTTGCTGGGCTCGGAAAGCTGCAGTAAGAAAATCAGACAACATGCAACAAGCTGATGCTACAAATGCTCCCTCACCAAAGCTCACCTGCACCCTTGCAGACCTGGGAGCATTTTGGACTGTTGCTTTGGCAATAGCTCTGTAGTAATCTCAAGTAAACAGTGAGGAAACTAGCTATAACAGGATGGACATTTTTTTTTAAAGAAATAATAAATGGACTAAAAAATGATGGATTAACATAAAAACAAATGCAATTAAAATGCAATATGAATTATTAAAATTATTCTAAACCCAGATTTAGTACAATTGAGCTTCTATTTTTCATTTAAAGAAAATCTTCAGACTATACATGTTTGCTGCCTACAAAGCACCTTGAGATACTGAGATACAAAACCAGCATTAGGTAACCATCACTTCCTTCAGCTAAACACACTTTTTTCAGCTTATTCAACTTAACCTAGTTCAGTGACAGGTTCCAGGTTGAGAAGCTAATGTTAAAGAAAAAAAAACACCCCAAACCAGGAAGTCTTGTTTTCATTTTCAAAGATATGCACAAAGTTGAAACAGGAATTTCATTTGTTCCAAAATATTCCAGGACATGACCACAGAAAAGAAACAGCTCTACTGACTACAGATGCAATTTCCATTGTTTAAAAGAGATGTTTGACCAAATAGTTTTATTTTTCATTTCAAACTAATTTTATTTTCTTATATACACAATACCTTCGAGACCTTTTAACTCCCTAAAACTATTTCATATTTTGTCTTTGTGCATTTAGCTTTTTGATTTCCACCCAAACAGATTTATTACAGTAAGTAAAGCAAACAATCTAATGAGCAATACAAAAATGCAACACTCGGAATCTTCAAATGTAACAGTAAAAAGTAATAATTTAAGTAATTTATTAGGAATATCCTCTCAGCTACCAACTACCAAACTATACCAGCCAGTGAGAGCCAACCTTGTTTGTAGGAAGTAAAATACAAAAAGAAAGCAAATATAAAATTATTAAGAACCAGGATTCCCTGTTTGCTGGTTTAAGATCGTGATTAAGATCAGCTATTTTAATTGCTCAATCACAGCAACTGGTACTGAACCAAAAGTTTCCTAGCAGGGCCAAGACAGATTTTCTTTCTGGAATGGCACATGAAGTCTTTTGTAAGCTACTTTCCTCTCCTAACCTGAACAGGAGTCCAGGCCATTTTATTTCCTCATCTAGGTGACTTAAAAGGCATATTTTCTTTGACACTAGGTAGCAAATGCTACTTGACCTGGCCAGCAAGCAAAATAATTAAAAAATATGACAGTAAAATGGTAAAATGAAATGCCTGAGCTGTCACGGGAAAATCCCAAATTTATTCGGCTCCAGGATTCAAGCTGAAAGAGTCAGGACACAACTGGAAGCTGCCAAGTCAACACGGCAGTCTCCAAGCTCAGCCAGCAACTGAAAATAAGAGGAAAGACACACACAGCAGCATCCACAGGGGGTGAGGGCAACTTACAGTTGAAGAAGGCATTGAAGTCCTCATCACTATCAAAATCAAAGCGAGAGTATTCACAACTGGGGCTGTCTGTTTTAGAGGGAAAGCCCACCTAGAGATAGAAGTGGACAATGTCAGGAAGGAAGAGAAGTCGCCCATCACAGCTAACACCAGCTTCAAGGAGATGAGGACTGAAGGAGCAGTCAGTAAAACGCCAAGACAGAGCTGTTTGCTCAGCAGCCCAGAGATCGTGTCTCTGGCACTCACAATAAAAATGTAGTTTCTCGCCCATGATCCACAGGCCACGTTCACTTAAGCACTTTCTCACACCGATCTGCCCACGGTTCCCACGTACCTTCACGAGATTGGTCATAGATGCACGAAGATACTTGGGGATCATAGCCAGCAACAAGGGATCGCGAGACAGAACCTCGTGCCGAAAAAGGGCTCCCCATGTGATCTGGGTGGAAGATCGCAGAAACTGGGGGGGAAGAGAAGGAAAAGAGGGGAATAGAGAAGGATTTCAGTACTGGAATCTCCACTGCTAACACTCCAGTGTTGTAATTAGATGGCAAGAGCAAATTACACTGACTACTCAGTCGAGGCCAAGGCACCCTGCAGACTCAACCTAAACTTCCAGAAAGCCGAAAATCTCTCTAAATAAAATACTAGGGCTGGTTGCAAATTCTGCACTAGATTCTGTACTCAGCACCTTTGCGTCAGGTACCATTCCTAACGGGGCAGTAATGGAGGAGAAACCACTTCGCCTTCCAGGTCTTCAGCTGAAATTGAGAGATTGGAAAGCAATACTCGGCAGATGAAGTTCTGCAGTCTTCTACGGTTAGTTTCATTATGCAATCACACATTCTTACATAGACCTACACAAGACTTTCAGCTCTCTACATACCTGGCTGGGGTGGGTTGTGAAGGCTAAAAATGAGTCAAGGTATTTTCCAAAGTTGGCAGGTGTTTCCACATCAGAATCTGAGCCCTGTTAGGAAGACAAACAATTTCAGACAAAATACTGACTACGTGTCATGCTGGGTTCACAAGTGGCATACCTTTGGGTAAAGCAGGAGCGCTTACATCCAAGGCCACAGACTGTGAAGGAGCAGAGACAAAACCACAAAACAACAGTGTTTTTCTGAAATCAGTAGCCTAAGGAGTAGCAAGTTCTGCTGACCAGTCTGGGAGTGCTAGTGACAGTAACACCCTCGTTGTTGTGTTGACTGTATGAACATCTCTCACAAGTAACTTTCTGGTAAGTCTGTCAGGAAAAGAAGTTTCACCCGGTGCCATAAATCAAGGTTCTGCTGCTCCTCACTACGACAACATGACCTGGTGCCCTCAAGATCCCTGTTCTGGAGCTGTACAGCTTAGTGCTGCCTCTCGAGTGAATCTGCGTGAGAGGACTCAAATCCCTACCTCATTACTTCATTATGGACTAACAGCTCCCACTGCCTAACAGCAAGTGAAGTCACTGTCACGGGAAGTAATAACTCACCCTTTGTTTGCTGTCCATTCTTGTAAAGGATAAATTCTCAAAGATTTTTTTTCTTTCCCTCCCTGTGAGAATTTACTCTGCTCTATCACTTCGCACAGGCTGGCTGCCTCAGCCTCCTCACGAACAGCATCTCTCAGCAAGCCTGCCTTCCTTACTGTAGAAGCACTGTGCTGAATGGAGGGAGTGGGAATTCAGCAGTCAGCATGGCATCCAAAGTATCAGTGTGCATTTTCATCTCAACATTGACACAAACAGTATTAAAAAGATGAACAGCAGGAACAAAACAGTGTTTCTTTTTTCTTAAGCTTGAGAGAATGTTGGTAGAAGAACAAACAGGTATACTCTTTGAGAACATCTCTTTGATGTTATACACGTATATTATGAACATATATCTTTGAGCTATTTTTAGTGGTGAAATTTAAAAGGCTTCCAACATGAGTAATTGCCTCAAGTAGTTTTTCTGTAACAGCAGCCAGCAAGAAACTTAACCAATTTTCAGCAAATACAAAGGTTATTGGAGATGATTCTTGATGACAGCAAAGGCCTGAAATCAGGCAGGGTCCCTTCATTCTATACTCCTATGACTTGGCAGGATACAGTTACCCTACCTGCAAGCAGAGTCATTTCTGCCTTTTCCAAATGTGTGGAGAGAACCTTAGGGCTGCCAAATGTGCAGAGGGAACCCTGGTCTCATGTCAGATCAGGGTTGTCTCACCCCCAGCCCTAGAAACTAACCTTGCCAAGATTGCTGCTGGTATTAGTAGAGACTTACTAGCAAGGCACACAGCTGGCTGCCCAACGCGCACAAAACTTGGCAAAGTCTCTTCAAGAAAACATAGTGCTTCTCCACCAGGCCTTCTCCATCTGCTGTCCTGGGTAAGAGGGGAATGAAAAAAAGGGGTTACAGTTACTCATGCTGTAGGTAACAGGCACAATGCCAACTATCTTGTAGATAAAAAGAACACTAGAGCAATTAGATTCTATCATGGTGGGATTTTCTTTGCCTATTATCAAAAAGCAATGCCTTATTGACATGTAAAACCTCTGAAATTTGCCTCTTTAAGAGTCCCTCCTCATCAGTTTTAGACTAAAAGAGAAACATGGGGAAGCTGATAATATTTACCGCACTTTGTCCTTCAAATATAGGATCTGAAAAAAACTGCAGTTTTTCAGGTTTTGGGAAAAAAAAAAAAAAGTTGTTTTGTTCTCTCCTACCCCATTCCCAGCTTTCTGCAGTTGAACAGCAGTATTTTTTCACAAATTACATATAAAAAGCCATTGCTACGCAGTTTTGTGTGAAATGACAGCAGCAAGATGGTACTCACTGGGCAGCAGAAAGAATGTAGTGCATGGCAACGTCTCCAAACAAGACCATCAGAGGTTTCCGATCCTCCAGCTTCCCCTATGCATAAAATAAGGCAAATGTCTCAATTAGAACATAACTACTTATTCCCATCTGCAAGTGAAGTTGGAAGATCCCCATTTGTTCTTTCATCTGGGAAAGGGTTTGCATTCCACAAATGATTTGAGTAAAAACTGCTCCCCTCCCACCCCCCAAGAAAGAAATCAAAGCTGTTCTTGATTTCAAGAATTCTCCCCCAGCAACCTCACCACAGGAAGTTTAAACTGAAAAATTTATCCTCAGACATTGGCTCTTCTTCATTGCAGTCTGGCTAGTTGTTTAATGGCAGCTGATAAATACTCGGCCTTGACACTTAGCTGCTTGTGAACATATAGGTCAAATCACCTGTTTAGAACCTGCTGTCATTGCTCTGAGCTGCTAGATGACACAGCTAGGTGACAGTATTTCCCACTTCCCAGTTGTAGGAAATGAAACAACAAAAAAAAAAATCTGTTAACGGGGATCTCCAAAGTTGCAAGGAGAGGCAAGCCCAGAAATTGGAGTGTTCCAACAATTGTTCTACGTGTTGTGCTGGCACGACATTCACTATAAATGTCATTAACACAAAGCAGTCAAATTTGAATTTTGTTGCCTTAAATAAAAGAGCAAAGATATCATTGTTCAGTCTGAAGAATTATATAGGGAAACAGGAGAAAAACAAAGGGGAGTCAGGTTAGCTGAGGAAGAACTCACTTTCCTGCTGACAGCAATTAGGAGACACTCTGCTGCTCCTATTTGGAGCTCAGGCTCATTTAGGAGCAGACACAACATCTCCAAGAGCTTGCAGTTGTCTGCCGTGATGTGGCTCAGGGCCACCCAGTCAATGTAGCCAGCCAGAGTGTTGAGTGCTGCTATCCCCACACGGCAGTTTGCCTGGGCCTGTGAACAGAAGAGGCAAGAAGTCAGAGCCAAAGAGAAACAGCAGTTCCCACCTAAAACTGTCCACTCCCTGGAAAAACAGTATCAGGAACTGCACTGAGAAAGTGAGGTGGCAGTGAAAGGGCCCAAGTCCCCACGCTAAGGATGACAGTTAAGGTCTTGGCATTTCTCCACTTGTGCACCTCTCATTTCTTTCTTCTCAGTAATTTGTATCATGGGTGAACAAACATCTGCAGGTAATAGACACCAGAGCCTGGAAGAAGCTTGTTTCTAAACAGTCTTGGTTTTAAGAACGACTAATGCACTAACTCCTACATAACTCCACTTACCTTTGGCTCCTGAGCCAGATCAGTCTTCTGAAAAAGAAAACAAGAAGTGGTAAGTAAGCAGCTTAGAATAGCGCACGCTTCCTCCCAGCCACTGCTGGACAGACTTATTCTCGAGAACGCAGCCAGAAGCAGCTTCGTGGAACAGCTCCCTAGTGAAAGAGGCTGCAACACAGGCTCCTGCTCAGGCCATCGCTACAGCCATCACAACAACCTCCGCAGCCCCCTGCCAGGTAAGACAACAGGACTTTCAATTGCAGGTTAAGCCACAATTTCCTTCTCATCCAAAAGATGACGTTCCAGTCAGCAGGCACCAGGGAGACACAGGGGACGAGAAGGAAAGGCATTTCAGTGCTTCCTGGAAGCTTCAAGGGAAGAAATCTTTGACCTTTTAGAGTGTCTTACATCCAAGAGCCAGTCTTTGAAATATGCTGGTGGCTTTTATCTACTGAGATTCATGTGTGAAAATGATAAGCAATCTGCCCAGGGTCAGAATGGCAGCTGGAGAGAGCACTGGGGCAAGAGCTTACAGCCTGATTCCCAGTTCCAAACACTTAACAGCAGCAATGCACTGCTTGCACCGCCTTTTTACATGACTAACAGAAACGCAGTTTGAGTCCCTCAGGCAGACAAGTGTTATTCGTTTTTCAGATGCAAAGACACCGGAACCATTTCTTTCTGCTGCAAAGTTTTGGTTTGGAAACTCTCCACCAATGTACTCAGTGCATTTACTTTAAGTTAATCTGGTTGTGTCCCAAATGTTTAACAACTGAGCTACTATTGCAGAACTGCATATTTAAAAGCACTGCAGGTTACGCTCTTGGGGAACTGTCCATCATCTCCCCCAGTCTCAGTGTGCGGACAGGTAACTGAACACCCAACCCTCAGAATTTACCCTGTGCACAAACATCCCAAAGATCTGCTAACCTGTGGAGTGGTGAGGGCTTCTTGTTCCTGGGGTGCTCCAACCTTGCCAATCAGAAAGATTCCACCGTTAGCAGAAGCAGCCACACTTCAGAACCTCAAGCACTGCAATTCAAACCTTACCTGGAAATGCATTTCAACCAGACTACAAAACGCACCAGGGCTTCCCACCCACCACCATGAACAGCACAGAGAACGGTTCTCTACAGGAGGATTTGTTCAGTGTGTCAGTTTATTAGCAAAATGAACAGAAGTCAGGTAGGACATGTTTTTTCATTTCCTCCCAGTTTCACATTTAGTGTAACTCTGGATTTCAATTCACAGGAAAAAAAAAAAAAGGACAGGACACACACCTAAGCAACTTATTTCTACATTGGTTTCTGAATTCTGCTTCACTCTCTCAAATCCACTTCCTTCGCACAAGAACAGACTGGGGTAGACATCTGCCTAGACTATCCATCTTGACCGACCTGCACGCCTCTGACACTAGGTAAGAATTCAGGAAAAAGGTCTCTTTATGCAAAAAGGAAGAGCCTTCCTCACCACATGTTGGCGGAAAAGGGCCTCCTGACCTGAGCACTATGAGAAAAGGACCAGAGGGGCCCAGATGCAATGTATTTGGCAACACAAACACGACTACAGCAAACAACAGTAGATGCAAGCCTGGGGTGGCATCTCTTTACCAGTGCCTGTTACATAAACTACCCCAATCTACCCGTTCCTGCCACAAGCTACACCTTGCTCTTGCTAAGCCGTACACCCCCAGTATCAGCCAGCTGAGCATTCCAACGGTGCTCATGAGGCATGCGTCTACTCAAGCCATTTACACTGCAAATCCAAATTATCAATGCTAATCCTGTCAGCCCTATGCGCTCAAAGTCTCTGATCAGCACAGCCTTCCTAGGTCACAGCAGATCCCTGCCCCACACCTACAGCAAGAGGTTTCAAACAGTTTCTGCACTCGCTTCCCAAGACTTGTGAGTTGCATCCCAGTTCCTAAACGCCTCCAGGCAGTGAGTGAACCTAATGAAAGCAGACACTCACCATGCGCCTGTACTTGTTGACATTCTGCTGCAGGGTAGTTAGTAGGAAGCTGAAGATCTTCTCCATGTTCTGGGTGAGGGTTTGCTGGATATCTCTTCGCCGCTGGGTAGGCAGGGTTTGGAAAGTCACCACATCCTCTGCCAAACGCAGGAGGATGAACATCACCAGCTCTGTCTGAGTTTCCTGATGTCCCAAAACGAAACACACTCCATGAACACAGTTGAAACACTAAAATCCCTACAGGCAAGCTCATAGATGTAGAAAGTGAGCATGCAAGAAGATACAAGTCACACTTTGGGAAAAGAAGACAGGAGGAGGGCTCTCTCTCTGCTAAAACCATGTCCTAGAATAACTGAATCCTACAGGTACTTCTTGAGTGCATCATCAGCCTGTCTCACCTGACCATGAGTTAGGCTTTCATCAGAATGTGGAAGACTGAAACCCACCCTATGAGCAAGTGGAAGAGAATAGACAGGTGTGGTTCATACCCCTTGCTTGGAGAGGGTATCCAGCTCCTTTAGCATGTCAGGCCAGTGCTGAGGCCATTCACGCTTGATCATCTCCACCACAATGCGAGACAGAACATCCTTAATGTGACTTTCCTCCTCTAGAATACTTTGAGTTCCCTGTGAGAGAAGAGAGGCAGAGTTACACAAACAAGTAAACACCGGACATTTATAATTCTGACACAGAACCACACAGTGATTGCAAATATTCTAAACAACACACAACAGATGAAAAAACAAAAACAATATAGGACAACCCTACATCTCAGCTACCTTGAGTGGCACTCCCGCCCTCCCAAGCATCCACAGCTGGTGAAGTCTAGGAACCAAAAGGATTTTCCTCAAAGGGAAGTCACCCAGCCACGACAACAACCACAACTATAAAGTAAACATGACTAAGATAATGACTTTGGTATTCTTGCAAAGATAAAACATTCATATTTACTGAAGGTCTTTCTAGGAAAGCAGATGTAACTCATACGAGCTTCACAGCTTCCTGTCATGTGAGACGACATCATTATCCTACAGGTGACCTGACTACAACACAAAGAAAAACACTGGAACAACCAGGGATGCACAACAAGAGAGTAACAAAACCTAGACTTGAATTCGGGTCTTCTGTGCTAATTAACTGGAGTCTTTTCTCCTTTTTGCTCCCATTTTCTACCTCCAAGTGAAAGAATCATTCTTCAGAGACTAGAAGGTACTTACACTGGATATGAGTCCCATGACATTGTTCTTTAGATAAACCTTTTCCAGGCGAGGCATATTGTTCCAGCGGAACCTGTTCAAAAGAGTTAAAAAAAATAAATAATGGAAAAGAGAAAAAAAGGACACCAAGTCAAAACATTTACAAAGATCTCTGACTTGATTCTCGTTGAACCATCATTTCTTTACCTAAACTAGATAGAATGAGATGCTACAGAGCCCACTGCCCAATCCCTTAATGAAAAGGCTGAGTTAAAACTGCTGCTGGCAAATGGGCGTGCACTGCTGAGGTCAACAGACACGAGAAGCAGCAGCAAAAGCACAAAGCATCAGGTCTGTAGAGGCGACAGAGAGAGGAATCTCAGAACTGAACTAATACAAAGCCTCTTTGTTAGCACGAGGCTAATGACAGAGAACACTGCAAAAGACCTACTCGTAACCCTGTGCGCCTGTTTACATCTTGCAATGTCAGTGTGTCTCAGAGCTTGGTGAATTAACCTCCCCAACCCGCCTGAAAGCCATTTTCTCCTCTCCCTCATTCAGGGAGGAGGAAAGAAACACGGAGCGGGACAGCAGCCATGCCCTGCCGCAGGACAGGCTCCCTTATGTCCCGAAACCGCTCCCCGGTCCCCGCACGGAGCGCAGCAAGGGCTGGCGGCTGGGTGGAGGCGGGTCGGCCCCATCCCCACGCCCCGAGCTCCCTTACTTGACCACATGCTCGAGGATCTGCAGGCCGAAGTGCCGGACGATGGCCGTCTGCGTCTTCTCCGCCAGCTTCAGCCCGCAGGGCACGCAGATGGGGCACTTCTCCTTGAACTCCTCGCAGAACTGCCGAGGGACACGCGGACGCACGCGGGGACGCACGCCCGGCGGTCAGCGGGCGCCCAGCCGCCCGTTAACCGCTCGCCGCGCGGCGCAGCCCCCCGGGGCCGCCCCCCGCCGCCCGTGAGGGGGCGCC
>VXAA01004515.1:107984-134553 GCA_013399115.1 Anseranas semipalmata | reverse complement strand
AACCCTATAGATTGTTTAAGAATCATGTTTAATGTACTGATTTAGCCGTGTTGACCAGCAGCACTTCTCAGACTACAGTTACTAGCTTCTGTCTTAGTTTAAAAAATAATTTACTTAACTTAAAGACAGACTGGGTAATCTTTTTTTTTTTTTTTTTCTTTATATGATACTGTAATTTGTGAATATCAGTGTTGGAGAGAGAAAGGCCAGGATAAACTTCAGGGGAGCACTTTGTGTATGGTAGTTAAGTAGCCTTCTTCCCAAGAAAACTTTGTCCCTTGGGACATTAAGGGAATTAATGTGTGTAGATTGTGTAAATGTTGCCAAAATTTCCTATCCCTGTGCTAATGGATTCAATCCACTTGAAAGATAGGTGAACAGCTATGAAAAGGTTATCTGAACATGCAGAATATAAAAGTTTTCCTAAAGGCTCTGAATATGGATCAGCTGGATTGCAAATGAATTCAGACAAGTGAACAAAGGATCCTGATAGTTACCATGCACTGAAAGGTGGATAAACACTCTTTAGGGTAGAACAGCTGCTTTCATTCTTGAAGAGTACCCATGCAGAATCAATGCAAAGCAGGAACCATGCCATAAACAGCAATAATAATAATAATAATAATAATAATAATAATAATAAACAGTTGTCTTTCCATCTGCAACTCAATATAGAGTTTACTCACTTGACTTCCAGAGGAATATTTTAAATATAATCCCTTTTTCTTTTTCTCAGAAATCTTGGTTTTCTTAAGAAAGTTGTTGCAGAAATAATTTCATGTAAACATTCCTGGAAAAATACAGAGGCCAATAAATCCTAAGGAGAAATAAGGAAATAATAGTAAAAAAAATGTTGTTAGTTTCATATTATTCTTGGCTTTAGGTCAGGGCCGTAAGCAAAGCTGTGAATTACATCGTTGACAGGTGAGAACCTAAAAGACAAACGTGGGTGGCTAAAAGACCAAGCTTATGCTGGTAAAAATAGTTTCATGACTAGTATCTTGAGTGCCTGAACAATAGTGGGTGGACAGACATACCATTTCAGATACACCATTGCAGCATGCAGATCAGTTTCCATTTGTTTGGGTTTGATATCTAAGTATTTTTTTCTGAAATATGAAGCCTCCTTCTAAAAATCTGTACATATGTTTATCAGCTTCAGGCTGTAGGGTCTAAATTCTGCCATCATTTGACGTTCTGAACACCCACTAGGGTTTATATTTTTAAAAGTTCATTATATTTGAACTGTTTTTTATATTTTGTGCCCGGACTATAAAACAATATCACTGTACATAAAATTTTAGAAAATTCACTGAGATAATAACACTTAGTGAAAATGCATATGAATCTTTGTTTAAAATATAGTATCTCAAAGTACTTTACAAAAACTAATTGAGCCTTGTAGAACATATCAGAAACATAAAAGTTTTATCATCTCATTTTACAGAAATGGAAATGGAAAGTTTTGACTAATGAGTTGTAGTACTTTTAGCTATGGTAGTTCAGGACACTCCCCAATGGTTTTTGCTAATACACAAGTGAATATACACAGTGAATGCCAGTGGCTGTTGGATGTGTCTGCTTTCTGCCACCTGCATGGGTGAAGTGGCAGCAGTGGAAACCATGGGCAAGGGGGAAAGCTAGAGTAAGTTCCAATAGGTCACCTTGTACAGATAAGCAAAAACTAGAACTCTACTGCACACTTTGGAAGACACCAACCCCTTGTTGACAATATGAAGCACTCCATCCTTTTCGCCTGAAGGTGAAGTTCAAGAGATTACATCAAGATTTTCTTTTTCCTTAATCTCACTATCTTCCTGAAGACAATACAAATTTCAGTGGTTTTGCTCTGGATTTGGACTAAATGGATTTTCCATTCATAATGACTCAAGCCTCCTTTTCTAAAACATCCTACAGCCAGAGTTGTGTGTGCTCCTTACAGTGTCAGATGCTTAACCTACCTTGTCACCAGCTCTTCTGGGACTCAGAGATCTTGAAGAGGAGAAAGGATTTGAACATGTTGAGTCCATAACCAGAGGCCTTTTCTGTGAAATGTTTTATATATATCTTTGTATAGGAATTAGGATTTATATGATGTACATGTATTTCTATTGTAAATATCCAGTTCCCAAACATAAATGCTATAGAAGCAACATTAATCAACAGAACAGACAAAAGAAGCATGTTTTAATAAAAACTTAGCTCAGATAAAACAGCTACATGAACAACAATTAGGTCATCTTATAGGCAGTCTTATCATAATGCTCATACATTGTCCTACAGCTGGGAAGCATTGATTTTGCAGTACAAAGCACTTTGTAATTTACCTTTTTAGGGAATTACATGTCACAGGTGTCTTTACTACTAAGCATTCAGAAATAGTGTTACCAGACATATAACCTTTTGCTTTTCTCTTTCTTTGTTTCTGAAAATCAAAATGTGATGTCTGAGGCATGAGAGTTCCATAAAGGTCATCCAAGCAAGACAAAAATTTATGGTTGTGGTATAGTACACACATCTTCCCATATCTGCATGAACTAAGAAGACAAGTTCACCAAAGCGGTTAATTTCTAATTGCTTTATTAGTGATGTGGAATGAATAACTACAAAAATACAGGTATTAGAACTTTTTTTTTTAAGACACTAAGTGCTTATACAGTGCTAAAACCTCATAGTTTAAGAAGCAACAGAAAGACAAAATCCCCAAAGTGGTTTTGCATTAGAAATGAGAGATTATATTTTTCAGAACAGAGTAGTTAAGGTTTGATTCATAATTACATTTTATTTTAGGCCTTTCTCATTTTATTTCAGGTCATTTTCTGAAAATCTCTCATAATTCTCTATTCTGTCCATATATTGAGTTAAGTGCAAAATATTTCTTATCTTGAAATGCTGAGTAGCATTGTTTTATGATTGGGAACAGATGGGTTCTTCAGTCTTTATTTCCTTCTTTCACAGAGATATTGTGACCTAAGTTAACTAATATTTGTAAGGCAATTTAAGATAATTTCATGAAAGTTACACTGCTAGCACAGAAATAAAACATTGGATCTGGATCCCTCACATTTGCTGAAGTTCAGAACCATGTTGTGGGTGTGATGAGCAGTTTGTGACTAGCAAAACGATGAATATTTCCAACAGACAATTTATCCTTCCAATCTCAGAGACCAAATTTAGGATGGGATGTGTCATAAGTTTATCTCCTCATTTTAATCTAGTCCTTTTTTTTTTTTTTCCTGTAAGAAGAACATATGGAACTATCTTAGAGTAGCCTGACTTTCTCAATAGCTAACTTTAGGTGAGATGATATTATTATGATTATGTTATCATGGACTATATCTCCATTCCTTCATTGATTTTAATGGAGCAACACAGAATTGTGAAATCTGATTTTTTTCACTCATATGAAAAATGGAAATGCTTTTGGAAATTGGAAGTTAGAATTTACAAGAATTTTAAAGGAAGGCAACAGAGCTTTCAGTCAGTACATTAGCAAAGAGAGGAATTAGTCAGTTATTCAGCAAGTGGGAAATCTAATAAGAAAGAACATAGAGAACACAAGAAGTGTCACTGTCTTTTGTACTTTTTTTTTTTTTTCTCTTACAAGTTTTAACTGTAGCATAAGAATAAGAATTGGCACCAATTGTAGAAGGGTGAAAATTCAAGTTATGATAGAAAAATATATAGGTTAAAGTCTTCTTAGATATGATAAGGTTCAAGCTGGCTTTGCCTTTAGGGAATTGGCTGAAATAATTTCAGGCTAGTTAATAGTCATCTTTGGGAAATGAAAAAGGACAAATGAAACATCAGAGAACTGGAAAAAAATGATCTGTTGCCTAACTTCATGTGGTAAGATGAAACACGTATACTGAATTTCAGGCTTTGGAATAAAAATCAATCTGTTTGTAAGCACTTAGAAGTTAATAAGACAGTAAGTAACAGCCAGCAAAGATTTGTTAAGAACAATCATGTTAAATCAATACAATTTCCGACTATTCCTTGTGGAAGAGAGAAAAGTGAAATATGTTGTTTTTCTTTGTTGTTCTAAGGTATGTTTTGTTCTAAGTATGGTTTTAGATGGCATCATAATCAAAGTAGGTAAATATGGTATCAATGAAATTATTATAAAGTGGGTGGACAGAGCACCAGAAAACAAAATATAGTTATATGTTGTTTGCTATCAAAGATTTTATGAAGTCGGGTTGTGCAGATGTCTGTTCTGGGTCTGACACCATTTCTTTTTTAACAATAATTGGGAGTACATTTATTTTATGATAACAAGCTGGAAAAGTTACAAGTACTTTGCAGAGCAGGAACATAATTCAAAATGATCACAACATGCCAGAGAAATGCTTGAAAAATAGGAAACAAATTAGTAAGGAAAAGGGCAAGGTACTACATTTAGTAAGAATAATCTGCACCTACAAGTTGTGGCATGATTGTCTAGATAGTTCTGCAGAATGTAGTCTTAGAGATACTTTAATTCTTAAACTCATCATCAGTCAACAATGTCACATGTTTGTGAAAAGAAAAAAAAAAATTGTTGGTACATAAATATATACATAAGTGGGAGAATTATATGTCAAAAATAAAATAATCCTTCCATTGCTCACAAATAGGCTTAATTGGGCACAGTCCAGAGGACAGTGACAAGAATGATCAGAAGTGTAGAAAAGACAAAAGCAGGAAGAAGGCTTGAAAGGAATGGACTGTTAAGTCTTGATGTAAGAGGAGGAATGAAAACAGAAAAATATGTAATGTAATTGCTTAGGGAAATAGCCTGTTCTCTGTGTCTGCGGGGATTAAAAAGTGAAAGAATTGACTTGAATAGTACCAAGGGGAAATTAACTTATAAATCTCCAAGGATGGAGAATCCACAACCTCTTCTCTGGGCAGCCTTTTCTAGTGTTTGACCACCCTCACTTTAAAAATATTTTTTTCTTTTAAGTGGAATTTCCTATATTTCAGTTTTTGCACATTGCCTTTCTCTAGACATTTCAGTCCTTTCACTCGATATTTAAGTCTATATTTTGCTCCATAAATTATAACTAGTTTGGAGGAAATGCAAAGTCTAGCTTCTGGGACATTGCAAGAAAACAACCAAGGACAACAGACACACAGAATCTTATGACTTACTAATAACATATCTATCAGAAATCCTGTTCCATAAAGTAAATTAAAAAGTATTATGTGATATTTTAGTCCCATCTTTCCATTTAAAGCCAGCAAGAGCCCAATACTTAATACGATTTTCATTGTCTAGCAAATTTATACTTTAATGTTCCATTGATTTGTGGGTATGAAAACTTCATAATACCTAAAACTTAAAGTTTAATAAAGGATAGTATTCTTTTGTACATGGTAAAATAACCTTTATCTTATTGTCACATAAGATATGAAGCTATAAAGACTCTTGAAATGTGCATTATTTTCCCCTTGATAGTAAAGACTCTATTTTCTTCTTCTTAAGTAATATTCAATCAAAAAGTCCAATGGGAAGAAAAAGCTGCTTTTTAGACTGAAGTAAAATATGAGCACATGCACAAATGCAATTTATCATTCCTATTTACGTTTTCATTCTTTCTTAAAGATGAAGCAAAACTTAAAAAGCGTAAAACTGAAAATGTACAATATTTTTGCCTAATTAAAAACCACATAAATATTGGGACTTATAGAGAATTTATACAGTTTATAATATTTACCTTAACATTTTTAAATACCAAAATGTTTGTGATGTAGTTTTTCTATGGGGGAAGCAACATTAAAAAAATTATCCATTTTATACATTTTCATTGCCAAAGGGTATTTGATTTTAACCAATTTGAAAAAGAGAATATCAAATATTTGTATTCGTAAGATGTTCCCAAGCTAACAGAAAATGTAATGTAGTTAACTTTTTACTTGATTGTCTCTCTTGTAAATAGAAAACAATTTAGAGGTCCTTTTTTATGTCTCTCTTATTAGCAGTTGCCCACCATGCAATGCTTTAGATGTCTCTCTTTTCATTAAGATCTAGATTTTTCCCTGTTTCTTTTCAAACAGCCTGTTTCATAAGAAAAAGCTTTTGATTCTTAGAAGGAACATGGCAGTAAATTCCTTGTTAGGTTGCTTACAGCTTGCTTTTCTGATTAAACCTCCTTGAACAAACTGCAAACATACTCTTAACAGGCTTTGATAATTCAGAATGTAAATCGCTTTCATTTCCACACTCATTATCCTTGCCTCCTACGTCTACCTCCTTCAGAAAATCTTCCATTCATTTCTTTCTGTATGTTTGTCCTTTTACAATAATTAGGCTGAATGATGGTCTCTCTCTTGGTCATAACTAGTTGTAACACCTTACCTATTTGAATTCAGTTTACTTCGGCTGATGAAGAGGGGGTGCAATTAGGTAGCATTTGTTGCCTCAGTCCTTTGCTGGATCTAGTTCCATAGTGATACTAATGATTAATAAAATAATATACTATCTTGCATACAGAAGGCCTGCAGAAAGCTTGAAGTTGTCAAAGATTTTGATGTTTAATCCACTGCTCTTTTGTTGGAGTCCTTTGCCTCACTTGGGTAAATAGCCATGTACTTTAAATTGTGATGTTTAAGGTGTGAGTCATGGATTCACTTTTATCTTTCAAGTATGGAGTTATTAGACTGTGAAGTTCTCAGAAAAGGGAGAATAAAATTTATAGAACACTTGTACCTGAAATTAGATCTGTTCATCTAATGCATTTTTGAATAATTTATTTCACAAAAAAATGGTCAAATTCATCAGATAATCTGATCTGCAATGAATAACTCAATTACCTTGACATGACATAGTATTATATGCAGTTCCCGTTGCTACTGGCAAGGCCACAGACAGAAAAAAAATGCATAACTACCCACTTGCCAGTTCTGCAGGAAAGGAATGAATTTTGAAGTTTGCCTTCAGGAAAGGTGGTTACATGCCTGGAACAATTGCTCTGTGCATGAGAACAAAAAAGTTTTCAGATTACTTCATCCCATTTAACTTCTGCATACTACTGTGGTAAGGAAGATTTCTCTGCTGAGAAACCTGACACCTTTTATCACTAGTGGGCGTCAGACTCAGTAGCAGAAACAGATGGAGCCTGGGAAATTGCAGCATCTGTCACATAGGCGGCTATGAAATGCATAAACATTTCTGTGAAGGTGAAAATTGGCAGATTAGTCTTCTGGTTGTAAGAAGCATGAGATCTGGGCTATAAAACTAGCTCCTGGATGAATCATGCTCACAGGTAAGAGTCACCAGTTTCCCTGCCTACGCGTACATTCATCCTGTTCTAGATCAGGAGCAAGCACAAGACAATCAAGTAGCTGTGGCTAGAATAGATAGCTGTTGGGGAGGTGGGTGAATAATGATGATAACTCTAAAGAAGAGCTGAGTGAGTGAGATGGTCGGTTGTGCTGGAAGATGGAGACTGCCCACAAGGTACTTTTTTGGATATTGCCAACACAGGTCTTCTGATTGCTCTACTGTTAATCTCTACGATTTTCTGGAGGCAAGAGCTATTCCGTAAGGAACAGAGACTATAGATGTCATATCACAGTGGACTGAATGGCTGGGAAAAATAATGCCTACAGCTGGCTTGAAGTGCATTAACTTTCTGCCAAAACCTGTGAATATCAAACAAGATATAGGAGTTTGTAAGATTCTGCTACTGCTGTCAACTATTTCAGGAGCTGATTCAACTAATTTTTCAGCGATTTGAAACACTGGGATGTAATGCTTTTTAATGGACATGAACAGGTAATGGTGGAAAAAGTAATTCAACGATGCAATCAATGTAAGTGTCTGAATTAAGTAAGACAAATTTGAACAAAATTCTGAGATGGCAAAAATAAACAAACAAACAAATAAAACAAAAGAAGAAAATGAAATATGTTAGAAGGATGTTTGAAATCAGAACCACTTGGGGGCCTTGTTTGCAAATAAGCCAAAGGAGGAAAAAGTCACTTAATTTGGCTGAGGTGAATGAATTATCTGCAAGGAGTCAACACTAGTCAGTCAGATATAAAAAAAAAAAAAAAGGAAAATGACTAGGGATTCAGCTGTTAATAAATCATTTTGCTTAGGTAATGGGTAGCATATTTGCTTTAGAAACCACATCAGCTGGGAACTTGATGATTAAAAAAATGTTAATTGACAAATGTTGTATGTAATTGAAAATGTAAAAAATGCTTTACAATTTTAGATATTATTATTACATATTATTATTACATTTTTTTAGATATTAGCATGCCATTCACTGTCACTGAAATTAATGTCCTTCACATAGAAAGCTAGCATACTGATACCAGTATGTTTTTTGTCACTGACAGAACACACAACATCCATTTCTACAGCCAACTGTCATGTAGTGAGGTGATCAGTGTGGTATCATAAAAAACATAATTATTTAATTGCCCTTCATCATTCCATCTCACAATTCAAAAATGGCTCTTCAGCTGCATGTATAGCAGCATAAAGCTTGAGCTCAGTCAGTATTCTAGCTATTTGGTACACTGCAAAGACATATGAAAATAAGGTACTTCAAAGGAAAAACTATGAGGTGAGTTTCTGTCCTCTAAGCCTTTGGAATGATTCAAACTATAATGTTTTACTAAAATTCAGTATAATAAAATAAGGAAATCAGATCTCTGGCAGTCATCTTCTACCAAACACCCCAGTTATTCTTCATAGAATTATCTGAGCCATTAGCTCCATATAATAAGAGAAATCTGAAGTATTAGAATGCTCCTAAGACTTATGTAACACCAAACCCATGGAATAATTGAGATTACACTTTGCAGCTTGTTGGGATCCAATCTTATGCTCTATCAACTTCTATTAGGTCTCTTACCTTAATTAATATTTCTTATATTATTATTTCTGTAAATTGGCACTGAGGGTAGGAATACAACAGTGAAGTAACCCAAAATAAGGAATTGCAAGACGAAAGTCTGGATATAAAAGTCCCGGGACAACAGTGTGCAAATGAAGAGCTATTCTGGGAAGAGGTTACTTTGCCTCGGGATTAAATTCCCTTGGACTGGGAATTAAGTAAAGTTTCTTGGTTTAAGGCAGATTTACCTTGGTTCAGTGGTCTGCATTATGTAGATAGAACTGTTTCTTTAAATGCTCCATACAATCCTATTTATCTATTTATGCTCTTACTTTGCAAATTATATTTCTCACTTTCCAAATATATGCTGTTATTTAATTAGTAAGTTTGTATCCACTTCTAAAATGTCAGTCTGAAGTTAAATAAAAGCTAATTCCCTCTACTTAGCATTTATCTGTTTCTTAAACAAAATATGTTATCAATATTCATTGTGAATGTTATTTCACAGTGTGAATATCATGTCTTTTTGCTTTTAGTAAATTAATATTTTATTCAAAATACGTGTTTTCTGCTCACTCATTCTTCAGTCTGAAATGTGATGGAATACAAAGGTGAAGTCTATAACATACGAAATCAAGACTATATTTTGTTTGGATGACCTTTCATAAATTAAATTATTTAAATTTAAGTAGTGCTTGCTGTCCTTTATGGTACTTTAATAATTAACAATTGACTAAAAATTGGTGCATAATCTGAACCTTCTGAAAATATTGACTGTTGAAAAAGCTAGTACAGTTTTCTTGGAACAAGTATCCTCCACTTGTAAGTCTGCCAGAACCAGAAATTAAGTAGAAATTTAGTACCTTCACTAAAAGATGAGCTGTAATTGAATAAAGATCAATTAATATGTAGATGCTGACAATATTGATAGAACTTTACATTTAAACTTGACAATTATTTTCCTAATATCTGGTAGTTATAAAATCTGTGTAAAACTGTTAATAGCACTTAATATATTTAAGAACAGTTTCTGAGCATTGTGGAAGTGTTTCAGCAGCCCTGACTCAATGGAGTTTTCTTTTTTATTGTGGGAATCGGTTAGTGTACCTTGCAATATATTAGATGGGAATATGAATGGTTAAATGTATGAGAGGGGTAGTTCAGTGTGGACAGTTTCTATTACTGGACCTTTTTTCTCACCCAGCATGCCTTTTCTTATCTTCTGATTTGACCCTTGAGAGCTGGAGTTCTCATGAAGCACTGTCATAATTTTAAAGACTCTGACGCTTCCATCAGAGATCTGTTTGTCTTTATTTATTTATTTAACAGCAGGGCATACTAAAGAGTATGGCAGAACATGGAAAAGAAGATATCCAAGCTAAGAAAGCAAAGGAGCCAGATGTCTGAAGTAGAATTTGGCTCTAGGAGGTATTGGACACATTGAAAACAACTTAAACTTCTCAAACATTGAAGTCCATAATTGTTAAACTCCCTTCCTCCTTTCCTGGGCTGAGAAATCCTTTTCCCATCTCATTTAATCAGCTGCCTAAACTCATGGTGCCTTTCCATTTGATCTGAAATTTCTATGACATCTATTTTTTGAACAGACTGAACTCTTCATCTCCATAGATATGTATTTTTGATTGTCTATGTCTTACTGGGATCCAGAGGCTATAAAGGGCAGTGAAGATATCCTATCAGAAAATATTTTATAAGACCAGGCTCTTGAGAATAATATTTTCTTATGCAAGAGATTGACATCTTTCATATAATAGGCTAGAAATACAACCAGAGAATTTGAGATCCATGTTGGTATGTTCACTGACACAGGATATTAATTTACAGTAGTTAAAATATTTAAATTAGAAGAAACAAAATAGAAATTATTGGCAATCTTTTAATGTTTCCTTTTGCTTGGGAAGACTTTATATTTATGTTAGATATATCATGTATCCCTATTTCCCTGCTCTATCCCGATTTGAGATTTTCTCAAAGTCGAAGGCCCTGGCTGTGCTGCATACATTTTCCCAGTTGAATGACAGGAAGTAGAGCACAGTGAATAATGCTCTTCCATTACATTGTCAGTATGTCTGTTTGTGTCAGGATGATTTGAAAAAGAAATAGAATTTCAAAAGATGAAAATTTCTACCTTTATTGAGGGATACCAAATGTAAAATTTCTCTAATTAGTTAATTCTATGTTCAGAAAATATTCTCCATCAAAAAAAAAAAAAAAAAAGGAAATAAATTCTTCTTATTGTTTTTAATTAAGACATCTAGTTTTGTAATTGAACAAACAAAAGAGACTATCATTGAGGCTAGATGAAAGCTAAAATGCTGTACCAGGAAATGACCACTCTCAGGCTGGCTAATTTTCATACTCTTTCCCAGAACACCGATTACTGGACATTACTTGAGACAGCTTTTTGAGTTATATACCCTTTTCATCTGACTAGCTTAGCAGTTCTTGTATTCCTATTTATTTTCTCCTGAGAATATGACATTTTGCACATACTCAGAATGCAATGTAGCCTTCAGAGTATTTGCTGGAGGAAATTATACTTATTGCAAATGTATTTGAGACAATGTTAAAAGTATTTTAAGCTGGTGATACTTCGCACATATAGCTCTTACTAACAAATCAGAGAGAATTTAACAGAGAGAATAGAAGGCAAATTGTAAACCTCACCCTCATACAAGTAAGCCATTATTCACATGAATGATCACTGAGTTTTCACTCTCACTACATGAAAGAATTACTTAAAATTCATTATTTTGTAATCAGAAGATAAGGACACAGGATAAACATGTTATAAGTATATCCACAATGTGAGTTTTGTCATATGCCAATATATGGAAATACTCTACTCATATAGTCTTACCTCTGTTCAGATTTATTTCCATATGACATTTAACCACCATGAACACAGTTTGTTTGATGTAGTTGAGGTAATAAGGATCACATTTTAATTCCAGTTGAGTATTTCTGTGAATCTCTAAACATATGGCTTTGTGGTTGTGTTGGAAATTTTCAAGAAATGTGGAGGTGTGTGTTTGAAGTTGGAAGCTGACCCATAACACTGTATACTACAGTAAAAGGGTTCAATTTCTTTCCATAATGGTGCATGCAGATGAACAAGAGTTTTATCTTTTTGTTCTGGCTAACTGATTACAAAATGTATTTCAGAATAATGATCTCTGCCAGATATATCTGTTAACCTCTTATTCCTTTACATGCTCTCTTAATGTTTGTTACACGTATATTTGTGGAACATAAAGTGACACACATACTTTAGTTTTCCTGGGGGTGGGGGGGTGAGGGTGGGGATGGGACTTGTCGGGACGGGACAGGACTAAACAGAAACCTCCAGCTCACTACAACAACTGTATTTTTTCTCTTTCTAAATACTCCTCAGCCACTGTGATCATTAACTACTTTGAAAAAGACATTTTGCAGTGGGATGCAGGTTAAAAGAAAAATGGAGTTGAGCAAAGGGAAATAAAGAGAGGGTATTTTTGGCTAAGCCTAGAGGGCAGTGCCTACAAAGCATAAAGGATCTATGGGAAATCAAGTTCTGATTGTAGGGTGTCTGTGCAAAGATTAGTTCTCATCCTTCCTTTACTCCTGGCAGCACAAACTCAAGAGCTATGCTGTTAATGGCTTCTCCAGCATTTAACTTAAGTGACTGTCCCTAGGCTCATTCCTTCTTCAAGCTGACAGCCTCTCAACCTGCTTAATACCAGCCATGTTGCGTTCATGAGGAGACACTCCTGGGGCCTTGTAGCCTGCTATGTAAGCTCTGTTCCTACTTCTGCTGTTCTCAGGGCCTCAGTGCTTCCCTCTGTGTTCCTACATTTCCCTCCAAGCAATGCAGAATAAAAAGTGTTTGACTAATTCCATTATAGTTATTGAAATAACATACAGAAATGCAAATAAATTTAGACAAATTCACAGTAAAAGTAATTTTCTTTCCATTAAATGGACTATACTATTTTTACTAGTGGATTTAACATGCAGTTTCCAGAAAATTGATGATATTCAATTAGGAAAAGGATAGTTTTACCTACATGCACAGAAGAGAACAAGCATTTAATAATAAGCAACCACCAGCCAGGTGCTTTAAATTAGCAGTTAGTCCAGTCTTGGAGGAGCTCCTCTTACAGTCACAGAACAGATATGTTGCTCTCTTCTTTGTCCTAAATACAGCTCAGTATCCCTTATGTTGCTGGATTATGCCAGCTCCTCTTTCGTCCCCGTATTGTTAAAAGTTCATGAATCTTTAACGTTACAGAGTAACAATTCATGTAAATCAGTTCATAATCTTTTGTGCTAACACTAATTCAAAAAGGTGTATTTGATTTTTCCTGAGACCTCTTGCCATGGAATCATAGAATCATAGAATCATAAAATCATAGAATCATAGAATCATAGAATCATAGAATGGTTTGTGTTGGAAGGGACCTTAAAGATCATCTAATTCCAACCCCACTGCCATGTGCAGGGGCACCTTCCACTAGATCAGGTTGCTCAAAGCCCAATCTAACCTGGCCTTGAACACCTCCAGGGATGGGGCATCGACAACCTCTCTGGGCACCTTGTTTCAGTGCTTCACCACCCTCATAGTAAAGAATTTCTTCTGAATTTCTAATGTAAATCTACCTTTTTTAACCTAAATCTACCCTCTTTAAATGTAGATCTATTCTCTTCAGTTCTGCTCTTGCAGAGTTCAGTCCTACCTGCTCACCTTCTTGCTGTTTCTTGACCTTTAAAATTCAAACAGTTTTGTCCTAAGCTTTTTGCTTTTAGGTTTATACCTGCATCTTAGGAATGCCCTGACTTTCAGTTCTAAATTCACTTAATACACTGATTATAGCTGTTGTCTCAAATTTCTTTTTGCCAGGTTGATCTAGACTAGTTCCAAAAGCAGTTCCTGTCTTTTTCATGCACTGAGGTCAGTGTCTGAAATGCCTCTAACACTGTCTTCCAACCCATGCTTCATCTTTCGCCTTGTCATCCCTGCTGATTGTCAACATTCTTGCTCAGTCTTTCCTTAAGCTGGATGGCCCTCAGATATTTTTAACTCATTTATCTTTTGGCTGTTGACTGTTCCTAAACTTTTCTTTATTACTTGTTTCTATGGACTACTTTCTTTATTAAGCACTATATTCTCTAAGCATCCTACACATTGCCAGCTTGTTTCCTCATCTCTCTCTCTTTTCTCTTTCACTCTCTTTCTTTTTTTTTTCTTTTTTTTTTTTCTTTTTTTTTTTTTTTTTTTTTTTTTTTTTTTTTTTTGGTGGGGGGTGGGTAGGGAAGGGTGCAGGGGGGAGGAAGTGACCTCAGATAATAATGATGTTAAGAAAAGTCCTCCCATTTCCATCCCAATGATTTGCAATTCAGATTTTAGGTTTCTTATGTTTCATCCATTGCTCAAGACTGAATGGATTTAATCCAATGGATTTAATTTCTAAACCTGTGGTCCTCTTTTTAACAGTTTCCTGTTTTTATTGACATCAACACTGTCATTCTGTTGTTGGCGCCTACATCAGAAAGGCCTTTTGGACTATTATCTCTTAACCATAACCCATGCTCATAACTTTTGCAAGCTGAACTGTCTTAATTGAAAAATGTGGAAAAATCTGTACGCTTCACAAAACTACATAGTCTAGACCTTCAAAAATAAGACAAATAAAATAGCCAAAAATAATTTTGCCAGAGTAATACATTTTATTCAGGAAGTGACTATGACTTGTTTTCAAGAAAAGTTCTGTTTTGTCTTGGCTGGGACTGCTTGTCAGAATAGTTCTCGTGTTATACAATTACTAGTAAATTCAATACTGTTATGCATGTTTTGATAATATTTCTACCCAATCAAAAAAAAAAAATCTTATTCAGGTTATCATCTCCCATGTAGATCTCTCCTACTGACCTTTGCAAAATTACAATTTTCAGCGGTGGTCCTTTTTTCAATCTTGTTTGCTGAGTTTTGCTTCTGTTAAACCAAATTCAGTAATGTCATAAAAAATTGTTTATTTCATGGACCTGTGTCATGGAAAGCTGAGACTGATAACACAGTCAGTTTAACTCCAAATGGCAACCTGACACAACATTCCTACTCCTCTATCTTCCCATGTTTTGTGTGATCTCTATATCTCTGAAGTCTTGTTTTCCTTGCCTATTGCCATGTATAGTTTTAGTCTGAGATAAAATACAACCTCAATATCACACCAAGACAAAAGGAAAGCAAATGCCAACACAGAAGAATCACAAACATAAGATTAATGGGACAAACACTGTGGAGGAGATCACACTGGCTTTACAGGTTCATTGACCAACCTCAAGTTCAAATGTCACTGAATCTGTGATCATAATCATAGGGTAATGGGCAACAAAGAAATGGTATTACAATGTACCTATGCTATTACAATTTACAACTTAGTGTAAATATTGGTGGGTAATATGAACGGAACAATCTGTTCAGTAAGTGACACATTCTTCTTTCAATGACAAATCTGTCTAAAGATTTAAAGAGTCTTAAAAGACTCTGGACGATATTCTTCACAATCTGATCTTTGGGTTTTCTTCTTCTAAATTTCTTCTATATTTGAACTAATGCAAAACTGAAATAAAAATCAAGGTTAATAATTATTATTGTACACCAGATTTACTACATGTTCAAAACCAAAGCTCACATAAAGCTGCTTTTGTTGGTTTTTATTTTTTTTTTAACTGAGAATAATTCAATCAAAGCATTCTTTTCACTGAAAAAAAAAAACTAACAAAACAAAAACCAAAATTCAAAAAAACCACCTTTGTTGCTGTTTTTGATTGTGAGAACGTGTATCACATAAGTATGTTCCAGTGAAAAACTTACAGTAAAAATATAATTTCCATCTATGTTCTACTACCTTATTTCCAACATAAAAGCCAGGTTCAGGGAACCTTTCTCAAACTAGGGAAATACCTAACTCCAGATAATACCTTTTTTTTTTTTTTTTTATGCCTGTAAATTCTAGTTACAGACCAAAGAGAACTACTCCACAAGAACTCTGCTCTATGAACTATTTATTTATATTATATTATAGGATTATTTTTGAGTTAAGGTAACCTAACCCATAATATTTTGCACTAGGACCCAAGGGATATGACTATACCAATAAATTAACAGTCACTGCCTTGTGGTTATTCATTCTGTTTAATATCATGCCATGCTCCTCAGCTCAGTTTCTGCTACAAGTCAACTTGTAATGTTTGAGCACTGTCCGGGAATGGTATGATTTATGGATCTTTTCCAAGAGGTCATATAGACTGACTGATAAGACAGCTTAGCTATAAAGACATACTCTGTTCCATGCCATTCACACTTAGGGACAAGTAATAGACCTTGGACATTTTATTAACTAATATAGTTTCAACTAAATTTCTGGTTTTGGTATTCTAATTTAACCTCTTAGGTGACTTTGCACAAATCAGTTTACTTGCCTGACTGTTTTGGTTCCCTAAAACTGGTCAGTGATATTGGCATGGTGAGATATGCTGTTTTTAAACACAGGAGAAACAAGGAGAGGATAGAGTCATTTTAACTCATGATTTACAAGAGTAGTAACATTTTTACTTCATAGCACCAAAGGAAGATTTGTTTTCTCTACTTCTTTTCACCTTAAAATCGTATTGAGGAACTTCCTCCCAAATTTCTATTCTATTTATTTTAATGGGAGGTTTTGTTTTGAATTTGGGAAGGGGAATATTTAATAAATAATACTGAAGAGAGATAAGCTTCTGGTTTCCTTTATCCATTTTTGTACTTCGGAAGTTTTCATTGTCAATATTTCCATGACTAAAGGGAAACATTTAATAGCAGTAAAAGAAAGAAAAAAAAAAAAAAGAAAAGAAAAGAAAAAGAAAGAAAGAAAATGCTTCCACTGTGATTTACATGCTAAAAGTTTTACAGCTTCATCTCCTGGTGGTATTTGTGAGATGAACCTTTCTTCCAAATAAATGGTAAAATACTTTGCTTCTGGAGTGAGATCATCTCCTTAAGATCTGCACAGCCACTGGGAATTCAAAGCAGTCACAGATGTAGCATTTAGGTGATGTAAAAGTTCCCTAATTAAAGAAACAAAAGTTAGATACATGCACACAACAACCTTCCATTTTCTCTGTTCTGGAGAAGACATACAAAAGAAAATGCCTAATCTCTACTAACTCATGTGAATCCATCCATGGAAAAAATGCAAACCCATGCTAAGCCTCATCGGATGACTGAGACACCAGACTACAGAGAGAAGACTAATATCTTCTTAATCAGTGCAAAGAATTGCATGAAAAACAATGTGGTATGTACAAATGTCCTTTGCTGAAAAGGTTCATTAAATTTGATATACACAAAAGCTGATGTATTCTATACTCATCCTTTAAATAAATATAAGTAATTGCAATCTAATTTTATGACTGTCTGAATTTCATGCTGTTTAACTATTTATGTCACCAGAATAATGTAAGTAGGACATAAAAATCTCTTAAACTGAAAATATGAGAGCTCAGATATGTTTGTAAGTTTTTTCTTTTTTTTTCCCCCAATTAAATAAAGCTTCAGGAACATGCTCCATTGTGCAAATATTTGTGTCTCTTTCCAGTAACTTTTTACTGAAAAGTCTAACTGCCTGTTGTAATATCAATTGCAATGTCAACTGAATTTGACAGAGGAGCAGAGATGTCAGAAACATTGTAAGAAACAGAATGGGGAAAAAAGGTGTTGGAGGATGGTATGAGAGGGGGAAGAATTCAGGTTTTGAGGAAAAAGAATAATTAATATTTGATTTTATTAGGATTATTGCAGATGACAACCAGAATTCTGCAACTTTGCAATTTTTTGTATCTGAGCTTTAAACCTACATAAATATATTTGTAGAAATGTAGTATCCTTGTACCTTGTTTTCACTCCCTCTTTTGGAATATATATATTTTATTAATAAATTGTTAATCTACTAAACTTTACCATTTGTAGTGAGGCACATTTTACAGGTTAAAGCTTAGCTTTTAGTTTCAATAAACTTACGTCTATATTTTTTTTAACAGAGATCTTATTTCTTAACTTTCTTCTTTTTTTTTTTTTTTCTATTCCAAGTATATTTTGTGACATTTCTAATGGAAGGACACTCTAACAATATGTATTTTGTCTTTTTTTTTTTTTTTTAATTCTCAGAAAATGGCAAAATGTTCATTTTTCATACCTGAAAATGTTTAATTCTAATAAGTGATTAGTGTCATTACAAATGAATGTTTCCTAGGAACAATCATACTTGTGGTAGCAATAGAAAAATAGAGGACGCATCTGTGTCCAGTTGTAAGGAGATTTCTATGCTTAACAGAAGTAGGAGCCTCAAGAAGCTCTATTCCATTTCTCTCCCAAAGACTTAAATGATTAAATCTATGTCAATTTTAACATTCTCTTACATGTTTTTAAACATAGCCAGTAATAAAGAGTTCATAATCTCACCAGAGAGTTTTTGTTATTAATGTTATTAATTTTTTTCCTAATGTATAACTTGATTTTTTTCTTGTTGTGTGACTTTTGGTCCTCTTGACTGAGGAAGCAGAAAACTGATTTTTCCTATTTTCTGTGCAGTTGAATCTATCCACACAGATATACATGTGTATGCTCACACATAAATTTGTATAATTGCATACAAGCATACATATATGTTTCCCTCCTCCCTTCTTCCTCTCCCTCCTCTTCTAAGCCTTCATCTTAGCTTAAGATAAGCCAGATCATTAAATATTTCCTTTAAAAGTAGTCATTAAATATATCCTTTAAAAGTAGTCATGATTTTTAGATTTATGATTGTTTTTATTTTTCTCCTCTAGCCAACATTTTGCTTGGAAAGAATGTCCTATATTGTGCTCTGTATTCTAGCCAGAGTCTTGCCAATACTGAATAAGGAGGAAGGACTCTTTCATACTTTTATTTTCTCATCATATTCACATCTACATTTTTTGCAGCAGCCTGATATTTTTGGCATACATTCAGGCTAGGATCCCCTACAGGTTCCTGATTTTTTTTTTTTTTTTTCTGAATGTTACCTCCTTGAGTTTGTTTTATTCTGTATTTGAGCAGCTTATTACTGCTGCCCGATTTGCTGTCTGTTGCATGTGTCCATACAGTTCCTCACTAATTGCTACGTGTTGTTTTTTTATTTGTCATGAGCACTTTGAATTCTAATCTTGCCCTTGAAAGTACTCATATGTTTGTGTTACTTGAAAATATAATAAAATGTAACAGAAATCACTGATCAGTATTTAGTTGAGGACAAAACCTGCACAAGCTCATGCAATATATTCTTCCATTTGAAAATGAATTGATAGCTGCTCTTTGAGCATGGAAACGGGGCAACTTTGGTATGAATTTTAATTTAGTTTCATAAGTGCATGGTTTGCTAAAGAGAATACAACATAGAGAGTGTAAAATCAAAATGTCTACTACTTCTCTTATGATACGGAGGAACTCCTGGCAGCTCTTCAATTTCTTCCAGTGCTTTGCACTGATGATGGTCCACCACATGTACAGATGTCTCATTTGTCTCAGTGGTCTCTAATCTCTCATTTCTTTATCCTAGGATGTGATCCCACCTCCCAGCTACTCAAATTAACTGTTCCAGCTGACAGCTCATTGTTGACCATTTCTCATTAAGCATGTCGGCCTTTTGAGCTGAGGTCATATCTTGACCACTGCCAGGATATAGAGGGGCTTGCGGAAGGGATTGCACAAGGTCTTGAAACAGTAGTGAATGGTATGTGGCAAAGCCCATGATGCCTAATTCCCCCTTCTCTGCTTTAGGAAAAGACTGAAATATTTTCAAGGCATGCATTTGACAAACTAGATAACCAATATGTTTATCTGTTCTGAGTGGCTTAATCAAATTCTCAAGAATATGAGGATTCATTTAGAAAGAATTTTAAATAGCAATGGATGCATTTATATTTGCCTCAGTGTGCATGCATCCTGAAGCAACTAATCAGGGAAGTGAACTCCTCTGATTCTATTTAGCTGGTTGGAATATCAGCTTTGAAGCCCACTTGCTGTTATTTACTGTTTAGTCACTGGTCATGGAATGAGGGCAAATGATGGAATTTAAACTACTTTGACTTGGAAATGAAAGATTCAAAGTCTGGAAAAAAGCAGAGGAAGTTATGAGAAGAAGGTGGAAAAGAAAAAAAAAAGAGAAGAATATAATAAAAAGAGCAGTGGGCAGAGGAGGAGCAGACTTTTTCAGCAAGTAAAGAATGTGACAAGAAATCATTCTGACAATTAAATAAATTCCTGTCTGTGATTTCTGTGCCAGCTTTCTACTGACGTCAGTGGGTGTTGTGGCCCCTGCAATGCAGACAGTATGTAGTCCTGAATTTATACCTCCTGCTACGACTAATCTTATTTTGTTATTGCCAAATCCAATAAATGTGAAACTTGTGAGCCATTTAGGTAACTGAACACATGAAACAGACTTTTAAGCTAAGAAATTTAAAATCAAATGACCATTCGCCTTATTTGCTGCTTTCAGAGCCTGTGGGGTCAACTTGGATTTTGATCTCCTGCTGTTCTCTGCAGCCATGAGGACCAGAATGTGTTTTGGCTGAAGCTGAAATTCCCACAGGTACACATGACTCCAGAAGGGGGAGCCTTAGCAGGCACAATGACAGTAAAATCATCTAATTTGCAATGAAATATTTTAAAAGTTGCTCCCTTACAATTAGATTTGATATTTTTGGTCCAACTGGAAACAGAATATGATCTGATCAGAACATGGTTAATGCTCTCACTCTTTCCTGTCACCAAGCAATATCAATAATAATTATTTAAAAAAGAAAAGAAAAGAAAAGAAAAGAAAAGAAAAGAAAAGAAAAGAAAAGAAAAAAGAAAAGAAAACCCACAAACCATAACAATTCATTATAATCTTAAACCTTCTTGGAAACAAATATATTTAATCTTAGGCACATGTTTAAATGCAATAAGCTTAAAACTAACTTATTGAATTAGTCGAATAGCTGTTAGTGTGAGTGTCTGAGATTAAAGAACAAACTGGCTTCTTTCCATTCAGGCTTGGTAAGGAAAAAATGCATGCTTCTTTGTCTATTGGTAGCTTAAATAATGAATAGAGACTAACAGTTTAGATAGTTGGTAGGGCATTTTATTAAATTGAGTTTCTTGGGAGACCAGTTAAATGCACAGTTCGCAGGAACAAACTAACCTGCAGGTGTACTTACATGTGTTTATGTGCACGTATGCATTAAACCTGAAAGAAAACAGAAAAGAGCTTGAAGACAGAAGAGGGCAAAGATACACTAATAATTAAGCCCTTGGTGAAAGACAGTATTAGGTTTTGGGGGGCAAAGTGCTGATTAGGAATACAAGAGTCAAGAAAACAAACAATGAATCACTTTTGCCAAGACCAAAATATTTTTGGTCCACCTTAGAGTACAGATTGTCCTACAGCTTTTAGAGTAACAAGCCATCTGAAACACATAGGGTACTGTTCTTAGGTTCTTTGCACAAGTCCTCTAACTTCCTTGGATAGCTCGAAAAGCTGACAATCTGTACCTGCAGAATTATCTCATTCTCAAGAGAGGATAGCAATCCAGACTGTTCTGGATATGTCCCCCTCAGTATGAATGTTGGAAACATTAAAATATTTACTACCTCAGTCAAGATAATTTTGAAAACTATATCCTGCAGACATTTAGAGGACAAAAAGTCCAGACCTGTTGATTTATCTCAAATTTTATCCTTGGCTGATAGGTCAGTACAGTTTAATAGCAACTATTTTAGTTAGCAAATACAGCTAAGCATTTTCAAGGGTTGACTGGCAAGGTTTCCAGCTCTTATTTTTTTTTTTTTTTTTCTTTTTCCTCCATTTAAATAGAAGCAAAAGAATATATAATTTGTCTACAAAGTATGTTTAGAAGAAGGTCATAATATCAGATGCACTGTGACTTGATTCAAGGACTCCAGTTTTTTGTGACGGACTCTAATAACAAAAAAGTATTCACTTACAAACTCAGGCACTGATGCAACTTAAGATATATGCAATGTTTTAATTTATGACTAACTCTTTCAAGTACTTGCATTTTTATAGGCATTAAAAATCAGCAATAAGTCAAAGAGTAGCATTCTTGAAGGTATTACTTGAAATCACAGCAGATCAGTTTGGGATATATTGTGAAACATTTGAAAATTAATAACTAAGTAAAATAGAATTAACCAGAGAAATTATGTCTTAAGGGACTGAAAAAGTCTTTTAGAAACTACACAGGCTACAGTCACTTCCTCTGGAACAGAAAATTCTAGCCAAAGAGAAACAAAAAATTGTTCTATTTCTAGATCTCTTTCTGTCTTCATTGTACATACATATTATCAGTCTAATGTAAAGCCCACTGAAGTCAGTGTCATTCTTTCCGTTGCTCTGAGTGGGCTTTAGAGCACAGTCTTCCTGAATATCCTAACACATCCAAAGTATAACTCCATCTGCATTTTATTTGATGATATGATATGAAATGTATCCTTGGCTTTCTGCTTCAGTTTCTAGATTCTTGATACTTTTTGCATAATAAATTTAAGCCTCTTGGCAATAAAGTTATCTTTCTTAGTTATTTTTTCATGGTCTGCTTAGATATATTCACTGCCCCTTAGGGTTCATGGTTTGCACATTTTATATTCACCTGCATATTAAAAGGACATTAATATTATCTATTTGCTCTGAATGAATCCAATAGCCTATGTTTGGCTTTCAAAAATGTATCCATTTTTAACTCCAAGACATCACAGAACATGGAGGCTGTAACTTCACTTGTTTGTTTTCTTACACAGACACTGTTAAAACACACATACCTTCTATGCTTTGTACTGTAAGTTCATAAAGTCACTAAACAGATACTCTTCAACCTTTAAAAGTAAATAAATAAATAAATAAATAAAAGAATAGGAGATCAGGAATTGATTCAATACTCCAAAATTCAGCCTAAGATGCATGGGCCATGCATGTCTCACAATTTTATAGTTCTTCAAATTCTATGTAGCACACCGCCAGGTTTCATACACTCTCTCTTCCAGTACTTAAAGCAATGTACCCATACAAGAACTTTCCCAATGACCAGATGACCCAAAAAATATACAAGTTATGATAGAGTAGTGCCACTTTTTAAATGTGTTATAATTCTGAAAGTTCAAATAAAGCATTTTGCTTGCCTGGGCAGGTTCTTGGAAATACACATTCAAAGGAGAAAAAAAGGATCACACGGATTTAAACTGCTTAAAATTCCACCAAGTTCAGTGTGATTCAGAACCCAAACTCACACACAAGTGTGTTTTGTTTTCCTAGTAACAATATTGTCTCAAAATATATTAAATTTAATGGCAATATAAGGAATATTTTAGGATTTTTATTATTATTATTTTGGAGAACTATCTATGAAAAGGCTGAAGAGCATAAATGTCCACTTCTTATATTTTCCAGTCACTGAGGTATTCCATCAGTCATTAGTTGGAAACCATCAAAATTAGAATAAAGTTGAAAAAGAAGAATGTCATTTGGATAGAAGAAGGCAAAAGTTTTTATTAGACTTAGAACTGGAATTTGACTACCTATGATGTCAGAGTACAAAATCATGCTATAATACACATATCAGGAACATGATGTATATATATATATATATGTAGAATATAAAAAATTCAATAGACATCAAATGTTCTTCGAAATTCCTTCTTCCAAAATCAAAATGTGGAATGCTGTTATCTTGAACACACACACACAAATACAAACACACACACACACACACAGAGATGTATGCAGACACTGACAGTTACTTTACTGGCAGTTTTATTCCATAAAAGGTTTCAGGCAATTTTAATATGTGTTACAAAGTCTTTGTCCCCTCCTCACTTTGCCCACACTCCTTCCTGTCAGACACACAGCTCATGGAAGCAAGACTGTGTTCAGCCCTCAGGCACTTTAAACTGTAGGATTTTTGTACCTCAGCAGCCCATGTGAGGTTGGAGAACTTCTAGAAATGATCCAGTGACCAGTTTGTTTGCCTGACTTTGGCCATATGACATTGCCAGAAGGAAATGAGATTTTTTTCAATGTAGAAAATTGTTCTATCTGCACTACCAGGAATAATGATCTTTGGCCTGAGCAAAGGTATAACCTGCACTCGAAGGTTGTGTAGATTAAGCATATGTCCAAAAAGCATGGACATGACACCAGTTTTGTCCAAGGAAAAGGAATGATACCTCCCTCAAATACAGGGGGACCCGATGAAACAGTAAGAAAAAGGAGGTTGGATGATTTGAGGTGGTAACCACAGGGCAACTAATCAAAGTCTACGTATGAGATTCTACCAAAATTAATCTGAAATATCCACCCAAAAAATCATCTTAATCTCCTGAAAAGCATAGTAGTCCTGTATCATGAGTGTTTAGACATAATCTATACAAAAGAAGTCAAAAAAAATCTGCTGAATCCCTGCAGAGCATCTCATTGTTACAAGTTTGCTAATGAACAGCTCCCAACATTTCATGTTTAGTCTTTTGTATTAGGTCTGCTCAAGGTGATTTAGGAAACATCATTCAAAGCTGCTTGGACAATCAGTTTTACAGAAAAAAAAATATTGAAGTATGGGCAATAGAACATTTGCAAAATATGATATCATTTTCCTTTCCTCCATATCATGTATCTCAAAACTTTGCATCAATTGCCTGAAATTGAACAAAAATCTCTCTGCTGCCTGAAAAGGGCTCATAAAGCCTTGAAATGGAAATTATGTTTTCTGGAAGGACAGTTTACGTTAAAAGGCACAAAACTGGGTAATAAATAACGGAAAGCTGGAGAAAGGTGGAATACTAGGGGTCTTATATGAAGACAGTAGAAAGTGGACATAAAAGCCTATCACATGAAAATGGCAGCCTTTTACAGCCACTTTACATTTTCTCTGCTCTGTTGAAAATAACTGATTTAGTACAAGACAACAATAAATTGAACCTACACTATATAACCGTCTGGAAAATAGCTATGAAAATTGGTTGGACCTGATTCACTTTGTCTTTTATTATTATTAATAATAATAATTTTAATTTATTAATAATAATAATAATAAAAATANTAAGAAGTACTGTTCCATCTACCTGGTGTCCTTTCATGCATGTCCTTTCATTACTATTTATCTGCCAATAAAGAAATATTCAATAGGCGAGGCGAGGCGAGGCGAGGCGAGGCGAGGCGAGGCGAGGCGAGGCGAGGAGGAAAACCTCTTATTTCTGCTGGATAACAGGAAATTTCTTAAATGCACTTGCCTTGTCATTTCTGAACTCCACTGATGACTGGACGTTCAACAGATACAACGTTACTCAATCCCACAAGAGGTAAGTGGATCATTTTACTGTTTCCACAGCTGCAGGGTATTAAATTGTGACTGCACCCAATTCTGTGGTCTTTGCACTGTGTTTACCCATATACAAAGTCAAGTGTTAGATCTACTGCTGACTCTCTTTCCTCTAGGCTCTTGGATTCTGATGAATATTGTTTTTGTATCTGCCCAAAAGCCATGAGTGCCTCTTACTGACCGTTACTGACCTCTTTTAAACTTTTGCCTTTCTCATACTCACATAAATGCAGCCATACACACAGAAGATAATTTCCTCCTTGGAAGCCATTCTAAGCTTCCTTTTTGTTGTTTTTCTAAAGGTTCTTTCCTCTGACATCTTCCAAATTTTATCAGCAGTGAAGGTAGAGAAAGTGCATAAGCAAAAACTCTGTGCTCTAAATACGCATTAATGAATGACGGTGCTAGGGTATAAATGAACGATACATGCCTATTCTTAACCTTTCTGTCTGACTGAGAATTCTGCTGAGGAGTTCTGCTGAGTTTGATGTGTCTTTCTATTTATTATAAACTGCTAGAAGGGTCAAATCTATCCTTTCAGTTATTAGCAACAATTCATGTTGATTTGATACCCAATTACTTTGTCACTCAGGAAATACTATTCATTCTGGGCAGTTTAGTGTGAAAAGCTGACAAGGAATGTGAAGAAAAGTTGGGATCATTGTTATCCGGCTGTGTTCCAGGCTTTATCACCATGTGAAAATACCTGGAGCCACTCAACTCAGGGCTGAATATCTCCAGCTTGCTTGCTTTCTGTGTTCCTGAATATATTGGTAAAAGGCTATACAGTCAATAGTACTCAGCTCACTTTTTGCAGTTAAATGTTTCTCTTACATGATTTCACCAAATCCCAGAATCCTTCCCTTGAAGATTTTCTGGAAAATTGCGTAGAGGATTCAGGGGCACTTTTGTGGCTTGCTGCTAACACATCACTAGACTTGTTTAATTAGAGAGTAATTTGCCCATATTAAAATCATTACACAAAACTCACTTGGTAAAGGATTGCATTTACTGTTTAAAATGTCGAGATTATGGTCAGAACATATTTGTTTTCCACTTACTCTTCTATTTCATTATCAACTATGTCATTTAATCTGTAAAAACAAGAAGACAATCTTTAGAACAGAAATAAAGCTAGAGTTACCCACAAAGGGAACTCCTGTGACTCGTTTTTAAAGTATTCTCATTCATATTTTATGGTCCTCAAGGAAGGTATTTGTCTAAATGAAGAAAAATGTTATAGTATGAGAAAAAAATTGTATTTGCCAGTTTGGGGAATCTACATAAAGTTCATAAGATTT
>VXAA01004515.1:77493-92417 GCA_013399115.1 Anseranas semipalmata | reverse complement strand
TTTTTTTTTTTTTTTGATATTATTAACTGGAAAATGCAGCTTGGTTTTGCAGCTACATTGTGTACTTCTTATTACATGGAACTGGTTCAGGCTAAATGAGAAAACATTCTTCAAATCTGTGCCATGGACTGTCCAACAGAAACTATTTTCAGAATCTAAAATATTCAGGGTGAACAAAACACTGTTTATGATTTCCAAAGAAAAATGTCCTTGGAGTACGTATGATATAAAACAAGGCCTGGCTCAAGCTTCTCAGCACTACAGACAAAACACAATTTTCCACAGCCAGGGAGGAGGGAGGAGAGAGAGCCTGGCTGGAGCCTGCTCACAGCTGGAGAACTGAAGTGTCAGGATGGGAGCTGGGTCCCGGGATACTGGGTGGGAAAGTTCTGGAGGACAAGGCTTGTTTTCACTCTACACCTGAGAGGCTAGAAGAGATGGAGATCCAGCTACTGTTTTTTTCTAATGGGGCAGCATTCCTCCTATTCCCCAAGACAGTCATGGAATTTGAGTTTTCTAGGGCTAAGGCACAGACAGAACAAGTAACACTCTTGACAGTCAGCTGCTGCCTTCAGGGTAGTGGAAAAAAAAAGCAGTTCTCTGTTAATTGAGGAAATATGCCCATCTTTTCTTTAAGAGGTGGACAGCATGATTATTGGCTTTTGTATTCCTAGAAGCCATGTTTTTTTATTTTTATCTTTTCTTCTGAGGTTAGATGGAGGGATTGGACTATTCACCTCAGATGCATGTGACTAACACCCCTCCAAAATACCAGAAATCTGGAGATATTTTTTTCTTGGGGCATCTTCTTCTCAGAAATGTAGATGGAGAAGACCTGGATACTACAGCAGTCTGAATAGATTTTGACATCCATACTGAAACAGAAAGCTGGCTGCAGAATTTTTTAGTTTTTTTCAGGCCAAATTATGTATTAGGAAGTCTGTGTTACTCTGTGGGGAAGTCACTGGAAGTCTATGCAGGAAGGACTGCAGAGGCTGCTGCTTGCCCTGCTCCATCCAGGGGATGCTGCAATGGGAAACCAGCCAGGCAGAGTCAAGTTCCTATGCTCCCTACAGCAAAGCAACTGCACGAGGAGCTGGGTTTTGTATGGCAATAAAAAGATGTGGGACTGCTTTTTTACTCTCTTCCAAAGAACCTTGTAAGGACCTGTTATATTCTAGTCTTAGCTGAGTTGGCATTGAAAGTGACAGCTCTTAAAAGTTTATGAAAGAAAGACATTGTGAATATTTTCTAGTGCATGAAGCAATCAGCATAAGCTAGTCCAGCTGATATGCAGCTCTGTTGCTGCTGCAGGATGAGGAAACTCTAGGTGTAAAATATCACATCTGTAGCAAGGGTGTTCCATTTTGTCAAATTAGTCTATAGATGCAAATGATCTTCTTGGGGTCAAGTGGACTCATTCTCAGGATTAAAGTTTGAAAGAAAATGAGGAAATGCCCTGTCTACCCAATTTGATTTTCAAATTGAAACTCCAAGTTTGCAGAGGAACGTGTCTTCTTTCAGTTTATCAGCTGAGTAATAATATAACCTCTTTTTAGTTTATTTATTTTTTTCAGAATAAACTAAAATTCTTTTTTAGAAAGGTTCTAATATTTCTCAAAGGCAGAATTATCTTTTTTAGTTACTCAGTGCTATACCTTTCTCATTTGATTCAAATTCTACAAACCTTGTTACTTTTCCATTGCTTGCATAAGTCAGATTTTTAAGGTATTTGTTGGAACCAGCCTATATATAAAAGGAAAGCCTAAAAGAAAAGTAGCCACAAAGCTTTAGGAGTATTGAGAAAAAGAGGTTGTCTACTTGTTACAGATATATGTCTAAATTGGCATGCAACATCTTTTTCTTTATGTCATTTGTACCCTCAATGTCAGTGACTTTCTATTTCTGCTGCTACCCAGCACCATGGCTAGACAATATAGCATTTCTTTCTGAAAGGCAATGTGCAACACCCATTGGAGTCTCTATCCAGCAAAATTATGGAAACACAGACATACATCAAGACATTCAGAACTGTCTTCTAAAGGTTGACCCTATGAGAGTTTCTAACACCTCATTCGCCCATCTTGATGCCTGTTTTGATTGTGGGTTTTGCTGAAGCCCCTAAATTTCTGAAACATCTGGATTTGGCATTGTAAATGCAGACATTTATCCTATTAAGAGAATAATATAAACTGATTTATCATGTGAATAATTTATGGCTTACAACAACTCTCAGTTAAGATTTAAGTTGTCCTTGATATTATGTAAGAGTTTCTGACCTCTTTATTAGTTATCTGGTAATCAAAATATAGATTGTGTTACTTTTAACTAACCAGTAATAACTTTTAATGTGCCACTTGATTTGTTTGTTGATTTGTTTTATTTTTGAGCGATAAGTTAACTACCATCCCTGGAGGTCTTCAAAAGATGTGTAGATGTAGAGCTTAGTGACACAGTTTAGTGGAGGACTTGGTAGTGTTAGGTTACAGGTTGGACTGGATGATCTTGGAGGTCTTTTCCATCCTAAATGGTTCTGTGATTCTGTGATTCTATTCTGTAAAGAACCTTTTTAGAAATAAATGCACAAATAGGTCTTGGCAATCATAATCAAATTAGTCCATAGTTTCATATCATGGAAAAATCTTAAAGAGAAAAAAGAAACAAAATTTCCCTTAATTTCAAAATTCTTCTGCAAAAAATAAAATAGAACTGATATAGCATCTTGCATGCTTTCTCTTTGAAATGGAATGAAGGCCAACTACATTCTTAAAACTCATGCTTGGAAATTCTTGGAGTTGTTATGAAAAAAATATAAAAATAAAAATAAAACTTGAATAGTTATCATTTCCTGGCATGTTAGATCACTTAGTCTCACCTCTTGTGTGACCCTCTATAGAAAATTTCATCTAGTTATGTGATGTTATATAGTAAGTTTAACAATGTAAGCTTGTATAAAGATATTTTTCATCAAAATTTAGATTTGATCTCTGTAACTTTTTTGAAATCTAGTCTTTTCTCCTTATCCAGATACTTATTCATTATGATCAAATTACCTCCTTATCTTTTATTTTCCATATTTATATGTAAGCAAAAGGGATGGAACTCTTTGTGTCTTACAGTAGATTATTTTACAGTCTTATTATCATTTTTATTGATTTTACATACATTTTTAAGAAGAAAGTTTTGTAGAACTAAGTTAAATAGCTTGTAGAAGGATATAAGAAATTATTCCAAAAACCATAACTTCTATCTTAGAGACACTAGTCATTATATATTGACTAAATCTAACACATGAATATATATGTTTCACTCCCACACCATGATGACATTTTTATCCTTCTAGATGACTAAAATTTTTTTATTACTTCTATTTTCTGTTTTATTTCAGGCCAAGAACTATGAAAGCATTTTTAAGAAACTCTAATCAAGAAAATATATTTAGAGTTTGTGTAAAGAAGTTGTTACACATAAGTTCTGCAAATATACTTTCTTAATATTTTGTAAGCTATTCATGAAGCAATTATAAAGTTACTTATTTTGCTGAATATATCTTCTTTGACGTCATATAATTCTCTTTGTAATATAATTCTCTTGTAAGAGCAATTTATTGGTTTTTAAGATTTCTATAAAACATCATAACAAGTAAGAAATTAAAATAGAACATTAAAGACATCAGCTGTCTTATTTTCCTCTGAGAAAAGACAGAGTCACCAGCATAACTAAAAACTAATCTGTTCAACCACTCATCATTAGGCTTATTACTCAAGTGATAGATATATTTATGAACATTGTTTTCAGATTTTTAATAAAGGAAATGAGTGAGGTTTAGGTTAAAGAAGAGAAAAAATGAGAGAAAAACGAGGTATAAAGCACCTAAAATAGTAAAAAGGAGGAAATAGCTCTCTGTCACAACTTATATAAATGTTCCAAAGTGGTACTGGAGGCTGCAGAGGACTTGTTCAGGCTTATTGTATCCTCAGAATGGCGTGGGTTGGAAGGGACCTTAAAGATCATCTAGTTCTAGCGCCCCTGCCATGGGTAGGGATGCCACCCACTAGATCAGGTTGCCCAGGGCCCCATCCAACCTCATCTTGAATGCCTCCAGGGATGGGACATCCACAACTTTTTTTGGCAACTGTTCCTGTTTCTTACCACCCTCCGAGTAAAGAATTTCCACCTAACATCTAATGTAAATCTCCCCTCTTTTACTTTAAAACCATTCCCCCTTGTCCTATCATTATCTGTCCATGTAAAAAGTTGCTCTTCATCTTTTTTATAAGCCCCCTCTAAGTATTGGAAAGCTGCAACGAGGTCTCCCTTGAGCCTTCTCTTCTTCAGGCTCAACATCTCCAGCTCTCTCAGCCTTTCTTCACAGGAGAGGTTCTCCAGCCCTCCAATCATCACAGCCCTCCTCTGGACCCTCTCTAACAGGTCCACATCCTTCTTGTGCTGGGCATTCCAGACCTGGATGCAGTACTCCAGGTGGGGCCTCGGAAAGGCAGAGTAGACGGGGACAATCACCTCCCTCGACCTGCTGGCCATGCCTCTGTTGATGCCACCATGATGCAGTTGGTCTTCTGGGTTGCAAGCACGTGCTGCTGCTCAAGTCAAGCTTTTCATCCACCAGAACCCCCAAGTCCTTCCCTGCAGGGCTGCTCTCAGCGACTTCTTCTCCCAGTCTGTACTCATGTCTGGGATTGCCCTGACCCAGGTGCAGCATCTTGCCCTTGGACTTGTTGAACTTCATTAGGATCACATGGGCCCACTTCTCCAGCCTGTCCAGGTCCCTTTGGATGGCACCTCTTCTTTTTGTTGCATCAACTGGACCGCTCAGCTTGGTGTCATCTCCAAACTTTTTGAGGGTGCACTCGATCCCACTGTCTATGTCATTGATAAAGATATTAAACAGCACCAGTCCCAAGACAGACTCCTGAGGGATACCACTCACCACCTTGTCAGATAGCTATGTGGAAGCTAATGCATTTAGCTAAAGCAGTTCTGTTATATATACATTTCTGTGTGCTATTCACATCAGAATATATTCTATTCTATAGGTTCAAATACAGCATTTCCTTAAATTTCTTTGTTTTGGATCAGAAGGAAGAATCAATTGATATGAGTTGAACTATGTGTAGCAAGAATCAGACACACTTACTGGGGATTAGAAAAACTCAAATTTAAAACTTACTATCTATCTCACCGTGCAGTTTCTGTACAGTCTCTGAAATCAAGGTGTTCTGTGGTAGTCCTGTGTATCCTCTGTCTACTGGCTCAGGGTAGCTTCAACAGCCTAATTATTAATGTTTTTTATAGCACTGAGTTTTCTCCCTCAGTTTTATGTTCTTTAAAGTTCAGTGAGTATTCATGTTAAAATACTCAATAAGCATGTACCTGCATTGAACATGCACGATACTTGCTTGCATTTGGAATTGTCAAATCTATTTCAATTGGTCGAGAAAGGATTATGAGATTTTTGTACTACAGGTCTACAGCCAACTAACTGGCAATGCAGAAAATCATCTTTTTCATTCAGAGTCAAAAGCATTTATCCAGGAGAGGTAGGAATAAAGGGTCAGCAATAGTTCAAATGCTGCTCCTGGTCTTTGAAATGTGCTTCAGTTCTTTGCATCTGCTGCTGATGCTTGCTGAGAGTTTTCATATTAAGGTGAAAGAAGAAAGAAAAGGGACATGAGGCAGCTCTGGGGAAGACAGAGAAGGCAGAGAAGAACACGGAAGGGGAGTAAGACTGACAGTGAGAACAAGACTGAACATTTTATTTGACTTATCATAGAAAACAACTTGTCATGGTTAGCTATGGGATAAGGCAGTTCCTCCCTCTTCCCTCTATCAGATACAGAAAATCAGCCTTGCCTGTACAGACTACTATGAGCTTAACAGGGAAATGTTTCTTATTACAGATAAGTTTTTCATAATTCCTCATTAAGACTATGGCACCCACTAAGCTTCAAATCATCTTGCAGATATTTAGGCAAAGAGAAGAGGAAAAAGGATCTTTCTTGCAGAAACACTTAGGTATATAACTCACTGCAGCCACTCACAACCCTGCAGCTGTATTTACCAGTTATCTATTTATTTAAATAAAAACATTATTGTAGACTAGAGTCCTGGCCAGTTAAGACATACTTCAATTTGGCAGCTAAATAATTCAAGATGCATCTCATTTTTTTAGATGGAAGCTATTAGAAATCACAGGTAATGTTAGCAAATGCCAATAAGTCTTTATTTTCACAGAATCAGTGACAACAGTAGTTGAGGTTGGAAGGGACCTCTGGAGATCACCCAGTCCAAGCCCCCTGCTAAGCAGGGTCCCCTAGAGCACTTTGCACAGGATCACATCCAGGCGGGTTTTGAATATCTCCAGAGAAGGAGACTCCACAGCCTCTCTGGGCAACCTGTTCCAGTGCTCTGTCACCCTCACACGAAAGAAGTGTCCCCTCATATTCAGCCGGAACTTCCTGTGGTTCAGTTTGTGCCTGTTGCCTCTCGTCCTGTTGCTGGGCACCACTGAAAAGAGTCCGGCGCCATCCTATTGACACCTTCCCTTCAGGTATTTGTACACATTGATAAGATCCCCCCTCAGTCTTCTCTTCTCCAAGCTAAACAGGCCCAGCTCTCTCAGCCTCTCCTCGTATGAGAGATGCTCCAGTCCCCTCATCATCTTCGCAGCCCTCTGCTGGACCCACTCCAGGAGCTCCATGTCCCTCTGGTACTGGGGAGCCCAGAACTGGACACAATCCTCCAGGTGTGGCCTCACCAGGGCTGAGCAGAGGGGGAGGATCACCTCCCTCGCCCTGCTGGCAACACTCTTCCGAATGCACCCCAGGATGCCATTGGCCTTCTTGGCCACAAGGGCACAACTGCTGGCTCATGGTCAGCCTGCTGTCCACCAGGACTCCCAGGTCCCTCTCTGCAGAGCTGCTTTCCAGCAGGTCAGCTCCCAGCCTGTACTGTTTCATGGGGTTATTCCTCCGGAGGTGCAGGACCCTAAACTTGCCTTTGTTGAACTTCATGAGGTTCCTCACTGCCCAACTTTCCATTTTCAATTTTGATTTCCATTTCCATTTTTCAATTTTATCTATGGGGAAGTGGAACACTGAAGAAAAAAATGTTTTGCCTAAAATACACAGTACATCTTTAGCAAAACTAAGCTTTAAATCATTATATAAATCATATTGCTTTATTACCGTGGGATCAACTTCTCTATTTCACCTGATCTGAAAATTTGATTTGTAAGTTTCTTGCTGTATTGCAATTCTCAAGGTATGATCCCAAGTAAGAATAAAAATTTACTGTGATAGATTCTGGTTAAAAGTAAATAAATAAAATAAAAATGAAGGTGGTGTTCTAGATCTGTGACAAAAGACAAGTTCCAGAAGAGATGGACAGCTGTGTTCATTGGTGGCATGAGAACCATAAGGAAGTTGTAAAACAAAAATTGCTACATGGTAATCAGTAATCTCAGGGAAGTAGTTCTGTAGCTATTCTGGGAGCTGTCATCCTTTAGGCAATTACTATATTACATTTTTCCACATGTGCTACAGAATTTTATGACAAACACCTCTCAGTATTTTGCCTTGCCAACATCTTTTCTTGAAGATGTTTAGCTGGGAGAGAAAAATCATGTAAAAACCTGTTGTTCTGGGATCATTAAATATTTTAAAGCCAGACAGGGAGATAATAAATAAATAAATAAATATCACCTTAGAGAATATTAATGCTTTGGGGCCTACTTAAGAGCATGTTCCATAATAAAATGCTAAATCAGTACCATTTTGTTTAATCTGCTTTGCTTTGTGTTTCTTTTTTCTCCTCTCTTGATTTTCTCTATCAAGTCAATAAACTGGTTATTTTTAATGAAAACTAACACAGAGAAACAGACTGTCTAACTGTGCAGCTCAACCAAGACTGCTGAATGACTTGGTAAGCAAATCTTATTTATAGATATGCTTTATCCAAGCACTTCAAATTCAGAAGAAAGTAGCATTTTAAATATTTGAGCTGGTCTGTGAGAGGTATGTAGGACATATGAATTTCTGCTTGTGCAAAAACACCTTTTGGGTGTTATGCTTCTCCTTTCACTTAGTTGAGATTTTCTCGTTTTGAACAGGTAGAGTGATGAAATGTTGATATGAAACTATGACATTAAGGGGGAGTCAAATGAAATGTGTAAGAAGATATTAGTGATTTGTGAACTCCTAACTCATCAATGCTCTTTCAGAATACTGTGGTTGACAAACTCTTCAGAAAGCTTTTCTCTTATAGAAAGCCAGTGTAATTCAGATATTCGTACTCTACTTTCCAAATTTGTTGTTACTCTCTATTATAGTAATTAGAAATATTCTCTACTATCTGCTCTTTCCTTCACCTGCTTCCTGATTTTGGTGGTGTTGTGTCCATGCATTCTCTGATTCCATTTTTGCTCTTGAGAGTACCCTTCCAGATGCTGCAGGCTCTCTCACTGTGCCTGCCCACTTCTTCCCTGTTCCCCTACCCCACAGATATGTGATGTGGTATAGGCTGGATAGGCTGGACCGATGGGCTGAGGCCAACTGTATGAAGTTTAACAAGGCCAAGTGCCGGGTCCTGCACCTGGGGCACAACAACCCCAGGCAGAGCTACAGGCTGGGGGATGAGTGGCTGGAAAGCTGCCTGTCAGAGAAGGACCTGGGTGTGCTGGTTGATAGTCGGCTGAATATGAGCCAGCAGTGTGCTCAGGTGGCCAAGAAGGCCAACGGCATCCTGGCTTGTATCAGGAACAGTGTGGCCAGCAGGACTAGGGAGGTGATTGTCCCCCTGTACTCGGCTCTGGTGAGGCCGCACCTCGAGTCCTGTGTTCAGTTTTGGGCCCCTCACTACAAGAAGGACATGGAGGTGCTCGAGAGAGTCCAGAGAAGGGCAACGAAGCTGGGGAGGGGTCTGGAGAACAAGTCTTACGAGGTACGGCTGAGGGAGCTGGGGTTGTTCAGCCTGGAGAAGAGGAGGCTCAGGGGTGACCTTATCGCTCTCTACAGGTACCTTAAAGGAGGCTGTAGTGAGGTAGGGATTGGTCTCTTCTCCCACATGCCTGGTGACAGGACAAGGGGGAATGGGCTAAAGTTGCGTCAGGGGAGGTTTAGGTTGAATATTAGGAAAAACTTCTTTACCGAAAGGGTAGTTAGGCATTGGAATGGGCTGCCCAGGGAAGTGGTTGAGTCACCATCCCTGGAGGTCTTTAAAAGACGTTTAGATGTTGAGCTTAGAGATATGGTTTAGTGTGGGCCTTGTTAGAGTTAGGTCAGAGGTTGGACTAGGTGATCTTGGAGGTCTCTTCCAACCTGAACGATTCTGTGATTCTGTGATTCTGTGATGTGGTGTTGTGCCTCCCATTTGCAGACTCCCAGCCTTATTGTGAGGCAGAGGCTAACAGTTCTTGCTAAGTTCAGGATTCAGACAAATAGCTCTTTATTACAAGAGACAGTTGCTGCTGAGCTCAGGGGAGGGGAGGCTATGCCATCCAGTCTCTCAGGGAGGAGAACAGTTGCTTCCCTCAATATCAGTTTCTGGCAGCATTGACTGATTTCAGATCTCAGTGGGAGATGTAAGGCAAGAGTGCTTGACTTTTGGTATGATGAGGTACTTCTCTACCTGGCTTCTGATAAAGCCTGCTAGATGGATTTTTCTCTCCCTGCTTACTGCACCCAAGTGGAGTTATAGCCATCTTTAGGGAAAAAAAAGTAGGGGGTATAGATAGCATACTGGTACCTACTGCTGAGAACAGAGCAGCAGTCAGACCCCAAGACATGGCATATAGCAGCAACCTGAAAGGTAAAGTAAGAACTGTACAGAATATGGATTAGTGAAGAAATCTGCACCACCCCTACTACTAGACTAAAAGTGTAGCAGCAGTAATAAGAATGATCAGTTAAATACAGTGGTTATAAGATGACCACCAGTATTAAGTCAATGTGCAAGTTGGATTTCATCAGCTGTTTCTCAAACGTATATATAAATAAAATATATTTAGAATGATAAAATGTCAGTGTCCTCTGTGGGGCTGGAGATGTTCCCCCTAGTCCTTAAGAAAAGAGAAGTTCCTATCTACAAAAAAATGTGGGTGGGGAATGACCAAACATCAACATATGTTGATTCTGTTATTGGAATAAGAGTGGCTTCCACCAGAAAACATAAACTGTAGAATGTCAGTCCATCCACTGTGAATTCTTTGTGGCTCTGGCTCTGCTGTGAACAATCACCCATGGATGTTCCTATCAGCTCTGAGCTTCAGAGAAATAAGTAAATGCGTAAGAAATATGCAGAACCCTAGCTAACAAGCTAAGATCAAAATAGCCAGAATGCTTTCAGTGTAGTAAATAAAAACTGTCAGTGCAGTTATAAAAAAGCAAAATGTCACAAATTCCAGGAGATTAAAAAAAAAAAATTCTGTCAAGTGCAAATGGAAAGGAGATGCACAGCACCTTGTAGGTAAGAACACAACTGGAAAAACTCCTTAGACTAGTTAAGAGATTTATCAAGCTCTCCATCAAGGTTTAAGACAGAAAGTCTGCATGTGAAGAACCTGTTAGCAGCAACCAGTTAGCTGAAGGTGTCTGGATAAACAATCCTGTCTATTCTCAAAAGCGTATTTTCTGGCTATTGTTTCAGGGTGAAGTGAGCCAGAGAGCATTTGTGACTACACTGTATAAAGCAGCATTATAAAAGGCAAGTCCCCAAACACCATGCTATTCTTCCATACGATGAATCTTCATAGTCTGAGGAATACTATTTCTTCTCAGTACTTGCAATATCAAAGGTATTATGTTAGTATATGTCCCAATTATCCCGTTAAGGGCATTACATAAAACAGAAATTGCTATTGTAGGATTTGAATAGCTGAATTTCTTTTTCTCATCTGTCTCAATTTTCACATGTAATTTTCAACACCAACAATTGTTTCCAAGCACAGTAACTAGCAATCTATTTCACTCATACATACACCTCAAGAGGATAACAGCAAGGCTGAACCTGGCATTTCTTTAAGCATTGTATGCTCAGACTCTCTAACTTCTAATATTCAAGTATCCCTGGACAAATACTTGCAGGAGGGCAATTTTTGTTTCTCTAATGAGGCACATCATCTCATAATGGAAGCAGTAACCAAAATATTTGGTTATGCACAGCATATGCACAACAAAATGGAAAGAGGTCAGGGAAAGAAGAAATCTGCCTCAAGTAGTGTTTTCACTGCTCATGACCAATGACTGAAAATTTCTACTTGCTTTGCTGTTGAACCTGCTTCTGGGTTGCAAGGAAGACAGACATCATGCTCTGTCATACAGGAAGAAACTGGCCATATCTCCTGCCATGAACACAGCAGCTGAGTGGCATAGTGTGACCCTTCAGATGATCTGTCCTCAGTGGCTTCTTACAGGCAGCCACCTTCTCTTAGGTGGTATTTCATGAAAATATTGGACTTATTTTGTGTGAAAAACATGCAAAAGTAACAATATGGTTGTTGAGCATAAGTAAATTCTGGACAAATATACCAAAAAATAAAAAATGTTCAGGCAGAAAATGTTGGGGTATACTAGACATACAGCATTTTTCCTGGTCTCAAATGGCACACACCATTCGGCAGGCCTTGTGTGCACTCATACCTGAAGTCATGGCTTCACAAGGTGTAGGTTTTGGCAACTGTACCATCTTCATGTGTTCTCATTACCTGCTAGTGTTTGGCTGATGCTTTGACACCATCACTATTTGTGCTACTGGGATATGAACTGTATCAGGGAAAGAATCCTGGTCAGATAATATATCCATTTATCATTTAGCATTTTTCAAATGAGAGTGATGCCCTGACCAAGGTCATAATGTCACTACATAAACAGTTATGCTGGCACAAATGAAGGTGATGGTATGCTGCAGCAAAAAGGAGTATAAAGTGTGGAGAAGATGAGTGGGGGAAAAAAAATCTCAATCCAGTATTGCTGTTGAAGACTCAGGAAGCTATGGTCCTGCTGGCATCAAAGGTGCAAGATGGGACCACAAATAGACAGAGATGAAAGGAAACATGTTCACCAGGATAAATACTCTCTATTATAGAAAATGAAGTGCAACACCTGCTCTTTTGCAGTCCCGAGTCCATTCTTGTTGATGCTGTGTCCTGAGGGTAGTAGAGACCAGAAATAACAATGCTTTGGATTGCCCAGATAATTTAGGTGTGGGCTGAAGGGAGTTTTCTTTCACATACTTACTTCCCTTCCCCATGATAATGGCTCTGTAACATTTTTTTTGTTACTGATCACTAATGATTATTTTCCAAACTAGACATTTATATTCTTATGTCTAATGCTTTCCAGTCAAGCCCCTGTTGAATCTGAAACTTCTTTGTTTCTGTCAGTGTGTTTGTTATTTGTACTCATTTGCTGGAAGTAGAGCACTGAAAGCTTAGGAGAACCCACCTGACAAACATAATTTGCTAAGCTTCTATTCCTAAAGATAGCTTAATTGGACTGGATATTGCATTTGAAGGAAGGGAAAATTAGGGCAGCAAAGTGAACAATAATTAAAAAAAAATCTTCAAAAAGATTGCTTTGCCAATTTGAAACCAATTCTGTTGATTAAAGAAAGAAAAAGAAATTTCTTACAGAAAAGAAAAATAGTTGTTTTTTTTTTCCTATATTTAAAAACAAAAAATCCTTAAGCTTATCAAGTTCTTTTTTCCTTTCTGAATAGTTTGGGTCATAATTGATAAAATTAATAAGCATTATTCTGCATCCAGCCTTTGGAAAATGTAGTTGTGGGAATAAGATCATGAAATAAACTTCATTTGTATAAAACTGGAAAGTATCAGACAATGATGTTGTATCTGGATGTTTACTTGTTTTACAACTTGTCTTTATGAGTTGTTACTAGTCACAGAAGCTGGATTTCTCCATTACAAAGTACAAGATATGAGATTTTTGCTCCTTCCCTGGTCCCTTTATTCTGTATAAAAGCCCATTGTCTAAGTGAGGGAGAGTTAACTTAATGAAAGCGTGGTGGGGACCAGTTTAGGTCTCCATTCAAGAGACTGCCTAGTAAAGGGAGCAAGAGGAACTTATTAGAAAAAAACAAGATGAGAGAAGCATGGCTGGATATCTAAATCAGTGACTAAACTGGAGATCTATCAAGCTCCTGGAGCTGCCTGAAAAATGAAAGTACCAAAAATGGAAGAACCTTGACTCTGCTGAATCTTTGATGTGAACATTTAAAAGAAGTATACCTCTTCGTCTTAGATAGTAGTTGCAGGTAGCAATTACTACCACCACCACCATTTTTCTTTTTTCTTTTTCTCATTTTCCCTAGTTTTGAATGGAAATGGAATCCTTGTATGGTGGAAAATATAACTTAAAGTGTTTTTGTAAAACTCAGTTTTCTCTCTTCTTATCATTCTTTCTATCTTTCCTCTTTTGTCAACCTATCTCATGTTTAAACCTCAGATCACATTTACCAAAATTGTCCCAAAGTAATTATATTCAAAATGAGATAACAATGAACAAATAACTATGAAAATTACCTTGCACTTTCAGCTGTTCTGATTTCACCTGTATTTTAAAAATTGTAAAAGTTTTTTTGCAGGTCTGATAATGCAACAGAGGGTTCATATTTTCAGTCCAGTTTTACTCTATATAAATCAACCAAATATTATATAGTGAAATGTATAATTCTGTTATTTATTTATTTATTATTTTATTTGGAGTCACTTTCAAATTTCTGCAAGTGTGTGCAGTCAGATGGTTCCAAATATCAGTAGACTGTCAAAGAAGAATGGGCTGTAGTTTTGCTTAGAGCAGTTTTTCAGAGCTTGTTTTTTTTTTTTTTTTCCTGAATCTTTTCATATTGTATTCTCTGTATTCATTCACATGTCTCAGTGATCCTTGATATAATATAAGCCAAATAAGTTTGTGGTTGTTTGTTGATCTTTTGTGGGAAGCTATTTAAGGTTGGAAGCATTTCTTGCTAATTTCTTTCTATCCATTGAGTTTAGCAAGAAAGTGAGATTGTGACAATTTTCATAAAAGCTCCTTGTCTATCAGACTGTGCAATGCAAAGCAATAAAACTGATTTTGGATAAAAATATTTTTGCACTTACAGCCATCAAATGAAAATCATGTTCTTCATTTATGTCCTCTCTGTAAATAGTGGTTCCTATTGTTACCTTTAATTGCTTATAAAGATATATTTATTTTGTTTCATTTTAATTATGCTCTATTTTTTTTTCAGTAGCTAGTAAAGATGCTGAAGATCCCATAGCAACTATCTGTTTATATTAAATTTTATTCCTATTTGTAACAACTTAGGGCTAAAATTCAAAATTCTGCCACCCTGTTTCTCTGGTATCTTGTTCTGAGATAACATAAGTTTGTATAATAAGATTTGTGTCGCATTGTTCCCAGCTCTCTGTAACAAGATCAGAGAGGTTAAAACTGAAACTTGCTGCCCTTTATACAGAATACACAAACTGAGTGTGGTGTATGTGAGTGCCAAGGGCAATTGCTGTGTGTATGACTGTCCAGGTGGGACTTCGCCTGTCCCTAAGATGTTTATATGGACCATATTTTGAGATATCACCTCTAAGCTGAACAGACCTAAGATATTGCAAATGTCATTGTCACTTTTTGAGAAGTGGCAGTGAAATGATTTGATTTACTGTTATTATCTTTTTTTCTTCATGTGCTCTCCTGAAAGAAATCATGATTACAGATGTATATACTGTACAATCTTTACTAAGATTCAGTACTTCCTCATGAAAGTAGTCATATTGAAGCCAATGGCAATATTTGCATAAGTGAAGTTAATCATATGCATGAGTCTTTTGAAGATTGCACTGTGAGAGTGACTTGAACTGGCTTTGCCTTTTGGTCTTGTCAGATAAGAAGTAAAAA